>OY998169.1:45530466-46049063 GCA_963921995.1 Oxystoma pomonae | reverse complement strand
CCAGTACCTCACATTGGCATATTACATGTTCTACTGTTTCCGGTTCCTGATTGCATAATCTGCAGCTCAGGTCTCCGTGATGCTAGCCCATGTTGTTTAGGTGAACTTTAACCGCCATTCTCACTTGCATCCTCTATAGCTTAGCAGGTCTTTCGTGAGTTTGGCATTCAAGCCTTTGATAAAGGTTCTGCTGTGTCTTAGCCTCTGTCTTTCTCGCCAGTGGCTTTCGTGTTTTTCCCTTATCCAGAGTTTGACCTGGGACCTTAATGTACATTTTGGTACCCCAGGGCTGGTTCTAGTCCAATATATTTTTTTGACGATCCTTGTCTTGCAAGTTCGTCAGGTTTTTCGTTGCCTTGGATACCTCTATGTCCTGGCACCCATACTAATCTGATTTTGTTATGTTCCGCCAATTCCATTACTTCAGCAAGGCATTCCCAGACTAGCCTTGAGGTGACCTTTGGGCACATAAGCGCCCCAAGGGCTGCCTGGCTATCTGAGTATATAGCTATGGTTTGACCGAAGTATCCCATTCTATTGTTCTCTCTTGCGCATTCTAGGATGGCAAAGATTTCTGCTTGTAAAACTATCGGGTAAGATCCCAGTGAGAAATGCAGATCTCTCCTTGGTCTTTCCCCGAATATTCCTGCCCCACTGCCTTCGTCAGTTTTTGATCCGTCTGTGTACCAGATTCAGTCCTTCCTGTGGCAGCGGGTTGTTTTGTCCTGACCACGCTACTCTCTCTTGTAAATCACTTCTAGAGTTGGTCCGTATAGGTACTTTGGTGACATCTGGTTTAATCTCATGTGTAGGATTGATATGTCTAAAAACCTCTCCTCTTTATTATGCATTCTTGTCTGTAGGTTCATAGTTTTTTGAAGACGATAGAGTCCGACCTTTGCCTCTCCCTGTATCACCAAGTGAAGTGGGGGTAGGTCTAAGAGCACCTCCATCGAAGTTGTTGCTGTAGTTCTCATTGCATCTGTGACGCTGAGGCAACACCGTACTCAACTAAAAAAGTTAACTCATTTTCGTTTTAGTATCCTTTGACCTATGATCGGTGCCATATTGACACCAAAACTGACAGAAAATCTATGTTTTACTTTTTAATTTGGTTATGAAAATGACAGCTAGGCTAAAGGGCACTGAGGCGGTAGGAGTCAACAGGCTTTTTAGTTGAGAATGGTGTTGGCTGAGGAAAGTAAGTCTTTGCACCCTGCTTACTCTGAGCATCACAGTCTGTTGAGTCACTTTTGGCCACCAGACTAGAGATGAATATGTAATGGTTGGTATTACCACCGTCTTGTACAGCCAGTGTACCATGTGTGGTGTGAGTCCCCACTGTTTTCCATGTAAGCGTCTAATCTTCGCCAGGATGATTTCGTCGTCCAAATAGATTCTCCTCCTTGGCAAACGATCCTTTCTAGCAATGTTGAGCTATTTTTGATTCAGTTGTGTCCCCTTGTCGAGTTTTGCGTTCGTGTTCTGTAAGGCGAACTTCCATGAGTTAGCTTGTTTCTCCGATGTAGATATCTCCACATTCACATGATACTTGGTAGATGCAGTTCTTAGTGTTGTGGATATACGGTTTAGTTTTTGTTAATTGTTTTGGTCGTTTTAAAGATGGTCCGAAGATGGTATTAGTTCACTATTCTTCTTATTTCTTCTAAGATTCCTTTGATGTATGGAATTATAAGTGTTGTCTTTCTTTCAGTATTTACGTCTTTCGCCCTTTGTGTTGGTGTGGTCTGAAGAGTTTTATTGATCGTGTAGTTGGAGACACCGTTCCTTTGTCGATCCGATCGAATTTTAGACTTTTCTTTATTTAAAGCTTTATTTAAAGATTCTGTATTGTTGATGAAGGTGGAGGGATCTATAAAAGATTTTTGCAAATCCCAGTTTGGTTGATTTGGAGTGGTTTGATTTGAAATTTAGATGTTGAATTCTTTTTGGTTACTAGAACGTCGAGGAAAGGGAGCTGACAATTTTCATCTTTTTTCAGAGTTAAAGTTTCTTATATTGTTGACATGATTGAATAATTTAAGCGGAAGTTCAAAGAAACACCATTCATACAGAAGAATCAGCATGTATTTTTTCAACAAAGCGTCACCATCAAGGATATTTGGAAACTCATACGTTTCGGAGGTAACAGATTTCAACTGCGAAAGGGCGGAACCAACCAAGTTTCACTGAACACATGCTAGCATATAAGATTAGGTAGTCTTACTTTTTGTTAGTATCCACCTGATGATAATTGCAGATAAGCATTCGAAACATTGTGTTCGAAACTCTAGTTTTCTCAACATTGTCTACCACCTTCAAACAACATTAAAAATATTGTTGTGATTTTTATGTTCTCAATCTAAAAAATTTTATTTAAGAGTCGCCGACATAATAGTGATACTTTATGGAAATCGCTGTGTGGTATCTATGGTTTTATTCTAGATATTCTAAGCAAAGGCCCTTTACATCGGTCATTGTCAGACTTGATGGAATTCGATCCAATTTTATTCCAGTTTTATGAGATTTTCTTTAAAGAAATCAGTTGAGCGAATTCATTCCTTGGAAACGGGCAAAAACTTTGCTTCATAAAAACATTTTTTTTTTGACAAAACATTTTGTACAGTCTGACCATCAATCTAGAAGACTCATTATTATTATTAAGCAATTATTGCGACTCAGCGGGTGTTCGAATGGAAGCAGGGACGCACTTAGTGTGGTAATAGATCAGTGAATTTCTACCACGGATCACCTTAAAGAAGAAGACTTTTTTTTAAATGAAAAAATTATTTTAAACTAGTAGACACATCCTACCCGTACAAAATATATTTGCTCATAGAATAAAAAACACAAACATAAGTTAAATTCGAGGTTAAATTTATAAGATTGAGTTTAATAGTTACCTACATATATATAGTACAAAAAATACGGGATAGTAAAAAAATAACGAATTTTAACTTAAGTCAGTTTCACTGTCACTGTCGTCATTAAATATAATAGAATAGAATAGAATAGAATAGACGTTTATTTTAAACTACAAAATGTTAACATGCACAGATAAGTAAATTAAATTAAAAAAAAATAAACATACTAAACACCATTTAAGTGTAATATAACACTTGTAGGTGACTAGGCATCAGTAGCTTTGTGTTGTCGCTGGTCGCGAAAGTGGTCAAAATCACAAATACACAATCCGGTAAAAAAACTCACAATTAGTAAAAATTAGTCACAATTGGGGAAAATTTCACAATTTGTAGAGTTTGTCACAATCAGGATACACAAAATTAATTCTTTTATAAAATGCATTAATTAAAAAGATCTTATATTATATTATACTAAACTAGGTACTATCTGCTAAAAAGTTCTTTGGTTTATTACATAACCTTTCACAGCACTTTTAAACTTTTTAACATTAATTAAAGCCTGGACACAAGTTGGTAACAAATTAAATGCTCTTGGTAATAAGTAATTTGAACATCTTTTACCAATATTTAAAGTTGCCCTTTCTGTATAAAAAAACTTTATTTCTAGTACAATATTTATGTATTGGCTTCTTTAAATATTGCTTTTCTTTGAAGGATTTTGTAACCAATTTTTGGAAAAAGATCTTTGTGTTTCCGCAAAAAGTAAATTGCTTGGGTATTGGTAGGGTTTTTAAAAAATTGTTTTAATGATCCATTTTTGTATAACATTAAGCTTTTTCAGGTGTATATCACACACTGTACCCCAAGCGATTATCCCGTAAGTTAGATGTGAATTTACAAGAGAGAAGTACAATATTTTTAGCGCGTTTGGGCTAAAGTATTCCCTTAGGTATTTAAATCTCGAAATCATGCATCGGAGTCGTTTAACAAGACAATCAATATGAGGATTCCATCTCAAATGCTGGTCCATTATAATTCCCAGATAATTCATTTGTGTTGATCTTTTTATAACAAAGTTGTTTTGTAATTTTAGACAGTTAAAATTTGGGATTATTTTTTCAAAATTAATTATTAAAGAATGTAAATAAAATGATTCTTTAAGGATATTTATTTCCCTTTCTGCCAGTTGTTTTAGATTTTGCCATGAATCCGCCTGAAAAATAACGACTCCGTCATCCGCAAAGCTCGCCATAATTCTCTCAATACTTAGCTCCAAAATGTCGGTTAAGTAAATAGTAAACAGGAGAGGGCCCAAAACTGTCCCCTGCGGAACGCCATATTCTATGATTTTTGGGTTACTAAATGTACTACATATTTTAACGAACGAACGAAGTACCTTCGAGTACTCTTGAAACGTTTCCCCGAAACCCATAATTTTTCAGCGTTTGTATTAGAGTTTCATGACTTACCGTGTCGAACGCTTTTGCAAGATCCAAAAACACTCCTAAACAAGGCTTAATTTTATCTAGTCATTTGTATATTTGTTTAAGTACATGGTCAATTGCGTCTTCGGTCGATAAGTTCTTCCTAAACCCGAATTGTTTCGTTGAAATGATTTTAAATTTATCCAAATATGATGTAAACCGATTCTTTAAGACCTTTTCGAAGATTTTTGCAAATGAAGATATTAATGAAATTGGTCTATAGTTAACAACTTTTTGTTTATCACCACTTTTAAATAAAGGTTTGATTACTTCGACTTTAAGCTTTTCTGGAATGACTCCTGTTTTTACCGACAAATTAAAAATATAGGTCAGAGGCTTCGAAATTTTAGCGATTTTTTTTTAAAGCTCTGCTCTAATTTGATCAAATCCGGGTGCTTTTTTATTTTTTAGAGTATGTATTAATTTTTCAACTTCAGCAGGCAGAATCTCTTTTTATTGAAAAATCTACAGAGGTAGGTTTTGGTTTTATAATTTTTTGAGCTAGTTTCGTTGCAACACTAGCATAGTAGTTATTAAATTCGCTGGTTATGTCAATTTCTTTATCAAGTTGTATTCCGTCATTATTTTTTATTAGTGTAACGCTTTTGTCACTGGATTGTTTGTGACAGAGATCATTTACAGTTTTCCATAAAATTTTGCTATCTTTACTATTATCTTGTATTTTTATTGTGTAGTATTTTCTAATTTCTTGTTTAATTTTATTGGTTAAAGGGTTTTTATATTTTATAAAATCTTATTCTTTTTGCTTATTTTCTTTGTCACTCATCCACTTTTTTTTATTTCTCATTTTTTAATTTAGTTTTATTTAAAAGATCGTGTGTAATCCAGTCCTGGGTTTTATTATTAGGTTTTTGTTTTGTTGTTTTTGTGGTTTGATTTAAAGCTGTTTCTAAGAATGTAAAAAAAGTTTCGTAGACTAAGTTTGCATCTTTTATAGTGTAGAGGTACTGCCAATCATAACTAGAGAGCATATTTTTTAAACTATTATAATTTGTATATTTTTTTTCTATGTAATTTCTGTTGGTATTTATTACTGTTTTTCTATAATTAGGACTTTTGAATAATAATAAAACTGGATAATGATCAGTGATTTCTAGCTGGTAAACTATTGGAACAATAATGGCGTTTTTGATAGAATTTTTTACAAAAAAATGGTCGATGCATGATTTTGAGTTTTTACTGACTCTTGTATAATCGTTAATGTATGATTCATGCATTTCGGAAATAAGCATATTAAAATATTCTTAAAAAATATTTTTTTGAGGAGTACTGTCATTTTTTATGTTCATGTTTGCACTACATTTCTCAAGATTTTTTAATCAATTAAGAAGACACGTATTAAACTCTATTGCACCTAAAACCCCTATTCCTGTGGTCTATACAGTGCTGCAACAATAAAAAGTTCTTTGTTAGGAAAAATATTTAATTTTATAACATTAACCTGTCCAATTTTTTTCTATTTTATAAGTATACAATAAGGAAGATTTGATGTAAACCACAGTTCCATCATTTTTATTTATGCCGCCGTTATTGTAAATGAAAAAAAAAAGTCTATGACAATTTTTTCTCTCGGTAGCAGATCTATATTTACATATGATTTCTCTATTTTGTGGACATGAGCTACGCAATTTTCCCAGCTTTTACTTAAAATATTCTGTTCCGCCGACATAATTAGAGCTACCACAGAAGAATTTAAAGTTAGCGATACAATATTTCTTTTAATGGCTGCTTTTAGCTCATGCCATATGTGTTCAATTGGACTAAACATGCAATGGTAAGGAGGAAGTCTCAACACTGTATGGCCCATTTCTTCCGCCAAAGTATCACAATAGTATTGTTTTTGTACTGAAAATACATCAATTATTTCAAGCAATTGTTTTTTGGTGTAGCTATTCTCAAAATACATATTATTTTCTAACATGTAGTCCTGAATGGTAAGTTTTGTGTCATGTGAACACGGAACTTTATTTAGCCTTCTACTGTGGTAGCTCGCATTATCCATCACAATTACACTATTTAGAGGTATATTGGGTAACAGTTTATTCTTGAACCAGTCTTCAAATAATTCCGCTGTGGTATCGTCATAGTAGTCAGTATGGCAATCCTTTATATTTTTGGCTGATAAGACCAACGCATTTGGTATAAACCCATTTTTTGTTCCAGCATGAATTATTGTGATACGCTTTCCTTTATTTGATAGAGCCTTAGTTGTGCAGTGACCAGACAAATCTACCCAACCTTTATCTGGAACTTCATGGGTGTCAAACCAAGTTTCATCGAGATAAACAATATCCCTATTACTTTCTCTATTCTCGTGTATTGCAATTAAATATTCCTTCCTCCATTTTTTTAAACGGGCCGATTCCATATTCACTTGCCGTTTATTTTTTTTTTAATTTTAAAACCGTTTTTTAAAATACATTTTCTCGGTGTCTCACGGCAACACTGTATTCCTGTATCATCTTCTTTTAATCTTTGAATTATTGTTTGTAAAGTAGGAATCATTTGTTCCCTATACATTTTATATAGTTGTCTACGAATTATTAAAATTCTTCCTTTGATTGATTTTTCGGATTTTTTTATCTAGCTTTTGTTAGGTGATAATGCACTTTTATTGCAGTTTGTTCTTTTTGGAAAGAGCATAGTTGCAATTTGTTGTTGAATTTGCAAGAAGAGCAAAAAACAGTCCAAAGACACGATTGGCGCAAAGTCCAATGACCTGAGTTTTTAATTACTTTTTTTAGATTTTTAGGAAAAATTAAATATGACCACTGATATATAAATTGTGATTAAAAGATAAATTACCAAAAATCCGCTAAAGTAACGATCGACACCTTAGTTTATTTTTACCATAAACGTGCTTTCCGTGGACGCGGATAACCATCCCTTCACAGTAGCTTTCAATATTGCCAGCTTTCTGCGTCTTAAAAGGCGCGTTTCTGCGAGCTTAACATAGTTAATAATACTCTCTTTTTCTAAATGCATTCATCTGAGAGAGACCCAGCATACCAGGAACATACCGACTGTACACCTTTCGATCCCGCTGCCTAACTACTTTTTTGAGATAGTTATCCCCTGACAGATATACGGGGTCGAAGGGTGTAAAGGCGGGTATTTTTTGTGATGAATGCATTTACAAAGAGAAAATAATAGAACTATGTTAAGCTCGCAGAAATGTGCCTAAAGTAAAATTTGGACTGATGCAAACAAATTTTCTTAAAAAGAACCCTGCACAAATTACATTGGAAATGGCTTTCGGCTAAATGTCATATTTTAGTCTATATGTTGTAGTACTCGATTAACAAAGCAAAATAAAAAGAACGAAATAGGAACCAGGATTACTTTCTGGGATATGGCGTTTTAAAGCTGACCTGTTTTTAGGCTATATTTGTGGACATGGTCCAAGTTTTTTTCGCACAACTTTGTTGATTACCGCCAAAATAAAACGATTCGAATCATTATTTGTCTGGAATGAAACACCCCTTCCCCCCGTATCAAAATGTTTTTATATGGTTTCTTTGGTACTCCCAGAAAAGTCACTGATTTGTAAGTTTTAAAAAATAAAGAAAACACCGTTTTTTAAAAATGAACATTTCTGATTTTCTTTAAAACGAACGACCAGATTTAAAAAATGTTTATATATGTTATTAAAAACTGTGCCACTTAGCTAAAAACAAGCATTTTTAGCTTAAGTAGTACCATTAATTTCGAACATGGTAGGCACCTTTAATGTTTTTTAATATTTTTGAAATATAGGAAAAATACGAAAAGTGATTTTAAATAACTTGTTATACAAACTTTTTATACCGATATGTTGGTGATATGATATATGCTTTTAGTCTAACTTGGGGTCGCCGGTAACCAATTTGATGCCATTTTTCCGGTTACTATTACTGTTTTTCTAGGAGAATACGGTAAATTGTTTTTCATGCTTAAGTGCGGAAGTGGTTTTTAGACATGAATTTGCGTGCAAAAAGTTAAAGTTAAAACTGTTCTGATATGTTCTGATAGGTTTTGACAACGTCAAACTTTTACTTAAGAAACGGCGTCATTTGCTGCCAAATGTTATCGTATTGGTTACCGGCAATCCCAAGTTAGCCTAAAACCATATACCACGTAAGCAATTTGATTGGTCAAATACAGGTACCAATGAATACCTATCGGTACCAACATATTCATATCAAGCTTTTGAATTTAATTTGACCATAAAAAGTTTTGTATAATCTATCCATAAGTTATTTTAAATCACTTTTCGTATTTCACCAATATTTCAAAAATACTAGAAAGCTAAAAATGTGTTTTTTTATACCTTCATCAATAACATGATTTTAGTAACTGTGTGCAGATAACTAAAGCAAGGCTTTTTTGGTTACCGATGCAAAAAAAAATTTCTATCCGTTTTTTACCCAAAATTAAAGTGAAATACCGGAAAATAGTAATATTGAAAAAATCTAATTATTCTTGCCTAAAAACTGAGCCATTTTCAAACTGTCAAAGATTAAAATATCACGACAATGAACGCCACCGAGTAAAAAGGCACATCGCTACGGCAACCATTGTTATTTCATTTACCAGCCGCCTTGATTTATAGTGTAAAGATGGTGTATTGCGGGTAGTGCCTTTCGTTCGAGATTTTTAAAAGTATTTTCCTGTTTTTCTTGGATTTTTTTATAAAGGTATTAAAAAAAATAGTGTTAACAACTCGCGGCTAAGCTGTGCTTTTTTTTACTCGCGTTTTTAAATAGCTCGCTGCGCTTTTTATTTAAACCAACGCTTATAAAAAAGAATTATTTTAGCCACTAGTTGTAAAAACTACTATTTTGGATTACTGTTTTACATCTGGCCGTTTGTTTTAAACAAAATGAAAGTTGTATTTTTTTTTAAACGGTTTTCTTTCTTTTTTAAAACTTACAAATCAGTGACTTTTCTGGTGTTACCAAAAAACCCATATAGAACCATTTTTATATGGATGGAAGGAGTGCTTCATTAAGGACAAACAGAGAAACAAATTATTTTATTTTAGCGGTAATCAACAAAGTTGTGGAAAAAAATTGCGCCATATCCAAAAATATAGCCTTAAAACACGTCAACTTTAAAGCTCCTTATCTGAAAGTAATCCTGCTCCCTACGTTTTATTTTTGTGCTTTGGTGATCAAGTAGTATAATATGGCATCTAAAACACCTGGTCCAGAATATGGTAATGTATATCTCTGTGCTAACTCTTTTATAGGTAATGTAATAGACTGTAAAATTCACAGTTCCGAAACTAAAAACAACAGGCATATAGGTCATTTTTACCGGGGTATAGCATAAATATCTGGGACGCCAGATCAAAAGAAATGATAGAGTGGTTTAAAATTAGGTGTTTGTTTATGGCTAAGATGTTAATTTCATCTCCGGCACCTAAAGTTTTTGCGTAGTTGTAAATTGTAAAAAAAACACTACAAAAAGCTGGTTTTTCAATTTTACATGGTATTTTAAAGGTCAATCAAGGTCATGCATCAACTAATTTTTTTTCATATTAAGTTAACAAGAATAATTGATGGCGATCTTTTTATTTTTATTTTTTTACGTAATTGGATAAAATAAAATGTGGTTATAGGTCTCTATTTTGAGATATCAGCCGCCATATTGAAACGCGTCATAGCTGAACAAAATTTTTTTGTAACAAAATTGTTGGACTTGACCTTCTTATCTTTGTTACCCAATTTGGTTCTCTTGGCTTTAATAATTGATGAATAGCGCCCTTTAGTATGTTATTTTTGCAATTTGTTAATTTTGCTGGTGTATTTTTCACATCTCATCATGTCATGAAGCTTCAAACTGCATCAAACTCTAAGGACCCAATTTGACATACATGTCTAATAATTTGAGGTGCATTTGTAGTTGGTTTGACAAAACGTCAAAGATGTTTTGAAGAGAAAATGGCAAAAATCTTGTTTTTTTGCGGTTTTCAGGATCACTTAAGGTCGAATGACCTTAAAAGTAAATTTTTTGGAATCCTCGTCCTCCAATGAAAACGAGTATAATCATTCCCCGGTGCGAAAGTTGTATTTTTTACAATTTTTGGCCGGCATCTTGAAAGATGTCGTCATATCAACCCCTTCTACACGGATGCGAACAACACACCAGGTAAAACTTGATTGTGTGACTAAAGAGATATCAATTCCACATAGTCACAAAACTCCTTCATAAAAAATCCCACGGGATAGAAATTATCGACATATGCCCCCACACTATATTGTGCAAACGCAGTAATTACCACAACCACTACGAAGTGTCAAATAAGCGTTCCAAAATATCCCTAATATCAAAATTTTGGAAGGGACAACTCGAGTCCAAACTCGAAAGCGCCTCTGATGACTTATTACAGCAATTTTAAATCGCTAAATGCGTCGAAAATTGGCCTCCTTACCTGTCGCTATGTCAGCAAAACCGTGTTTGCAGTTCAATAATGGCGATGCACCGCGCCAACTAATTGCTGATCCCGATTCAATTCCTGCGAGAGATTATCAACGACTCGATACGCTTCAGTCTCCTTGTTTGAACTAAACACGCTTATTGACGCTTAAATGCAGACCTTAATTAAGTATTCCGGGATTATTAGCAAATAAATCAAAAGGAAAAACAAAATAATGATACTGTTTGCTTGCTATTGAAAATTGTATGTATATTTTCAGGAAGCAATGTGCACTACAAAGTGTAAAGCGTTTCATTACCGTCGAGAGAACGTATAGTTAACCGAGATGCGGCTGAGAGTTGAGACTCATTTATGTACAGGGTAAGACTAGAGATGTGTGATTCGTGAACGATTCGTTCTCTATGATCGAATCACTTGCGAGTATTGAGTGATCGAATCATGTTTGCTCTGGTCGATTTATTCAGTACAAAATGATCGATTTACCCATCTCTAGGTAAGACAGCGGAAGTCTAGATATCGCAAAATGCGTATAAAAAAGGATCGATATATGGGTATCGAGTAAAAGCGAAAAGCACATAAAATCAATGCGTGTTGCCGCCGCGATTTAATAATAATTAAAACTTTCCAATTAAGGATCAATAGGATCCGTACAATGTAAAGGCTTATTGTTTTTTTTTAATCCGTGGAATTGGACCTTTTTAAAACTTTTTTTTTTAAAAACAAAAAAAAAGTGAGTCTCGTGTCCGTAAAGAAAAAATAAAAGTAACACTCGTGGCATATCGGACAAAGCGTTTTTGTTTCTCACTTCATGCGACCAGGCCTCCAATGTCTAATGGAGAATCCAGACACCTACAGACCTGTTTCATCCTTATTACACTGAAAAAAACTCCGCTTGAAACAAGATCCCTATTTTCTGGGTTTTTATTTTTTCGTCATAATTAAATTTATTTACTTATTTTAGCATTATATCTTTTCCTAATATCTTGGTTATATTTTATCTCTCAAGAGGAGTATGCTCAACACTTGTTACAAATTTAAAGAAATTATTTCAGTCCATGATAGAAGTTCTTCCCAAGAGACAAGTATTTCAATCCGTTCGGCTAGTTACCGAGCACACCCGATCGGCGGCTACTCTGCCAGCTGTCAATCGATAGATAGTCACTAGTCAGATGCCCGCCATGATAAGATCAAACCTGTGGTCTGTGCAGTTCGTTGTAAAAATAGGTAATGTGAGAACCTCAAAAATACCGTGGTTGAAAGAACTGCTACATGTGTATGGGCAATATGGGCATGGGTCACTTGGAATCGAAATTTAGAGATAAGCATGTAGTATTTTTGCAGTAATTTAAAAACGATATTGCTAGAAAACATGCAGGGTACGCCTTCCTGATTTCTTCCATGTAGAGTTTAAGAAATGTATTGTATTTCCGGTCTTTTGCAAGATACAACAATCATGCCTGAACTCTTGTGTGTAGTAAATTTCACAAATTTTTGTTTGTGTAGCTAAATAATTTCCTTTTTATATCCTGTTTGACCATTAGATTTAGTAAGGGCAATCTACAATGGATGGTCCGCCCCGCCGGTTCTTGTACAATGCAGTATGGACTTGAGATTAAAGCTCCTGTTGTCTTCTTTAAGAGCTTACGAGCATTATTCGTTAAATTTACAACAAGGTACCTACCTAAGGTTAGGAATGGACTATATTATTTTTTGGTTTTCTTTTATGTTTTTTATGAAAAATTCTTTATGTGTATAAGCACCTTCTAGTGTAAAGAATAGAAATTTATGCCCCGTTTACCGAACTTTTAATGCTTAATTGCTAACGGATAACGCCTAATTTTTATACGTCGGTCTCTTTTTATTCTTTCAAAATAAAAGAGGCAGGCATATAAAAATTATGCCTTATCCATTTTGAACTAGCAACTACAGGACAGTAAAACAGAGAACATGCTTTCTTTTAAACGCTCAAAATAGGTCTGTGTCAAGTGAATTATTGTGAAGTATTTTTCAAAAACATTTTGATCTTACGCAATTAAAAACATTAGTAACAGTTGGTTATGATTTTTTTACAGGTTTGAACCCCTCCCTCTTTCAACCGTCTGCTGTTACGAGAACTGGCTGACTGGAGGTGCCCTTGTTGATGTATAACCCAGCCACATAAACCAAGAAATCAGCCTTTTTTGCAATTTTTGTTCACGAGCTCTTCGACTTTAATGTAGGGAGATAAAACTTAAGTCCCACTTTTACTGTTAACTATTTTTGATATTTTAGTTTAAGAATTATGCTGTATACTTTTTGTTGAACAAAGCCAAAAAGAAAAGACTATTAGAACGAAAATTATTGTCAGATGAAAAAGCTGCCTCATTTTTCTTAATTTAGATGTGTTTTCGCAAAACAAAAATTATTCCCACTTTTAATTTTTAGGCAAGTTCTGTAATAGCAGAGTATTTATACTTGTATACTGTTTATAAACTGTTTAGTCAATCTATATTTTTTGTTAGAATTAGCTAAAATTAAATTACTGCTCTTTTAATGGTGAGATGTAAATAAAGAAACAAAAATTCTATGCGAAAAATGTTTATGTTCATTTGCAAAATACACTGTTTACTGTTTTTGACAATATTAGATGTAGCGAATTTATATTCGCGTTTGTGTAAAGTTTTTATATTTCATTAATAAACAGTTTTTGTTAATTTTTTTACATTTTTCTTAATTTCCAGTACCTACAGTTTTATTTGCTTACATGTGTGACGTTTCTGCACAGTGCAAGATATAAAAGGACAATTGCATAATTCGCATAAAATTATCTCTTTTTTCTTTTGCTATATATTAGGAGTGGGGGAAGCCAAAAATAAAAAGAGGTTCTTATGTGAATTATACCATGATCCCTTTACGTGTTGCCATACTGTGTAATTCTTTTTAAAGTTTTCGTAAGATAATTGTGTGCTTCTTTTAAGGCCAATTTTTAAACAATTATATTTCAGCCAATGTTAATACAAATGCACCACCAGGGGCGCAGAGGAACATTTATCAATTTTAAATATCCCAACTTTGCCCCAGGCTCTAGAGGCTGTAAGGGGGCGAGATATAATTTTCACCATTTTCATGTTCCAGAAAACACTCCATATGCATATTTAAAACTTATGAATTTAGTGTCACAAATATTATGAAATATAAAAATGTCAAACTCTAGGGACGACCCTAAATAGGGTCTAAAAATTTTAAATTTCGAACCACTTGTTCAAAATTTACTATACCAAATTCAAAAAGTGCAAAAATTTTTTGAAATTACAAGTTCGAGTCAAAACACTTACATTTTAAGAGCCTTTATTTTTTGTATCAAAATTTTCCCCAGCCCTTAGGATGTACGGGGGAAAATTTTTGACCAATTCTATATTCCAGAAAACCACTCAATATGCACATCTAAACTACTTCAAAAAGTGTGCATATGTGCATATGGAGTGTTTTCTGAAATATGAAAATGGTGAAAATTAGATACCAGCCCCTTGGGGCTAGGACAAAGCTGGAGGTATTCAAAATTAAGAAATGATGCACTGCATCCCTAGTGGTGCATTTTTGTTGACATATGGTAAAAGAGAAGTAAAATATAAGTTTTTAATTGAAATCGACAAAATTTGTAACCCCAAACCTAGGGACCTTGTTAACAGCTATGAAATTTGTAGGTAATTGTATGAACTAGCAACTGAGTGAGGTTCAGATAGCAGGTGCATTAGTATAGTTGTTCCCTAGGGGCCACATATGTAACTTTTTATAACACACTAGGGTACGTTCCCGGAATACAAACATATGTGCCAAATTTCGTTGGTCTAGCTCAAACCGTCAAAATTTAAGAAAAAATATTTGACACCCTAACCCTACTTTTTGACTGCAGCAATTTTGGGGCTGTTAAAAGGTTAGGCAGTGTTGGTGGGTCCATAAGTAATTGACTAAAATAAAATTCGTAAAATCTTCATCAAAAGGCGACGGAAGCCAAATTTTTTACGTATGCCTTTTAAGTAAAATCTAGATTTATGGAATTTTCGGTGCAGAGCCATAAATTTCGCAAGAAAATTCCAAATCCGTGGTCAAACAATACACGCCAACCGTTTTATAGTTCTATACAGTAACAATATACAAATTTTCTTAAAATCTGATTTAAAGTTAATTCAGGATATGGACAAATCTAGAATTATGGAATTTTACGTGCATGGCCATAAATGTCGCAAGAAAATTCCCAATCCATGGTCAAACAATACACGTCTACCGTTTTATAGTGCAATGGAGTAACCACATGCTATCGTGGTTACGATAAAATATTATTGCCCACCATAATAATAAAAAAAATCTAAAATCCGGACTTAAAGTTAAATTAGGATTTGGCAAAATTTAGATTTAGGGAATTTTCGGTGCATGGCGATAAATGTCGCAAAAAAAATCCAAATCCATAGTCAAACAATACACTACTACCGTTTTATAGTGCAATACAGTAACCACATGCTTCCGTGGTTACGAGAAAAGGTTATTACCCACAATACTTAAAGTTAAATTAGGATTTGGCCAAATTTAGATTAAAGGAATTTTCGATGCGTGGCCATAAATGTCGCAAAAAAAATTCAAATCCATAGGCAAACAATACACTCCTCCGTTTTATAGTGCAATACACTAACCACATGCTTCCGTTGTTACGAGAAAACGTTATTGCCCTCCATAATGACCTAAAGTTCTGGAATAGCCTCGTCTACGGTCGTATATTGTGGGCTTCAACTCATGCAATATTATTAAATGCGGGGGCCGGACTGTTGCATTTAAGGGATGATGTAACCCCAAGTTGTTTGGCTACTTGGATCTGCCTGCATATCGTGGTTTAGATGTTTATATTTTATGTCTTCTTGCACGAGAGTTAGTAAACGTGATTAATAATAGGGACTTATCGGTACATAAAATTGGCATACACTGACTTTAATAAAGTCGGCACTGTTTCTGACAGTTCCGTACGAAGGTTAAATAACTACTACATATGTTTTAGCACTTTACCCAACTGTTGTGAAATGACTGGAATAATTCATCGCATTTTTCAGAAAAGTTTCACTTATATTTTCACCTTTAAAGTGCTTTTACCTTACTAGCTATAGAGAAGAAAACACAGTTACTCTTGCCAGTACAGATTAATTATTATGACAGAATTGATGTTAGATTGCCGGGTTTATCCGAAACCTAAGTTTGTGCTATCCGCTTTTTTGGGGCTAGGACAAAGCTGGAGGTATTCAAAATTAAGAAATGATGCATGATGATTTTTAATTGAAATCGACAAAATTGTTAACCCCAAACCTAGGGACCTTGTTAACAGCTATGAAATTTTTTTTGGGTACAGTAGACTTGTAGGTAATTGTATGAACTAGCAACTGAGTGAGGTTCAGATAGCAGGTGCATTAGTATAGTTGCTCCCTAGGGGCCACATATGTAACTTTTTATAACACACTAGGGTACGTTCCCGGAATACAAACATATGTGCCAAATTTCGTTGGTCTAGCTCAAACCGTCTGAATTTAAAAAAAATAGTTGACACCCTAACCCTACATTTTGACTGCAGCATTTTTGGGGCTGTTAAGAGGTTAGGAAGTGTTGGTGGGTCCATAAGTAATTGACTAAAATGAAATTCGTTAAATCTTCATCAAAAGGCGACGGAAGCCAAATTTTTTACGTATGCCTTCTAAGTAAAATCTAGATTTATGGAATTTTCGGTGCAGAGCCATAAATTTCGCAAGAAAATTCCAAATCCGTGGTCAAACAATACACGCCAACCGTTTTATAGTTCTATACAGTAACAATCTACAAATTTTCTTAAAATCTGATTTGAAGTTAATTCAGGATATGGACAAACTAGAATTATGGAATTTTACGTGCATGGCCATAAATGTCGCAAGAAAATTCCCAATCCATGGTCAAACAATACACGTCTACCGTTTTATAGTGCAATAGAGTAACCACATGCTATCGTGGTTACGATAAAATATTATTGCCCACCATAATAATAAAAAAAAAATCTTAAATCCGGACTTAAAGTTAAATTAGGAGTTGGCCAAATTTAGATTTAGGGAAAGAAAATTCCAAATTCATGATCAAACAATATAATATACGCCTACCGTTTTATAATGCAGTACATTAACCACATGTTTCCGTGGTTACGAGAACAGGTTATTGCCCACCATAATAATAAAAAAATCTAAAATCCGGACTTAAAGTTAAATTAGGATTTGGCCAAATTTAGATTTAGGGAATTTTCGGTGCATGGCGATAAATGTCGCAAAAAAAATCCAAATCCATAGTCAAACAATACACTACTACCATTTTATAGTGCAATATAGTAACCACATGCTTCCGTGGTTACGAGAAAAGGTTATTACCCACAATAATAATAAAAAAAAATCTTAAATCTGGACTTAAAGTTAAATTAGGATTTGGCCAAATTTAGATTAAAGGAATTATCGATGCGTGGCCATAAATGTCGCAAAAAAAATTCAAATCCATAGGCAAACAATACACTCCTACCGTTTTATAGTGCAATACACTAACCACATGCTTCCGTGGTTACGAGAAAACGTTATTGCCCTCCATAATGACCTAAAGTTCTGGAATAGCCTCGTCTACGGTCGTATATTGTGGGCTTCAACTCATGCAATATTATTAAATGCGGGGGCCGGACTGTTGCATATAAGGGATGATGTAACCCCAAGTTGTTTGCCTACTTGGGTCTGCCTGCATATCGCGGTTTAGATGTTTATATTTTATGTCTTCTTGCACTAGAGTTAGTAAACGTGATTAATAATAGGGACTTATCGGTACATAAAATTGGCATACACTGACTTTAATAAAGTCGGCACTGTTTCTGACAGTTCCGTACGAAGGTTAAATAACTACTACATATGTTTTAGCACTTTACCCAACTGTTGTGAAATGACTGGAATAATTCATCGCATTTTTCAGAAAAGTTTCACTTATATTTTCACCTTTAAAGTGCTTTTACCTTACTAGCTATAGAGAAGAAAACACAGTTATTCTTGTCAGTACAGATTAATTATTATGACAGAATTAAGGTTAGGTTGCCGGGTTTATCCGAAACCTAAGTTTGTGCTATCCGCTTTTTTGGGCGTTATTGACTAATTGCGTATAAAAAGGTAAGGTATTTACGTCACTAGACCGGAAAATTGGTCTCCGCAGGTTTACTGGACTCGCCTGAGGCCCGCCCTGTAAATTTCCTGCGTCGACCTGTAAAGACACTTTCCGGTCGTATATCGTACATACTTTTTTTTCAAACGATCAGAAAAAACATTTAAACAGTCGCGGGGTTTAAATAGTAAACACTCTGTAGAATAAATTAACATTAAGGTTATATGTCACTCTAATTAACAATTATCCATATCAATTAATTTTCCAATTAATACTTGATGTCACACAACGATTTAGATGGATAATAATAAAATAAGGAGTAGATTACTTTTGTATTTATTTAAAAGGTGTTTTTATTTATGAAATGTATTAAAAAATTTAAATGCAATTTTTTTTTACATTTATGTCACTGACGAAATGTCAGTTTAAAAATATTAGCGCTGCATTCAATCACAAACAGCGAGTTCGGAACTTTTACCTCCGCTTGCACCTTGGCTTGCACCAATCTGTACTGATAAAAGCTACAGTTTTGAAATAGTGGGCTTTGAGTAAGGAAAGTTTTTTTGACTGAACTTTTAGATCACCTCAATGTTTTAGTTTCAGTTTGTAAATAAATTAATATAGTTGTTTAGGATTTTTTGTTTGGTATATTTTTTGGGCATAATCAGTGATCTTCACTTATGTTTGTTTTCCCTCGCATGGCGTTTTTCTGGACAAAATAGGAGGTGTTTTATTGGGTAATAAATAACTTGGGATATAAATAACTTATTACCAAATGCCACAAAACAATCCTTTCTGGGGGCTATAAATTTAAACTACCCCCCTGAGGTGGTCTAAAAAATTACCAACTTTATAACCTCAAACACAAATAATGAAGCTATTATGTGCCAAATTTTTGGCGTATTCACCATTTGCCTTTTTTAAACCTGTCAAAGTAAATTATTTTTACGTCATTTTCTTCTACAATATGGTGTATTTTAAGAAAAAAAAGCAGTTTTTTAGTGGTATTTTGCAATAACAATACAAAATAATTAATAACTTTGTGTCTTTTCTGTATGGGTAAGTGTTTTTTTGAAAATTGGTTTTAAAATCTAGTACCCCCCACAGCTGTAAATATTTAGACCTGTGGGGAGTACTATTTTAGATCTTCGTAAATCTCACTGTTTATGTTTAAAAGAAGGGGGCAAATCTTTGGCCGGATCTAGTCTCAATCTTAATTTCCAAAACCATGATTTCATTATGGCACAGGAAAAAATGTGGGGAAAATTATACTCGAAAATTTATTTCTTTCTTTAAATTAAATTGAAATTGTGACAATCCATGATTAAGAAAATGGTTGGTTGCACTAGCTATTAAAGTGGGCTAAGTTGGGGGAATCTAGATTCAATTTAAGATTTGTTGCCAAAATATTGTCATAAATAAATTTCGAGAAAATTATGCTAAAAATACAATTTTTTAAATATTGTAACTTTGTCGACAAAAATTGCTAAAAATTAAATTAAAATTGCGAATTGTGCATTGGATTAGCTACCAAGTGGAACCAAGTTGGAGTGAGATTTTGACTCCATTTTGGATTTTTTGCCAAAATCTTTTCTAAAATAAGGCAAAAATTTCAAGAAAATAAAGCTCAAAATTCCATTTTTATTATTTAATTATATAAAAATTGGTGCTAGAAACCACGGATAGTCCACTATACAATCAATTATTTTACGTTGAAAGTAACTGAAAATATCTCGAAAAGTTTTTGGGTAATATTTACGAAAACCAAGTGTGTTTTGGAATCTTAGTAACTCATTTTGGATAAAATTATGAAAGGTCGAAATTTCACTACCATATTGGTATGGTGGACTAAAAAGAGTGCTTATTCATTGTCAAAACGTCATACGGCGTTACATCTCACCCACAGACATATAAAGTTGCACATGTATCTCAGTGCGCATGCTCAGAACTGATACTCCGTACAATTTACAGCGACTACGCCTCACCATGCGCACTGAGAAATGACAAGGAATAAGCACTCTTTTTATATGTTACTTTAGGTGTCTACTAAAAAAGGCCATTTTTTACATTTTAAATTCTATAGACAAAAACTCCTCGAAACTAATCTAAAATGTTGATCGTGAATACTAAGATCTAAAATAGTACCCCCCACAGATCTAAATATTTACACCTGTGGGGGGTACTAAATTTTCAAATCAATTTTCAAAAAACACTTACCCATACAGAAAAGACACAAAGTTATTGATTATTTTGTATTGTTATTGCAAAATACCTCTGACAAATTGCTTTTTCTCTCAAAGTATACCATACTTTAAGAGAAAATGCCCCAAAACTATTTTTTTTTTACAGGTTCCAAAATGGCAAATGGTGAATACGCCAAGAAATTGGCACATAATAGCTTCATTATCTGTGTTTGAGGTTATAAGGTTGGTGATTTTTTAGACCACCTCTGGGGGGTGATTACTTTTATAGCCCCCAGAAAGGATTGTTTTGTGGAAACTGGTAATAAATTCGTTTATAATTTCCCTAAGTAACCGTTTTTACAAGAATTAATTTACCTTATTTAACATTCCAAGTTGTTCATTAATCAATAAAACTCCTCCAATTTTGTCCAGAAAAAGGATATATTTTGAACCAGTTTTCAGCACAAAAAAGATACTTATGAGGGCACTGCGAGGCAAAATAAACATAAGAGAAGGTCACTGATTATGCACGAAAATCATCAAACAAAACTTTTCACTGAAAGATCACACTCAAAAGTCTCAAAGCTGCAGTTTTCATCAGTACTTCGCTAATGGCCATTTTTTCATGTTCTACCAGATCGTTGAGCCGACATGACTCTTTTGTGAATGCATCAGTGAATGATCGTTGGATTCAGATCTGCTTTTAGCCCCTTTTGTTTACATGCCTCCTTTGATGAAATATTTTTATTTGTGGTTTTAAATAAATAAAAGGAAATGGTTTTATAACAGTGAGTAGTAATCGCGAAAATCAATAAACAAGCGTAAGTTTTGATAAGAGTGTTTACCATTTAAATCCCCCCCTAGAATTAAAAAAAACTTCTCTTAAGTTAAAATTTTCTTCTTAAATCCAACAAAAAGGTTCTGTTAAGATGATTCTTCAATAAAAAAAAATAATTAAAACTATTCTTGTAAATCAAACTATGTCCAAAACTCAAGGAAGTTGATATAATATTCTTAAA
The DNA here is from genome assembly GCA_963921995.1 of Oxystoma pomonae. Lineage (NCBI taxonomy): Eukaryota > Metazoa > Arthropoda > Insecta > Coleoptera > Brentidae > Oxystoma > Oxystoma pomonae. The sequence continues at coordinate 46,027,904 of OY998169.1, read as the reverse complement.
ACCAACAATTTCACTTAAACTTAAGACCTGTCTTAAATAGGCTAAACCCTTTTAGTAAATCCCACTGTTAAATTTTAGGCAAAAATAATTCAAGTGTTTTGATTTCTATACTAAACGCATCCCTCTATGAAAAGCTCTCCCCAGCAACAACAAGATGGCCCCCGACCGTCCCCAAATTCAGCCGCCCGTGGTCTAAAGATGCCTTTGCTATAGTAAAGAAGTCAGAAGCGACTAAAACCCACTTTGTGTTCCACGATTTCATTGGACGACTCAATGTTTGTGAAATTAGGGCTTTAGTGTTTAAATCTTTCTCACCATCACCGTTAATTTATTTGGTTAGATTGCAAAAAGGGTTAGGCTCTGGGTTGGTCTGGGCTGGTTCATTGAGTAGGGTTGGTTTTGGTTGGATTCGTTATTATTTTGTTTTTTTTTAAATTTTTAAGGTAATAAAATCAAAATATATCTATAACCTCACATTCATGTAACCTTAAGTCGACCAATGAAAACGTGAAACGCAAGGTGGGTTTTAGTCTCTCGTAAGAAGTCGGCTATCCTATTCAAAGTAACTACGATCGATGAAGAAAAATCTATTTTAACATTATTTTTTAGCAAGGGACTACAAAGATTTTACTTGTTGATTTTTATTATTTATAAACCGGTTTTACCTTGTAGCATATCAAAACAATGTTGAGATAAACACAGCGATTCAGAAAATCTAAACACTTCAATTTTGACAAAAATTTTAGTTGATTAATTGATTGATTAATTTGTGAGTGTGCCAGTCTGGCACTATCCACTGCGACCACTAGCAGGTCTATTGTGGCTCACTTTTGCCATTGTTTGTTGCTACAGAATATTCAGCCTCTTAAAGAGGCTCGCAACTTGCTTTGGTAAGCATTTTTCAAATCCAGCCCGTCGATCTGTGGTTTAGCGAAAATACGTTGACGCTGACGTGCAATGGCCGAACATTCACACAGCACTTGTCTGGCAGTGTCATTACCTTCCATACAGAGCCTACATTCGGTGTCCTCACTTAGACCCATTCTGTGTAATGGTACTTTCAGCCTGCAGTCTCCGGTGTATAGATCAACCATTGTCCGGATCTCCTGCCTGGCGAGCTCAATGAGTTTCCCGGCCCTCTTTCTGCAGGGTTCTGTAATGAACTCTTTGTAATGTACCAGCTTGAGAGAGTAGTGTTGATTGTGTTATATGCTATTCCAAGGGCTGGTTCGGGGTCAACTAAGACAGTGGAGGCCGCTTCGCGCGCCATCTGGTTTCATTTCCCTGATGTCCAGAATGTTTCGGAGCCATACCAGCGACACAGTGTTTATTCGCCTAAAGGTGTTCAGTGTGTCCTGGCAGCTCCTAACGGTTCTCGATAAGGATCTATAGGATTCAAGAGCCTTAAAGGCCGCTTGACTGGTGGAGAGTATCTTTATATCTGTTGCGCCAGTTATAATCTATCATCCAACGTGCACTCATTTCAATGGCGAAGATTTCAGCCTGGAAAATTCTAGCCATGTGTCCAAGACTATGTATAATCCTGAAATTTTTGTTGGGCGACCAGTCCTCCCTATCTGGGAGAAAAGTTTTGTATAGATTGGAATGAAGTGGCTCTCAATTCCCGCGTTAAAGGGTTTGGTACTACTTGACTTGCCCTGCCACCCCATTGGTTGGCTATCATTCTGTATGTCGCCCTCATAGCCTCTTTTGTAAGACAATTTTAGTTACTGTGTTTTAAAATAGGGAGCCCAAAAATGGTTTTCAACACGTTCTCCTTTTTGTGGCATCTCAGAACAAAAATAAAATATAGACTTAAAAATATCCAAATATATGAAGTCCCTCTCACCCTCTCAACGACCCTCCACCGAGGTAGACTATGTATAATATCAATGAACATGTTTTCCTGTTCACTGATAATATTATATTGTCACCGGACCTACATAAGTATACCAAGTTTCATTCAAATCGGTCAACGTAGATGGTTTAAAATCGATTGCATGATTTTTACCAAACAGACAGACAAGATCTAATTTTTTATAATATATTTTTAATTTCTTGCCTTTTTCTGCTTTGCGCTCTACGAAAAAAAAGAACAGCTTAAATTAATTAAAGTACCCTCCAGCCGCCTAAAGGCAAATGGCGACATTACATTTACCTGATGCCCAGGTCGGTCAGGCGGGGTCGAGTTGCTGCTACCGCAAACCTGTGGCCACGCTAATGGACTTTCTGTATCGCAATTACCCAGTTTTTACTTCACCGTAAACCGTTTTTATTTTAATACGATTTACAGCCAATGTTCATTTCATCCACTGTTTATATCTTCAAATTAAAAACACTTTCGGACAGCGGTGTGCGGTAAAATTTCAAGTAAGGGAAGCAATTTGTAAAAACTTACCCTATTTGTAATGTAATTTGATTCTTCGATCATTTTTGCAAATTCCTCAATGACGTCATCATAAAAACGCGGATGATCTGGGGGTCTATTCTTGAATCGAGAGAAAATTTGCTCCCAGGGAGTTAAATTTCTCGCTACCATGCATCTCATTGGTCCAAATCTTGGATTTAAATCGGTTTCTCTCACTTTTGCCCGATACTAATCGAAAGTAATTCTATTGGTATTGATTAAGAGAATTACTTTCCATCAATATCGAGCAAAAGTAAGAGAAACCGATTTAAGCCGAAGATCTGGACCAATGAGATGCATAGTAGCGAGAGAATTCGACTCCCTGGAAGCAAATTTTCTCTCGATTCAAGAATAGACCCACTGACAAGCTTTGGAAAAGTTCATTTTCAATGGACAAAAGCGATAATTGAGAAAGCGTCTGCTCCTTAAGCGTTGAAAACCCTTTATTATTAAAACACACACTCACACACAATCTTCTTATTTAACTGTCCAACATTTTAAGTATTATTACCGTCAGCTGAAGTTGACGGTATTTGCATGTCCGAGTCCGTATTGTCTTCCATATCGCACGACGCACGTACACTGTACAATTCGATAGCCGTTTAAATCTGCAAATAACGTACTCCAATGATAGCTCCACGCGCGGATAGCTTTTATTGGATTTTTCTAGAGTAGTAAAAAGCTGCGCGCACAGGACACGCGGACAGACTCTCTGCTGTGACTCAATTTGAGTTAAGACCGCATTTGTTATGGGCTTAAGAGTTTTTCGTGGAGAGTCAAAAATAGCAGAGGATCGTATACTGCATAATTAACAAAAAAACAAGCATTTTAATAAATTATGTTGCTTACAACAGTTATTCCAGGACACTTTTAAATGGATCAACACATCACCACCAACAAAATTCACCTAGCTCTTAAGTAAGTACAAAAAACCAAAAAAATATGTTAGGTATTTTTATGTAAATATGTAAATAAAACCACTTGTTCCAGGGCTTGAAAAAGGCGCAATCCCGCGCCGAAACGTCGGCAAAAGAATATTGTTGTTCTTATTAAACCTACCCCTATAACCTAACAAAAAAATTCGTAAACTGTATCCACAAGGCGACGAACCAAATCTAAATTTAAGATAATTTTTAGCATTTTTAATACAATCTAAAGCAATTGTTTTTTATTTAAAAAGTACATTTAATAAAATGATGTTTTTTAGGAGAGGCACTGATTTCTTTGCTCCAATGGACCGCACGCCGCTGCTTTCGGATCAGCTGTTCACTAAAAATGTATGTCTTGCCAATCTTGTTAAACCGAAGAAAGAACCTTACCTCTATATATATGAACTTTTTTATATGCTTCTTGGTGTTTTTGTCTACTTTTGGTTTCCGATCACAGAAAAAAATAGGTCGGCAATAAAAAATTCGCCCAGTCTTATAGATTTTGAACTACTCGACGCAAATCCATCGCTTGAATAAATGAACGAATGTAGAAGTACGGGCGGGACAATTCCCATGTACGTAGGCCACCTTGCTGGGCCCGTTGCACGCCCACAATCCATGGTTTAACCCTGGAAGCCTACCTCTTTCACAAAAGAACAGATTTTTCTTGGCTACAATCTTCTTTCATCGCCTGGAACCAATAGATAGTTCCCAAAGTGCGGCTCTCTTGACCTGGCCAGAGCCGGACACTCCAGCACGTCACGCAAGAACGATTCTTCGTTCTCCAGGCATCATCGACTCTCTGAATCTCCGGCGATTTCCAGCGTCTCTAGGTGCTTGTTGAGGCAACAGTGTCCTGTTAGGAGCCCTGTTGCTGGTCTGAAATCCTTCCTGCCTACGTGGAGCAAGGACTTCGAGTAGATGCTGCCTTTTTGCTGTGATGCCCTAATAAACATTATAAATACATGTATCCTAAATAATACTTAAGAATAAAAAACCAAGAGAACTTAAAGATCTCCGACCAATAAGCATTTTGCCATCTGCTTCAAATATCTTCGAAAAATTCTTATGTCAGCAAATCACATTCTGTGCAGGCTCAAAAAATATAATAACAGAGTGCCAGTCAGGATTTCGAAAAACTATAGTACCACTACAGCTCTAGTTAACGTCTTAAACGACATTTGAAATAATAAGCAGATGTTTAGCATTATTGGATTTTAGTAAAGCGTTTGACACAATAAGTCACAAGATGCTACTTGCAAAGCTTCACTATTTTGGTTTTTCTTCTAGTTCTTTGGATCTTTGCAGTAATCTGTTAAGTAATATATATAATTGTGTAGAAATTGTTAACGCAGCTGGTAACCGGAGGTCAGATTTTAAGAGAATAAAGCATGGTGTATCGCAGGGATCCGTTTTATCGCCGCTGTTTTCCTCTCTCTATGTGTCCGATATGACCAAAAAGGTTAAGTATTCTACATGTGTGTTGCATGTAATGTCTCTTACAGAAATCATATAACACCACATGTAAACAATCATAAAATTTTAAATGATTAATCGGCGAAAATTGCATATGCACAACTTTGTGTATAGAATTATTAAATCAGAAAAACCCAACTACTTAGCAAAAAGATTTACCCCGCTGTCTCGCAGAACACGGAACATACATGGGTTCATCATGCCCCGCCATGGAACGACCGCTTTTCAAAGATTGTTTGTGTTTTGTGCCATTAAAATTTGGAATGAACTTCCAAATGAAATAAAAAAACTATCACTCTTTGCGTATTCCAACTATGTAAAATAAAAACTTCTACAAGTACAAAAACTACTATAAAATTATTATTCTTTTAATACATTGTCTTTGTCCCACGTTGATAATCGTACACTAACGTTGAATCCCTTTTTCTGCGGCCTTTCGTGGGAGTCCCTGCCTCTGAAATCAATTAATTGATGGGTGTCTGTATGTATGTAGCCAGGTTATAGGTTATTAATATTGAAGTATGTCATTTTTATAAAAATATCGTTTTTTTTTTCTTTCTGTTACTCTGTTACTCTGTTATTTTTTGACCTTTTTTTTATATTTTTTTTATTATAAATTATATGTAATGCATAGATACGTAGGGCTTAGTGTTAGCGGTTTCATAAACGAGAGATGGTCCATTTTTGTCATATTATTAATTATTATAATTATGTATTGTCACTTTGATGTAAATTTTTATTTGGCAAAATAAAATGTTTGATTTGATTTGAGGTGCTCTTCATTTAGCATTTCTTTAAATTAGCGGCATCCGTAGGCACCCTGATGCGTTTATAGAGTGTCCAATGGGTACTTGTGCAGTTCCCTGTCGGACCTCTTGTGTTGAAGAAGATCTACTGGGTCCTTGAACAGTTCCTCGTTGATCCTTATCTTAAAGGTTCCACTAGGTACCTGTTCGGTTCCCTGTGTTACCTCCTGGTTGTCGAAGAGTCCTTCTGGAATTTCCTCACAGACCAGTTAACCGGCTCTTCAGTACTTGGGGGAGGAGGCTATCTCCAACAGAGTACGCCTGGTTCCATGAGGAAGGTTTTTATTGTGGTGCTTCATCCACGCGTCCCTGGCGTTTAAGCCAAGGCTCCCACACCTGTCCCTGGTCCACCACTCAGAGAAGTCGAGAACGAGCCAGAGTCGGGTTTACCTAAGCGCTCCCTCTCTGGCATACCTAACCCAAGGGGCTGCGTTCCAGGGGGGTGCGATGACGTTCCCTAACAGGATTTAGTCACCGACTTGCGACCTGGATACACATGTTGAGAATTATCCAAGTGAGATTCAGAGAAGGGAACTCTGGGTCCCCTTGAGCCGGGTTAATGCTTGTATCTTACCTATCCAACCCAACACAAGCAAAGGCAATCCATCGTTTAAAATATTTTACCATATTTGTATACGAACCATAAATTTTTTACGCTGGTACATGCTGTTAACGTCTTGTCACGGATTAGAATGAGAGAGTGATTTTTGTGTGTGTATTTGAATGTAGATATTGTTCTTTTATGTTTAGTCACTAGGCATTGTTAATCTACTTATATAAAAAGAACATATCTGCAATAAACTGTTATAAACTGCAATATAACAAATTTGGTTGGCAAATTTGTATAGATTTGAAGCTGTTTTACAAAATACTTTTTTTCTATGCGAATGGGATAGCCGAGCTAAAAAGTATAAATATAAAAGAAGAAATTGGCCACAAAGATAATCTTTTGTATCGGGAGTGAAAAATATTAGGAGCAATCGTTTAGTTCTTTCAAATAAAATATTATTTTCGCCGTTACATAGCAAACTCGGCCTATTTAAAAACTTCCTTAAAGCTGTGAATAGAGATCTTCCTGCCTTCAATCACATAAAACAAAAATATCCCAGGATAAGTGAAGCCAAGAGTAAAGAAGGAATTTTTGTGGGACCTCATGAATGAATGAATGAATTTAGAAGTGCGGGCGGGACAATTCTCATATACGTAGGCCACCTTGTGGGACTCCATATAAGTGGATTCGAGACTTGACACTGTACTAGAATAGTGGTGACCAATTTTTAGGAAATAAAAGAACAGAAAATTATCCAAAGAATGTAAACCAACTTCTACAATAATATGAAAATATGAGATATAATATGTCCTTAAAAGAAAATACACTTTTTACACTCTCACTTAGACTACTTCCCCGAAAACTGTGGAGGTGTGAGTGACGAACATGGAGAACGATTCCATCAAGAAATTGCGAATATGGACAAAAGATATCAAGGAAAGTGGAATGTTTCAATGTTAGCGAATTACAGTTGGACACTCTGTCTGTCGGGAGGAGTGTGTATAAAAGAAACCTATAAAGAGAAAAGTAATTACCCAGACAACCAAAAAACGTCTATATCATGTCGAGAAGACGTCAAAAATTCGACAAATCACGAGATTTTTGCGAGTGTCTCTTCGACGTCTGTATCACGTGAGTTTGATCCGCTTCTTAACGTGACTTTAGTGACGTGATTTACAATATATTAATTACCGCAAATCAAGGCGTAAAATGATACTTTTACGCCCTTGTGGTTAACTTCGAGCCAAACAGTTATACTTCGCATACTTCCATGGGTTTCCAAAAAACAAAAAACCAATTATTTCAAAAGAATGAAAAATACTTACACAAAACATTGCGTCAGATGTAAGAAAAATGTTACTTGTATATCTCTGGTTGCCTGATAGCTTAAAATTCGACATCATTTAGGTCGCGTCAAATGTTAATCCCAAAAAACACATCAAATTTGTGTGACTTGTGTCTTTGGTTTCCTGAAACCCAAATTTCGACGTAATTTTGACGTCACTTACGTCACGTTGGATGATAGTTTCAAATAATACGTCAAATGCACGTGGCGTGATGTGACTGGTTGCCTCGGTAGTTGGATTTGTCATTATTTTAATTAGCTATAAGTTAATTAGATTTAATATTAGACTAATCATTAAGTATAGTAGTTCTTGTAATATGTAGACATACGGTAGTTTATGCAAACCCGAATTATCAGTTAAAAACAAGTCTCTCAGTCATAAACAATTACAAAAATTTCATTTTCGACCCGAAAAATAGGGAAGAAAATGACGCTTAGCCGGAGAGAGGGAGGAAAATATTTTTCCTTCCGACTAGCAGGGAGGAAAATTTTTCCTCACAGTACCGCATCTGAATATATTAAATGATGGATATTTGACATTTCTTTTTTTTACTCCCTCTACCGCAGCCGAGTTTCTTTTGATAAATTCAAGTTCAGGTGGTAGATTCCCTTTAACAAAATGAAGGGAAAATTTAGCGCCCTAATAAATTTACAGAAAAGATTTGTGAATACCAGTCTAATGCTCTACCAACTGAGCTACCGAGGAACTGGGGTTTTAACTGGTTATTCGCAAATTCTTTCGTCCGATTCATTTATTAGTAGTGGGGAGATCTTTGAAGCCTACTGCAGCTTTAAAAACTTAGACATGTTATAAAGACAAAGAGGTACACATTCACGATTATTAGTTTTGTCTTTACTAACAAATGAATCAGACGAGAGGATTTCCGAATAGCCAGTTAAAACCCCAGTTCCTCGGTAGCTGAGTTGGTAGAGCATTAGACTGGTATTCTAGAGGTCCCTGGGTTCAAATCCTGGTCGAGATTTTTTCCGATTTATTCCCTCGCCCTTTGCCCTCTACGCCACAAATCTTTTCTGTAAATTACTTTTAACATTTTATTCAGACATCTTAAGATTACCATTTTGGCAGGTGTCACTGGATTGTTATAAAAAACGGAGGTTGTTTCAACAGTTCGGAAAATGAATGTTTTTCAATAAAATCAAAAATATTGGTCTAATAAAAGGCAGTGGAAAAAATTAAATACATGCCTCTAGAGTAAAATGCACTTCCTCCTTTGAATTTTAATGTCCTCCGATACGCGTCGGGCATCAAACCATCCGCGGGAGGAAATATTGCATTTTCCTCCCTTGGTATGTAAATACCTATTACCCACGACCACGAGGAAAAAAAATAAAATTTGTTGCCTAGTGTGTTCGGGTCAAAAGCCTGAAAGATTCGGATTATTTTTTTTTACTTTTAGCTTTGTCAAAAAATTCTGAATCTAAGTTGACTTTATGTCTACGTTACTTATTCAGAATGCCAATTTTCCTCAACCACTAAATAATTTATAATTTAGGTCCTGATTCATTCCCCAATTCCCAAAATAATTTCACGCATCCGTTTCTAACATTGGAAACTTCATTGTTGTAAAATATTAATTTGCAGCAATTTGTAGAGTTTCTCCGAGAATATAGGCACTTTAAAATATGGAAAGTCTATACAAGGTTCGCAAAGCCCAAGAGAATCAAAAATCTCTACAATGTTGTCATAATTAGGTAATGATATTACACAACAAGCATTGAAAGGAGTTTGAAGTGAATGAACCCTGACAAAAAAACCTAATAAAAGATTATAAAAAATAACACATCAAAAATTATTAGTTTTCATGATCTATGCTCGCATAAATTTATGATATTTTAATTTAATTTAAAACTGATGAGAATCTGATGTGTTTTTATGAGAGAGAGAAGTCTAAAGGCCTATTTACTCAACTTCTAATGATTAATGGCTAATGGATAGATGTAATGATGGAGTGCTTAATGCATAATTTTTTAAATATGTGTAAACCAATGGTATTGTTTATCCAATGTCTAATGCGTTATTCTTAAATTTAATGTATAATGGATAATTGATAAAGATGATGATGATAAGGAAATGCGCGTGTGCAAACCCATATTTCAGTTGTCACTTTTAATTTTTTTTGCTACAGCTGATTTGGCTGACATAACCCCAAAATTTGTTCGAAAAAGTTTTGTTGTTTTTGGACATTTTTTTTGTGTTTTTTTTTAAATGATTGTCGATAATGGCTTGTTTATTGAATGTATTGAAGGCTTTCCTTGCATATGAAATGCAAGAGATTCCATGGATGAAATTGTAATTAACCACTATGCATAAAAACTTGAGTGAGTTGAGTTGGACGTCATAATATGTAATGCCCTAAATCATTAAATAATATGTATACCTACTTAGAAATTTTTTGTCATCGCTATTAATACCTAGTTAAAAATAAAATACAAAATAGAAAATTTAAAATAGTAAAAATACATTTCTTTAACCGCGTTACAAACTTTTTTTTAAAATTAAAACCTTAATTTAAAGGCAAGCAAACACAAAAATACACAATCTGCATGGATTCCGCTTTATGTGCTGTTTTCGTTTTGTATTGCTTATTATTTTAAGACGATTTCGGTTTTAAACAAAGCAGGAGAAATTGTGACGTAACGAATCAGCTGATTAGCTTTTGGTATTTATCATTTATAACCACAGTCTGAACTTGGATTTTGGCTATAGCTTTTTGAGGTTATGTTGTTTATGTGATAAGGTCTTTTGGCTTTAAAGAATGGACGAAAAATACCAAGGAGTGGTAAACTATTAAAAACTTTAAAATATACAGTATTCCATGTTTTAATATATATTACAAGTCTCGAAAAACAAAAACATAACCCTGCATTCTTTTACTCCGTAATCAGTGTTTTTCAGCGACCCATTTTATTCATTTATGATTCTTGAGTGGTGGGTGAATATGACGTCATACTTACTTAAATCATTCCAATTCCAATTAAAATAAATTTTCGAAGACGCCCGTGTTACCGAGATATTAATTTGGTTCTTGTTAAAAATATTTACGCGTTTTTAAGTTAGCGATATCTTTTTGGATTTTTTCCTGGAAGACGTGCACTAGGGAATAAGTTTTAGTAAGTAGTTGCAATTTTAATTTGTTTCTTAATTGGTACAATTTTGCGTTTCCATTCATTGCCTGATAATTTTCCCAGTAAGTAAAATATTACAAGAAAACATATTTTTTAATTTAAGGAGGCTATTGCTTTGGTGAATATTAAGAAAATTTGGGTTAAAGAATATTTTTCAATGTATATCTTCTATTTACTGCTCTCAACTCCTTTTGACATTTTTTTCACCTTATGGCAGTAGCGTCACAAGAAAATAATAATAGTCATCAAACGGTATCTTTCGCCAAAGTTTCGGGGGGGGAGAGAAGTTTGTCCCCAAACCCCCTTCCCCGTTACTTCTTGACTGTCTTATAGAAATGCTACCCCAAAATGACACCTTACGGACCCTGTATATTTCTGAACGATTTCAGAAGGTTGTTTTCCACTTGCAGTTGAGTATTGTTATTTTCCTGATTACCCCAAACAAATCCAATAATATTAGGCAACTTAATTACGTATTTCTCCTTGGCTAAGCTTTCTCCATTTTACTGCAGGTTGTAGATAGGTAGAGATTCTTTTTTTTTCTGGCAGTGACCTTAGCTCAGGAAATGTCGACGTCACGTTCAAAATGGGTCATGTGATACTCATAGTTTTTGGAGTCAAATAAACATCAGAATTGGCAGAACTTTGAATAGAAGGCACATTTTGTAAAACCTCAGACATGGGTCAGGGCACTTTTCTGATTTTTTGCCGAATAAGCTAAAATATCTCTCTACGATCACCGATTCAAAATAAAAGAATTTAAAAAAACAACAAAGTGAATGTTGTGTCTGCAAATAAAAATTAAAGTAACACTCGTGGCATATCGGACAAAGCGTTTTTGTTTCTCACTTCGTTACATATCACACATAAGGAAGAAACCTGTAAAAGTATAAGGTCACTGTAACATGACTCTTAAAAAGAGGTAACGTTCGCAGCAGCACCGCCGCCAATTGGAGCTTCATACTACGTCAACCTAATTTTCAAAATGTAATGTCAAAATATAAAAAAAAACAAAGTGAATGTCGTGTCGTTACCTCTTTTTAAGAGTCATGTTAGCGTAACCTTATACTTTTACGGGTTTCTTCCTTATAACCCCCTGAAAGGTACAAGATTCTATATTTATGGTCTTCTGCACTTTTCCATCTTAATGTTTCTCAGTTTATTCGACAGGTCGCGCACACAGGTACTACGTCTCCGCGGATTACAAAATTTTTGTTTTAGATTCGAGAGATGTACATGGTTGCCTGTGTAGCTTCAACTGTCAGGTACAATCCTATGAATCCCTGATGATTCCTAATAAGGATGAAACAGGTCTATAGGTGTCTGGTTTCTCCATTAAACATTGGAGACCTGGTTGTAATGAAGTGAGAAACAAAAATGCTTTGTCCGATATGCCACGAGTGCTAGTTTAATTTTTATTTGCGGACACATCATTCACTTTGTTGTTTTTTTAAAAATTCTGGCTTTTTAGTTCTGCATAACAAACCTCCTCCGGAACAATTGCAGATATCTCTTATCTAAGAGACCTTTGACAATTGCTTGCTGATGCCTTAAAATTAGGGCCACCTAGTATGAATCTCCAATTGGGGGTGGTGCTGTTGCGAACGTTACCTCTTTTTATTCTGTATTTAAGGTCTTCTGCACTTTTCAATTTTGATGTTTTGATTTCTCAGTTTATTCGACAGGTGGCGCACACAGGTACTACGTCTCCGCGGATTACAAACTTTTTGTTTTAAATTCGAGAGGTGTGCATGGTTGCCTGTGTATCTTCAACTGCCAAGTACAATCCTATGACTCCCTAATGATTCCTAATAAGAACGAAAAAGGTCTGTAGGTGTCTGGATTCTCCATTAGACGTTGGAGGCCTGGTCGTAATGAAGTGAGAAACAAAAACGCTTTGTCCGATATGCCACGAGTGTTACTTTAAAAAAATAATCTCTACTTTTAAAGGGGTTTTATTTTGTAGTAGGGTCGATGCCAAGTCTAAAAGTGAACTTCGTTTTTTGATATCACTAATGGTAATCGAGATATTCAATTTTGAAAGTTACATTACGATAAACATAACCACTGTTCCTCCTTTTTGAATCTAGCATACACCTTGTCTTTGAAAGTTCACATATAGACCTGACAATGACATTTTTTTTTTAATTTTATATAATATTTTTATTTGCTATTTACATAAAAAAATGTAAAAACGTGATATAAAATTGAAAATCTTAACAATAAAAAAAATGTAAAAATTAGAGAAACTGATAAAATTTTAAAATAAATTCAAAGTCAAAGTCTGTATTCTTCATATGGCCTACGTTCCCCAAGACCGCAGCAGCATTTCCTCTCTGTATTTCCAGGCTGATCCTTTGGGTGAAGAAGCTTTTAAAAAGTTTATTTTTTATTTTCAAAGAAAGATCGTTAACAATTTTTTTTTGCTTCCTCACCCCAAGGACCATGTGTTTCTACAGAGAAAGGTATTTTTTTATTTTCAAAGAAAGATCGTTAACAATTTTTTTTTGCTTCCTCACCCCAAGGACCATGTGTTTCTATAGAGAAAGGTACAAATATGTAGCGGCCAACCAGCTCTTCATACTTCTTTAATTTCCTCTATTCACCTAAACGTGCAGACGCACCCGCTTCTTTACATTTTTTGTTTATACAGACCGCTTCAAGCTACTGCGAACATAGGGCGAAAGAAGTCTAATTTGCCAGTGTACGTACATGCAGAGACACCGCACGTCTATCAGTGAAGCAACCAAAACTCGCTGCCGTTCGCCGCCGTTCGCCTTGTATTTAGTACGCCTCTAACCACGGTGCTGTGTGGAGCGTAGTCAATAAAACCGGAATTTGGTCAATAAATACGCAAATTTTTATAACGTAATTTTCTTATTTTTTGTCACTGATAAATAAGAGCGTTTTATTGTCAACTGCTCAGATTTATCAGTGACTACGTGTTACAATGAAAATAATAAGGAGAAACAAAATAAAAGCAAGTTCTCAAAATAAAATAATACATTCTAAAGAACAAAAAGATTCTCCCAGTCAAAAAAAAATTAAAGCAAATGTTCGAAAAGTCCTCCTTGCTCGGCTAGACAATATCCGAGCCTACTATAAAAACCCCTTCCAACGTTTCCAAGCATGTTAGGGGTGATAATTTGAAAAGCTTCTTCAAAAACAGATAGAAGTCATTAGGAGCAAGATCGGGAGATCGAGCTGGCCATAAAATAGTTCCCCGTGTACTTATAACCCGATTAGGAAATACATTATCAAGATATTCCCTAACAAGACCAACATTGTGAGCGGAACAACCATCTTGTTGAAACCATGTTTCACCAAATCTTACACCTAACAACTGCCTAGCAGTTGGAATAATGTGCTGCTGCAGTAGATCCAAGTATCTAGGACCATTCAAATTGCAATTGCCGTTAATAAAAATGGCCCAATTACGTGTTCCCCTACAATACCCCCCCCCCAAACATTTAGTTTTTGGGGATACTGTGTTCTTACGTCAAAATACAAATGCAAATTTTCCCTCGACCAATATCGAACGTGTGTTGGGTTATGACGATTTGACCATTTGACCATCTGCACTTTTTCGGCAACTTCGTAGACATCCATTTTTAGTTTTAAAAATGTATTATTTCAATTAAGAACTTACCCATCTGTTTCTCGAGCAAGGCAGAAATAAAACAAAATAATAAAAACAAAATGAATTTCCAAAAGATAACACTGCAACGTGCTTCGAATCCACCTCGGTCGTACGGCACGGAGAGTAAATTGGACTTGATTCCCATTATGTTCGCAGTAGCTTGAAGCGATCTGTATATGATGTAGCTAGGGTGTGTCTACACGTTGCGTCCCACAATAAACTCTTTCGTACTCTCCAAGGTACCAAAGTTACTCCATCAGCTCGTTTTCTATCTGCCTTGCAGATACCAAGAGGCTCAACTTCAGAAGGAACTTCAGCGGAAGCTAAAGCGCGCTTGATGAGATCGTTTATCATCCGGTGCTTGGACAGCCTGCCTACACTTTTTATGCAGTTAAGCCCATGAATGCCAGATTTATCTACTTACTCACTGCAAATGCAGAAATGCTGTTTATACATCGGAAATCAAATCTATACGGTTGTGATCCTAACTAGAATAAAGTACTTATCTGACGTTTCGGCAAAAACTCTACTGCCGTTTTCAAAGAAATTATTCTTTTCAAGACTTTTTAATTATTTTTTTAAAATATCTGTCTGTTGTCATACAAATGACTGAAATTGACTGATGTATATTTCAAATATTAACTTGACAGTTTGGTGTCTCGATAGTAGCCAACAAGATATTGGGTGAGTTTAATAAAATTAAAATTATATTTGTTTCAGTCTTTTCTATTTTAGATTATATTATAAAAATACAAAATTTAAAGTGAAATCGAAAATAAAGTTTAATATTTTGTTTTTCATTTTAAAATATCAAGTGTAAAGATTACCTTTTGACTGACTTTAAGAGAAAATACATTAGAAACCCAAAGGATATCAATGCTATTTTTTAATTTATTTAAAAAAAAGCTTTTTGAAAATCATCTTTTAAAATTGGAAGCCAAACAGTATTTATATCAACTGATATGCTATTCATCTTCATTTAGATAGATGCAAGCTGCTTCTTTGATTTTTCGTTTAATTTTGTCTGGTTCTTTTTGTAATATACTGGTTTCTCCCCACATTACTCTATGATCATTTTCAAAAGAATGTTACCAAAACTTAGATCTCTCTCAATCTCCCCTTCTGAGGTACCCCTTATGGTCATTTATTCTAACTTCAAGAGGCCTTGAAGTTTCTTCAATATAAAATTTACCACACTCGCAAGGAATTTTATAAACGATATTTTGTGAGTTTTGTCCATCATTTAATGGTTTTGTTTTTGTTAAAATTGATCTAAGAGTATTTGATTTTTTTTAAAATTATTCTAATATTATAGTTATTAGCGATTTCTTTTAATTTTTTCCGAAATACCTGGTATAAAAGGAGTTATTAAATTTGTTGGTTGTACATTATTATGTCTACGTTCGTGCTGTCTGGAAAATTCGATTTGTCTAAAAAAAGTTATTTGGATACAAACTTTTAATTACGACCTTTTTTATTGTTTGTTTTTCTTGTAAAAAATGCGTTATTGTCCGAACAAATTATTTTATCTCTATCGTATAAACTTTTTATTACTGCTTTTTTAACCGATGAGGAATGATTTGAGTTAAAATTTAGATATGTATGTGTATGTGTTGGTTTTCTAGAAACTGAGGTTTGTAATGTATTTTGTTTGTCTATTAAAACGTCTAAACATGAAATTTTGTTTTCGTTTTCTATTTCTAAATTAAATTTTATTGTTGGTTCTTTACCCTTTATAAAATTAAGAAAATCATTAAGTTTATTTAAATCATGTGGTTAAATACTAAAAATATCATCTATATAGCGAAACGAAATGACCGGTTTAAAATTACATTCTTCTAAAATTTTATTTTCAAACTCTTCCATAAAAATATTACTCATTAGAGGAGAAAGTGGAAAGCCCATTGCCATTCCAAAATCCTGTTAAAAAAATCACTTTCCCACTGAAAATATGTGGTTTTTAGTTCTTTTGCCTCAATCTTGATCATTTTCTAATCGATGTCTTACTATAGAAAGGCTTTTATCTACAGGTACATTCGTGAAAAGGCTTACCACATCAAAACTCACCATCAAGTGATTGTTATTAAAATAGACCTCGGATAATTTTTCTAAATTTTAAGTAAATATTTTGCGAGCTTATGACACGGAAAATTAATGCTACTAACTATTGGTCTAAAAGAAATATTTGGTTTATGAATTCGGGCAAGAACGTTCTAGATCGTTAAAAAATCTTTTACGTTTATATAAAGTTGAATAAATTTTTCTTTCAATTGTTTTTGTTGGGTTTTTTGTTAAGTTTGAATATAAGCCTTCATTTAATGCTTTAATTTTTTAATTATAAGTATTTTTAATCAATAATTACAGTTGCATTGCCTTTATCTGCCGGTAAAATTTTAATTGAGTTGTCATTTTTTCGAGAAATTAAAGCGTTTTGTTCTTCTCTAGTAATATTAGATTTTATTTTTGAAGGTTTTTGTAAAATAAGTTTAGATCGAATTCTAAATTCGTTTGCAATCTCTTGAGGCAAGGTTTGTGTGGCCAGCTAAATACCTGTGACAAAATCTAATATATTAAAATTTTTTGGAGGAAGGGAAAAATTTAAACCTTTTGACACAATTGATTTTTCTGGAATAGTTAGAATTTTGTTTGATATATTAACAACAGTTCGTTCTAATAAATTATTATTGATATTATCGGTACATAAATTCGGCATAGCCTGACTCGGCACTATTTCTGACAGTTCCACACGAAGGTTGAAAGGTTTCTGACATTTTTGTCATATAAACATGTCATCTAATCATGCTCATATTGGGCTCAGTTAAGTTTGCCCCCCCCCCCAGATTGATTTTCTCAAAAAATTTTATGCCAAAATTTTGCACACCACAAATCAAATTTTGCACAACTTCCTACGATAAACTACAGCCCATTTTCAGCAACGTCAAGTTTGCCCCCCGCCCCCCAGTTAATAATTTTCAAAAATTATGATGTAATTTGAAAGGTCTTATTTTCCACAATTTTGCACACCCATTTTAAAATTTTGCACACCTCCCTGTAACCCACACGAGGGTTCTGAAAATATCAAGTTTGCCCCCGCCCCCCAGTCAATATATTTCAAAAAATTTGGTGTCGTTAGAGAGGTCTTATTTTGCACAATTTTGCACACCCATTTTAAAATTTTGCACACCTCTCTCTAACCCACACGAGGGTTCTGAAAATATCAAGTTTGCCGCCCCCAGTCAAAATTTTTCAAAAATTTTGGTGTCATCAGAAAGGTCTGATTTTGCGCAACTTTGCACACTGATTTTAAAATTTTGCACACCTTCCTTTAACCCACCCGAGGGTTCTGAAAATATCAAGTTTGCCCCCCGTCAATATTTTTCAAAAATTTTGGAGTCATTAGAAAGGTCTAATTTTGCAGCATTTTGCACACCCATTTTAAAATTTTGCACACCTCCCTCAAACCCATACGAAGGCTCTGAAAATATCAAGTTTGCCCCCCCCCCACCGTCAATATTTTTCAAAAAATTTTGTCTCATTCAAAAGGTCTATTTTGCACAATTTGCACACCCTTCAGTACCCCACAAGAGCGTTCTCAAAAAAGTTTGCCCCCCCCCAGTTAATATTTTTCAAAAAATTTATGTCATTCGAGAAGCCTAATTTTGCACACCTATTTTCAAATTTTGCACACCTCCCATGCCGTTTTCTTTTTGTGGCGTTTACGGTTAAACTTGGACCTAAAATTTTCCAGAAGTATAAGCAAACGAAGGAGACCTCGATTGTGTAATATCTTTGAATATTATTTAAATTTACAGATAATTATGTATGTTTACATTTCTATATAATCAAAAGTTTTTAATTTTTATGAATTTCCGGATTATACTTCAATTTTCATATCAAAAATGCAATGACGTCCTGTATTAGCTGATATGAACAGAAAAAAATCGATGTAGACAGAGCATCCTGTCATGTTCGATACCTTGAGAATCGGATCCAGCCTATTTTGCCCGTTCAGAATGGTTGCGGTTCTCAAGGTATGGATCTTCACAGGATGTGCTACGTCCATTTGTAGTTCAGCTAGTAAATGACGTCATAGCATTTTTGATGTGAAAATTTAATCCGGAAATTAATAAAAATTAAAAACTTTTGATTATATACACATGCAAGCATAAACATTTATCTCTAAATTTAAACAATATTCGAAGATATTACACAATCGAGGTCTCCTTATTTTGCTTATACTTCTGGAAATTTTAGGACCAAAGTTAACCGTAACCACTACAAAAAGAAAACAGCTCGGGTGTGATCCCACCATTATCCAGATGAAAATTTTCGGAGGCACCCATGAAATCGGAGGCGCGTTCGACCTCGGGTGCAACTTGCCCCAAAATGGGTAAGTGCAGCCCTCTAGAAATTTGGTATTCTTGGCATGTAAAAGAGAGAGATAGAAATGCGGCGTTATTGGCGTTCTTAGTCATTTTCGGTAAGATGTGTCTGAGCTTCATAGAAAGTGACAGTTTCCTCGTCCTTGACTCCCCAAATGCACCTACCTAAATTTTTGGGTGTTCTGCACCAAATTTTGACGTTTTTTCGACCTTGGGCATCTTGTCTTTACACTTTGCTGTGTGTATTTGTGAAAAAAATGAATTTAATGGACGAGGCTGGGAATAACTAATTTTTTTTATTATTTTGCCAGAGGCACGAAACCGTCTGGGCGTCCAAAAAATTATTTTTTTTTTCAAGTTAACTATACAGCTCAAAAAAGTGTAGGTTTTATAAAAACAAGCTTACGGAACCGTGGAGTGAATTAGAGTGTACCCCTATTCACTCCACGGTCCCGTAAGTATAGGTATGTTTTTATCCCATTTTTTTGAGCTGTAACTTTTATTTTGGTTTATTATTGAAGTAAAATATGCGTGCGGGAAAGTAGAAAGATCTGAAAGAAAACAGAGCGTCGTTTTTTTTAAAGAAAGTGTTTATTTTATCTATCAAACAAGGTTATTATTAGAAGTGCAACAACACGCAATTAGGATTTACTTACTTTCGACTAACTTGCGTGACAAAGACTTTTATGGAACTTAAAATTAACGTTTTTATTTTATTAGACACTTAAAGCCAATTATCAAAGTTAACACTATCCTAAGACGTATCTCTGTGGACCAATCAACCATGTGCAGTTTTAAACATATGGAGAATGCGAGACAGCTCCAGCTGATCAAGGTATGCCTAGATACCTATTCTTCAGTTTCGATCGATACTTTCATGTAGGAACGATCACATCCTTTATTTCAACCAATAGGCAAGCCCAATGCGGTTACGAAACGTTCGATAACCTGAAAAGCTCCACGGCGCCCGAGCAGACCCCTCTCGAATGCCGCTTTTCAGAAAGGACCCGCTCTCTTCCCCATAACCAGTCGATGTAAGTTGTAGGATAGTTCTCTTGATATGCGGTAGCTCGGTAATGTCCGGCGGTGCTCGACTGATATCGGATGGCTAGTGCAAGCAGTCAAACTATCCTATTGGTCCAAATCACTGATGGGAGCGTTCCTATAGAAGTGTTCTCTCGAAACTGAAAAATAGGTATCCTGCAGTTCTGCAATACGTGTCAGGATAACACGAAAGAAGACGTGACGTAACGTAGTTTTCACCCAAGACGTTGCTCTATCAACAAAAACGTGTCATTTCGATCAGCTGGAGATGTCATGCATTCGCCATAAATTTAAAAGTATACTTGGTTAATTGGTCGACAAGATAGATATGCGTCTTAAGATAGTGTTAACGTTGATAATTATCAACTGGCTTAAAGTGTCTATTATTAATGAAAACTGTATAGTTATGTCTGTTACTCTACTTTAATAAGAATAAAATAAGGTACATAGTCTCGACGTTTAAGTTAAAAGTATAGTTTTGTGTACACATTTTTTACCTAAGGCACGCGTTTTTCCTTGAAATGCACGATTTTGTCTTAAATTTTAATCTAATAGGGTTTTTGCTAGCTAAATTTTTTTTTACCTAATTCAGTCTAATAAAGTTTTCGTCTTAAATTTACTTACTTTAGTCTAAAGGTATACGTTTTGTATTAAATTTACCTATTCTCCTCCAGATTTTATCACAATATTGTGTACAAATTGAAACTATAGGTTTTACCTAAGCTACATGTTTACTTTGGTCTAATCCCACTTAGCACATTGCAAAATAACGTCACTTAGATAGAGAAAATCACGATTAATAGGTGAAGTTCTAACGTTTTTTCTCAAATAACTTGTTTTTCACGTGTAAACATATGATTTACAGGGTAATCGATTATAAGTCTCCCTCCCCTTCTAGAGGCTAAACTAAGAGTGATTGAAAGTTCAAACAAAAACTGTCCAAAAGAACTAATTTTTTAAGTTTTCCGTGATAGGTTCCTTAAAATTTTCCTCAAGTCATATACAGAGCGTAACAAAAAACATGATTTCCTTATATGAGACACCCTGTATATTTTGGCACTTCCTTTCCGATTCTAAATATACCAAACGCGTTCCCCTATCTATATTACTTTGCGAGAAAAATGCCAAAATCCTTACCATATAAGAAATGTGTTAGAGAGAGAATATTCTTAGCTTTGATCTCTTTCTAATACATTATGCTTATGGTAAGAGTTTTGGCATTTTTCTCGCAAACTAGTATAGATAAGGTTTGATATATTTAGAATCAGAAAGGAAAGGCCTATTCAAAAATACCAAAATATAGAGGTTGTCTCATATACAGAAATCAGGTTTTTTGTTACTCTGTGTATATGACTTGAGTAAAATTTTAAGTAAACGGTCACGGAAAACTTTAAAAATAGTTGTTTCAGCCAGTTTTTCTTTGAACCTCCTATCACTCTTAGTTTAACCTCTAGAAGGGGGGGGGAGACTTACAATGGATCACTCTCTATAAAATTTGTGATACAATTTAGAGGTAAATTTAAGATAAAAACTTATACCTTATATTAGACCAAAGTAAACATGTAGCTTAAGTACAACCTATAGTTTTAACTGGTACACAATATTGTGGTACAATTTTAGACTAAAATAAGTAAATTTTAGACGAAAACTTTATTAGACTGAATTGGGTAAAAAAAAACATTTAGCTTGTGTAAAACCTATAATTTCAACTAGCACAAAATCCTGTGATACAATTTGTAGGAGAGTAAACAAATTTTAAACAAAAAGCTTATTAGAATTAAATTTAAGACGAAATCGTGCATTTTAAGGAAAAACGGTAGGTAAAAAATGTATACACAAAACTATACTTTTAACTTAAACGGAGTCTATGTACCTTATTATTTGACTAAAGTAAAAAAAAACTGTTTTTTTCGATTGACGTGGGTAAAAGAAAAACGTATTTTACTCACTATTTAAGTTTAAATTTAGTATTAAATTTATATCCCTGTCATTTTTTATTCTTATTAAAATAAATTAACAGACATAACTATACCGTTTTTATTAATAATAGACACTTAAAGCCAATTATCAACGTTAACACTATCCTAAGACGTATCTCCATCTTGTCGACCAATTAACCAAGTACACTTTTAAATTTATGGCGAATGCATGACATCTCCAGCTGATCGAAATGACATGTTTTTGTTGATAGAGCAACGTCTTGGTGAAAACTACGTAACGCCATGTCTCTCATCAGTGATTTGGACCAATAGGATAGTTTGACTGCTTGCACTAGCCATCCGATATCAGTCGAGCATCGCCGGACATTACCGGGCTACCGCATATCAAGGGAACTCTCCTACAACTTACATCGACTGGTTATGGGGAAGAGAGCGGGTTCTCCTGAAAAGCGGCATTCGAGAGGGGTCTGCTCGGGCGCCGTGGAGCTTTTCAGCTTATCGAACGTTTCGTAACCGCATTGGGGCTTGCCTATTGGTTGAAATAAAGAATGTGATCGTTCCTATACGAAAGTTTCTCTCGAAACTGAAGAATAGGTATCCAGGCGTACTTTAATCAGCTGAGATATGTCTTAGGATAGTGTAAACTTTGATAATTGGCTTTAAGTGTCTAATAAAATAAAAACGTTAATTTTAAGTTCCATAAAAGTCTTTGTCACGCAAGTTAGTCGAAAGTAAGTAAATCCTAATTGCGTGTTGTTGCACTTCTTATAATAACCTTGGTTGATAGATAAAATAAACAGTTTCTTTAAAAAAGACGACGCTTTGTTTTTTTTAGATCTTTCTACTTTCCCGCACGCATATTTTACTTCAATAATAAACCAAAATAAAAGTTACAGCTCAAAAAAATGGGATAAAAATATACCCATACTTACGGGACCGTGGAGTGAATAGGGGTACGCTGTAAATCACTCCACGGTTTCGTAAGCTTGTTTTTATACAACCTACACTTTTTTAAGCGTATAGTTAACTTATAAAAAACCAGAATTTTTTTGACGCCCAGACGGTTTCGTGCTTCTGACGAAATAACAAAAAATATTATTTATTCCCAGCCTCGCCCATTAAATTCATTTCTTCCACAAATACACACTGCAAAGTCTAAAGACAAGAAGAACGAAGAAACGTTAAAATTTGGTGCAAAACACCCAAAAATTTTGGTAGGTGCATTTGGGGAGTGAAGGACGAGGAAACTGTCACTTTCTCTGAAGCTCAGACACATCTTACCGAAAATGACTAAGAACGCCTATAACGCCGCATTTCTATCTTCTCTTTTACATGCCAAGAATACCAAACGCTTATCAAATTTCTAGAGGGCTGCACTTACCCATTTTGGGGCAAGTTGCACCCGAGTTCGGACGCGCCTCCGATTTCATGGGTGCGTCCGAAAATTTTCATCTGGATAATGGTGGGATCACACCTTGCTATTTGCGGACAGCGGCTACGGTGATGACGCCCGCCTTGATTTTGCAGTTCACACCACGCGTTTGGCGTCTTGGTGTGTCATTAACCAGGTTTACATGAAAAAATTCCGTGCGTCAATAATTATGATTAGAAGAAGTCGTTTATTTATTTCTACACATGAACATTTTAGACATTTTGTTTTTATACTTCATGCACTTATGCGCAATTTTACAACTAATAGTTAAACGCCAAACCTCAGTTTAAACGACAGATGTCGACTTTTTTACGTTTTATAGGTGCAGTTTACCAACAAACTTCGGTTTAACCGTTACCGGTGGTCTAGTTGTTGGTTAAACTTCAGTTTAATAGTTACCGAAAGATTCTAACCTCAAAATAGTTATTAAAAATTTATTTAAAATTTGTTTTTGGTAAATAAACTGTGAATATTTAGTGAAATCGCTGTGATCGATGACTTAGAATTTATTTTTGATCAACTGGATAAAGATGATTACGAAATTATTGACATTTTCGAAGCACCAAGAAGACCAAAAATTATTCGTCCCAGAATATATTCTTTAGAGGAGTATAACGATGTAGCTTTTGAAAAAGAGGTTTAGATTATCTAAAGAGACATGTAAAATTGTACACGACAAGAGTTGGAACATTCCACAGACCAAGTTTCATTCTCACAGCGAGCTCACACGTATATATATATATACTATATATCTTTCTGACAATCCTGAACATTTTTTGTTGTGGCGCCTGGCTGTATGCCTGTCTGTAACCAACGCTGATATCTCAAAAACTACTTGAGTGATTTTTATCAAATTTGGTGACCATGATGTGTTTGGCTCTAGTTGGTGCCATTTTAAAGATATGGTTAAAATAATCAGAAAAAGTAGTCTTCTTAAACTAGAAAAGAACTTATTATGCTCCTAATCCAACAGCTCTTCTTGTCTTTCTGGCTGTGGGTTGACTGCAACTTATAAAATTGAGCAACTTGTTTACCAATGCTTTAATCCAAAGATTAAACTGAAGTTTAAACTAAGGTTTAATCTGGAGTTTTACCTTTGGTTGTAAAATTAGCCCTTAATGGCGAATAAGAAAAAAATTATTATTCCTTTTATAGATAGAAAAAAAAATCAAATCGAATTCAAAAAATATATGTCATGTAAATTTAACTCAATTCCCAACCCAAAGACGGAAACAACGCCTGCTGCAAATGTGATGACATGAAAGTTAAAGTTCCATTCACACTTAAGGTCTTTTTGGTCAGTGTTTTTGTCTCTTTCCTTATTATTATTGTTACTTCTGCGACTGCGAAGTTCCATAACAGAGTCTGGAATTTCCGGAGGAATTACTTTGTGGTTATCGTTATTTTATACCACCACAACCACAAAGTAATTGCGTAAACTGAGAGGTAGTGCACTTATTATGTAACCTTTATTTTTCCCAATTTTGTCCCTAACCCGCGACCCCCGATTTAATACTTTGTAACGTTTGGGACTACTCCACTCTAAAATAACGTAACGTTTTGATGCCAGAGACCCCCCTCTTTTTTTTTCACTCAAAAAATCCAAAAAGGTGTTTTATTTCACAATAATAATTTAAAAATTGCGTTACGTAACGGAACCGCGAAATCCCGCTCACCCCTACCTAACCCCTATAAGCGTTACGTCTAGTTGTGTGTGGGCACTCATAGGTGGGAACCAGGCGTTACGTAATGTTATGTATTTTAAATAGAGGCGTTCACATTTAAAATACACGTTGCAAACTTCGGAAACTTCACCCGAAGTCATTCTGAATCATGCTCACAAATAAAACTAGGCATTGCTAAGCGAAATTTCAATATATTACATAAAAGGCCTTCGCGCGTGGTAGGTGTAGGTAAGCACGCATTCCTCTGTACGGCACGTACAACCTACTAGTTACTGGAGCTGTTTTCATTTTGTAGCGGTTACGGATAACCTTGGTCCTAAAATTTCTCAGAAGTATAAGCAAAATAAGGAGACCTCAATTGTGTAATATCTTCGAATATTGTTTAAATTTAAATATAATTGCTTAAGCTTACATGTGTCTATAATCAAAAGTTTTTAATTTTTATGAATTTCCGGATTACACTTAATTTTTCACATGCTATGACATCATCTACATCTACTAGCTGACATGAACAGAACAAATACCTTGAGAATCGCAACCATTCTGAACCGGCAAAATAGGCTGGTTCCGATTCTCAAGGCATCCAACATGACAGGATGCACTGTCTACATCGATTTTTCTGTTCATATCAGCTAATACATGGCGTCATTGCATTTTTGATATGAAAATTTAAGTATAATCCGGAAATTCATAAAAACTAAAAACTTTTGATTATATACAAATGTAAAAATAAACAATTATCTGTAAATTTAAACAATATTCAAAGATATTACACAATCGAGGTCTCCTTCGTTTGCCTTTACTTCTGGGAAATTTTAGGACCAAGTTTAACCGTAAACGCTACAAAAAGAAAACGGCATGGGAGGTGTGCAAAATTTGAATATAGGTGTGCAAAATTAGGCTTCTCGAATGACATAAATTTTTTTTTTAAATATTAACTGGGGGGGGGCAAACTTTTTTGAGAACGCTCTTGTGGGGTACTGAAGGGTGTACAAAATTGTGCAAAATAGACCTTTCGAATGACACAAAATTTTTTGAAAAATATTGACGGTGGGGGGGGGGCAAACTTTGTATTTTCAGAACCTTTGTGGGGGTTAGAGGGAGGTGTGCAAAATTTTAAAATGGGTGTGCAAAATTGTGCAAAATAAGACCTTTCTAACGACACCAAATTTTTTGAAAAATGTTGACTGGGGGGGGGGGGCATACTTGATATTTTCAGAACCCTCGTTTGGATTACAGGGAGGTGTGCAAAATTTTAAAATGGATGTGTAAAATTGTGCAAAACAAGACCTTTCTAACGACACCAAACTTTTTGAAAATTATTGACTGGGGGGGGGCAAACTTGATATTTTCAGAACCCTCGTGTGGGTTACAGGGAGGTGTGCAAAATTTAAAAGTGGGTGTGCAAAATTGTGCAAAATAAGACCTCTCTAACGACACCAAATTTTTTGAAAAGTATTGACTGTGGGGGGCAAACTTGATATTTTCAGAAACCTCGTGTGGGTTACAGGGAGGTGTGCAAAATTTTAACATGAGTGTGCAAAATTGTGCAAAATAATACCTTTCAAATGACATCATAATTTTTGAAAAATATTGACTGGGGGGGGGCAACGTCAAGTTTGCCCCCTCCTACTAAATTGTGCAAAATGCGTGCAAAATTTTGGCATAAAAATTTTTGAGAAAATCGATCTGGGGGGGGGCAAACTTAACTGAGCCCTCATATTGTGCCATTCTTAAAGTTGACAAATTAAAGTTAATGCCGTAATTTATTAAAGGCAGGCACAAAACATTATGAAAGTCGACATTCCTTTTAAACTTCATGCGGAATTGTCAAAAATAGCGCTGACTTTACTAAAGTCAGGCTACGCCGACTTTATGTACCGATAAGTCCCTATTAAAATTAAGTTCTTGTCCTAATTTTTCGTTAATTAAATTTTAAAATTTATTCATATGAATAACTTTATGGTTATTGAAATGAAATAAATAACTATTATACGCACAATTACTAATATGATTGTAGTCAAAAAAGGATACGTTTTGATGAATCTCATTTTTTAAATTCCAAATTTGTTGAATTAAATTCCGTTTTTTATATCTATGATACTGAATGCTTTCCCGTAATAAAGCTAAACTGGTTAAATAAATTTAAAATTATTTCAGTACTCAAACTTACAAAAAGAACCAGACAAAGTTAAACGAAACATCAATTATCTTTAAAAACGGCAGTAGAGTTTCTGCCGAAACGTCAAATAAGTACTTTATTCTAGTTAGGATTTGTGTGTGTGTAGGCAAAAAATTTGTTATCTTATTTAAAAACCACTGACAAACGAAAAAGATTTTTTCTTTAAGAATTTACGCAGTGGTTTTTAACATATTTTTTAAAAAATTTCTTTAACTTTAACTTTCTTAAACCCCAAAAAAAAAGTAGTTTTAACATTATACATCGGAAGTCCAACTCTTATGGCGATGGGATCATGGAATACCAAATCGTCCAAGTGATTCCCAAGAGAGGCGGCAGTAAGAGCTTTCAACCATGCATTACTTTCAGAAGGCTGGAGAGCCAGAAGATGCGCCACATCTCTAAGTTCTTGACAGCCAGAAATTCTAAACATTTTTTTGGTAGAATGCTTTTAATTAAAGGTTTGACATCGCTTGAGCAACCTCAAAAGGAGAAACAAAGTATGGATGAATCTCGTATTTCATGGCCACTCATTTTGCCTGGAAGAGAACTTGGTAATCAAGAATTTTCATCGAATTTGCAATTTGAGATGTTTTCCATAATTTTTCTGAGTTAGTTATCGTACCTTTCAAGGGCATGAGAACTGGTCCAACAAGGAGGACATCTTAAAATATAAGAAAGTCAAGGAATTGCAAAAGAGTGTTTAAAAAGAAAGAAACTAGTGTATGAACGCAAATATGTTAAATTTTTAGAAAAATGTTCTAAAATAGTAATTTTTGAATTGATTGTTTCGTTGATTTTATTTTAGAAAAAAGGACATCCAAGTAAAATTAATGATTTCAATGGAGCTTCTAAAATTTCAGGAGCAAGTTATAAAAAGAGTAATGTTGAATTTTGATTATGTTCAGAAAGAAAAGAGAGCTAGCATTTATTAAAATTAAGTTGCAATCCTACACTTTTACTTGACAAAATAATATTTTTAAAATCCGGTAAAACTGTGTGCATATCTCCGCCAACATAACCATCGTCAAGGTACAAAAGATTAATGTCGGATTTAATAGATTTACCTATGTCGTATATTCCTAGATAGAAAAGTGGTGGTCCTAGCGGATCTCCTTATTGAATGCCATTTTGTGATAAAATTATATTATTACCAAAAGATAAAAGAGAGGATTTTTTATAACATTGACAAATGAAACTAAAATATTCTGGAAAAAGTAGTTTAAATTTAGAGATGATAATTTATCAGTTTATTGAATTGAAAGCATTTATGTAGTCTATTTTAAGAATAATTTTATTTGAATTCTTATGAGGGAATTTTAGATACTGGCGAAATGTATGAGCAGCAGCTTCTGCTCCGCATTTGGTTCCAAATCCTAACTGAAAAGGATCAAATTTTTCTCCCAAACAATCATAAAAGCGGGAACAGGAGATTTTGGTGACAAAACAATTGCTATTGGGCGGATTCAACCATCTTTTTTCGTAAAAGCACATAAATTTGCGCAGTAAAAAATGGGACATATTTTTTCCGGTACTAGACCTTTTAAAATATGGTTTGTAAATAAACATAAAGAAGACAGGAGGTATGACGAGTTCATACCAAGTTCCTCACCTGTCAAATCTTTTACATGCTGCGGACGCAGGAAATCTAATCCGCCTGAAGAGCCAGGCCTGAAAGAGTTGATTGCTTTCTTCATTTCAAAAATTGTAATTTCATCCAAATTTGCTTAATTTTCTGATGGTTCGTGTTTTATTGAAGGAATTTTCTTCGCATATCTCAGGGTTTTTTTTAGTTTTAATTTAGTTTATGGTTTTACGAAGGTTTCTTCATTGTGGGATGAAAATGTATCATTAGAGCATAGTATGCGAATTGCTCCTTTAATGTCGCTGTCACTAATTTTCGACTCTACTTTCTTGGCAAGTACTGATTCGTGACACTTTTTCTTCTCCTTTTTCGGTTTTGGATTTTGGTCATAAAATTTCATCAAATTGTTTGGGTCCAATAATTTTTGTTTCTTCCATTCTATTAAATTTGATTTAACCCGTGTGGTAAGTGATATATTTTTTGAACTTTTTTCTGGAGATGCAATACTGCGTATGAAAATAAACATAAACAAATCCATGAATGAAGGTCGTTTTTAGAACAACATTTGTTCATCAGCGATATTAGGTCGCGCTCCTTTCGATATTCTATTGATGACAGGCTTCTCATTCTTAATAGAAGATAGATATAAGATGATTACTTCAGGATCAAAGTTTTCATCGTCGTGTTTGAATTTGAATTATTTTCAAAAGATTTTCCACAATGACAAATAAAATTCCTGCTTTCTTCTATATCAGATGTAGATGTTTTTTGTGAGGTTTCATAATGGTTATTTTTTGAATTCTCTAGATTGGAATTACTTTGTATGGTTTTGTTTGAATGCATCCTAGATATGTGAATTATCAAGCCAGCAGGATTCTTAAACGATTTGTAGCATTTTGCGCAAATGTATCATGGTTCTAATGGTTTTAGAAGATCGTATTGTCCAGAATTTGCTTGGCCCGTAAAAAGTAGATGTATGGATCTATCATCATTAATTGGAGAGATGGTCATTGGACATTTTTTGAAAGTATAGAAGTGATTTAATATTGTCGTGAATGCCCTTTAGGCATTCTATTTTGCCCTTACTTGGTTTGTAAATGTTAACGACTCAGGCTATGAACCTAACAGTTAGCATTAGGAAGTATGTGATGTTTTAAGTTCAATGAATAGATGTTTTTGTAAACTCACGTTTTGTTATCACATACATCCTATAAAACCAATCGAGACCACCAAGAAGGGGTCAGTAAGTTTAGTAAGTTCATTAAGTCAGAAAGTTGTGATGTATTCCTCAAGAATAAGATAAACTGCTGAACCACGACCTACCCCTAAGATAGAACTGTGAAGCTGCTGTATTAAGACTGTTAGATTTTAATTAATTACAAGTAAGTAACGTTTTTGTACTTTGTTATAATAAATTCATTAAAACCCGGTACGGTTGGTTTATTAAGTCAATTAATAAGAACAACCCCGTCACGAAAACCCCTACGTGACAATATCTTTGTTTCTTTTTCCATATTGTATTTGTTAACTTATGCTAGTATCGCAGCATGTCATATTTTGTCAAGGCGTGTTTTACCCAATAGGTTTGATAAAGCTCCAAAATTGATGACGAAATAGTGGCAGGATTTAAGTTTCAAAATTGAATATCTGGATTACTGGGAGTGATATCAAAAGCGAAGTTCAGTTCTAGACTTGGCATCGATTCTACTATAAAATAAAACCCTTACTTATTTTTGATGGAGAACCCCTTCAATTATATTTAAAGTTCACCTACTTGACCTACTAAGACTTAAGTTTGAGTATTTAAAGGTTTCCTACTTGGCTCAATTACTTTTAAATAATTAAAGCTAAGCATGGCCAAGTCAAACCACAACTTTCAGAGAAACAATTCAATGTTCCATTGATATAATAAAATAAAGTGGTTTATTTTACTAAAGTTTTCATTGAATAAATCCTACTAATATCATAAATGCTAATAAATTTTGTGTGCGTGTGTGTTTGTTTCTTGATTACGCCAAAATCGCTAATCCAATTTAGATGAAAGGTGGTAAGAAAATAGGTTGTGACCTGTATTGAAAAATAGCCTACATCTTATTTCAATTTCGCTCAATGACAGCTGTCAAATTACATTAATTTAAACGTTTTATTTCAAAAACTATGGGAATAAAACATTAAAATCGATTTTAATTAATTTTTACACAAATTTATGCATTTCAAATAAAGCTCAGTTTAATCAAGAAATTAAAATAAGTTCTTATTTATGAATTAGAAAATATTCAGACCCAATCATTATTCCAACAAAGGTAATCCTCCAATTAAAACTCCACAATTCAGGTAAAGTTTTCCAAAATAACAGCAATTATAAGGAAATTTCACGCAAATTTAGGGATGACCTTATCTAATGCCTCCCTTTTGAATAATCTATGGAAATGTATTTATTTTATGCATGATACAGAATCACCGTACGCAGTAACGCACTATGGTTTGAAGCAGTGTTTTGATATTTGGAAATATTTCAATATTAAATGTGATATAATCTTGTAAAATACCTTGTTCTTATTTGTAATTCTCATTTGTTTTATTCCAAAGTTCAAGTTCTGTTTTCAAAATCGTTTTATTGCTGAAGTTTTTGATACAATGATTTTGATATTAGAAAAAATGGATATTAAAAAAATATTTAAATTTTCTCAATCGGCACTCAAAGACGAAGGGAATAAGCTTTGAAAACCTTGCAAAATATTTATGTCTCTAAAAAATATTTTCAGTTAGCAATTAAGATATCTGAAAATGGCAAGAATGTCCATGGAACTTTCTCTATTTATTACCATCCTTTTGGTCTTTCTAGAAGGCAGTCGAGAAGCCTCAATATGAATATCGAATTCCTCTGTAGCCTGTACAAACAAAATAGATGCTGAAATTAACTCTGTGTTTCGGACTTCCATTGTCTATATTTTATTTATACACGACGTTTCGATCAGTACAATCTCTGATCGTCTTCAGGTGCAAACAGTTTGCACCTGAAGACGATCAGAGATTGTACTGATCGAAACGTCGTGTATAAATAAAATATAGACAATGGAAGTCCGAAACACAGAGTTAATTTCAAACACATCATTGTCTCAAACTTTCAAACAAAATAGATGCTGCCTAGAAGAGCTCGCTTCATAATTCAGCGGTTTCCTAATTATATTATTATTGTTGTTATTGTGACGAATTTGTTACATTGATAGAGTTACCTTGATAAAATTCTAGAAGATCCCGCTTCATAATTCAGCGGTTTCCTTATTACTATTATTGTTATTTTGAAAAATATGTTACAAATTAATTGATATTTTCTATTATTATTTAAGATTAAAAATATTATGATTGACTGAGTTTAGCATTTCAATGATAGTGAGGTCGACGTTTCATTTTTTACTATATTTCCACGATACAGGTAACACGGTATGCTTCTATTTATTCCAAATTCCGTCGCCTTCCGCGCACTCATAAACTGACGTCATTTGAAGTTTTATTAGCGTGCTCTATTGAGAGAATGAGTTCACTGAGTTGATATATTTGTCTATATTTGTCTCATGTTTTAATTTAAACCGTAAAGAACAGAAATATTCTCGATGCGCTTGCCCTCCCAAATATACGGCTGCCTTCTATGATAACAACACACATCTTATGCAAGTACCACTTTGTTACAAAGAAGAAGTTAAAAAGCTCCAAATCAGTTACTTCAACCGAAAAGAAACTAAAAAACAAAAGATCAAAAGATCTTGGGTGGAAATAACGAAAATTCAAACTTGGATGAGCATCCCACAAGGAACACACAAAAGATCAAAGCAAAAAGAGAAATGATTAAACGATGTTTCGTCCTGGGTAACCAGCGTGGGCTCATCAGTAGTTTCACTGGTCACTCTCCACTATACATCATTAAACACCATCATACACTTTGATTTCCAACCTTGAACCACTCACAAATAGGCATCGTTCCGCACTGGTACTTACTAATCCAAAATACCTGATACGAATTCGTCCTGGCGTGTTAATATTTCCAGTAGGATTATGCTCCTAAGGCAATTAAAACAAAGAAGAAGTTAAAAAACCTCCAAATCAGTTACTTCAACCGAAAAGAAACTAAAAAACAAAAGATCAAAAGATCTTGGGTGGAAATAAGTATTAGTAAGTACCAGTGCAGAACGATGCCTATTTGTAAGTGGTTTAAGGTTGGAAATCAAAGTGTATGATGGTGTTTAATGATGTATAGTGGAGGGTGACCAGTGAAACTACTGATGAGCCCACGCTAGTTACCCAGGGCGAAACATCGTTTAATCATTTCTCTTTTTGCTTTGATCTTTTGTGTGTTCCTTGTGGGATGCTCATCCAAGTTTGAATTTTCGCTATTTCCACCCAAGATCTTTTGATCTTTTGTTTTTTACCACTTTGTTCTTTGATAATGATTATTTCAGTGTCAAAATTTATTTATAATTATGTCAAACTGCGCTGTTTTTGGATGTAAAAATTATTACACAATTAAAAAAAAAACATTAAATACTTCAGTTTGAAAAAATGAAATGGATAATTGCCTGCCAAATAAACGAAAAAATACAGTCAAACAATTGTAAGTTTTTATTATTTATTTTAACACTTATGTTTTATCATAGCCCTATATTTAGGCTATGATAGGAAAGGCAATACGTTTATTTTGAGTCGTGGTTTATTTTAGTTCAACCTGTTTATTTTTCTTTTAAAATCTAGTTTTGTTTTATAAAAAGTAGGTACATTTTCATTACATTACTATTATTAGGCTAAAAACGGCATATAATCGGTAATCGTAATTTTTTTCCAGATAGGATTTGTTCAGAACATTTCGAAAATAGTTGTTGAACTACGCTTCAAATATCGTAATTTAAGGGTTGATGCAGTACCTACTTTAAATTTACCTGGAAGTTTAACATGTTCTGTACGCAAGCAAAAATATGAAGAAAAATCGCCGGTGGTTGTCAAAAGAAGATGTGAATCAGGGCACAAATCAGAGGAACAAATCTTATGGTTATCGTTAACTTAAACCATTTTTTTAGTTTATTTTACTAATATACAATAAAATGTTTTGAGAAATCTTATTGTTTTTATTTATTCAAATATAATCTTAATTGTCTGTTATTTTGATTGGGGTTGGGGCGAATAAGGAGTTGAAGTTAGAAAATATCTTTTGAGACCCGAAAATAATAAAAGGAAGGCACATTTTGTAAAAACTAAGAAACGGCTCGGAGCTTTTCCACTATTTTTTTTTACTTTTTAAACTAAATAAGCAAAACCTCACTTAAATAAACGCAAGTCAATACATTTCAACCAAAAAACAATTAAACTCGCGGCGGCCCAAAATTACATTAAGAAAAATTAATACCTTTTCCTTGCACATGTGGTGGTATCGGAGTCACAAAGTGACGTCACGCCGAAATGCGCATTGTCATACCGTGTTAAGTGTATCGTGTATATTTCTATTCTCCATCAAAATAGCGATTTTGTCTTTCACAAAAAAAATAGTGGGAAATTAGCCACCGTTTATCTTTTTAACTACCTACTTAAAAAAAACGCGTCATACTTCTTCAACTACACCTTATTCTGTCGGTCTATATGCATCGGAATATCTAATTTTCCGTCATTTGTCCTCATATAATTACATAATATATTAATATTGTAGTCTCCGCTAGAACGACTTCCCGGCATGCACGCTCCAGATAAAATTCAGGTGGGCGGCGCGACGCTCATCGTCACCCGATCAGAACACCAAAACACAGATATCATTCCGTTTTGCATACCTTCGCGGTACGTACGCTCGGCGGTTATTGCAATTTTTTGCCGTTTCGTGTTGTGATAAGTGAAAAAGGTGTAAAAATGTCGAAAAGGAACAACAGTAGACGTAAATTTATGTTGTTACAAAATCAACTAGAGCTAATACAGCAGCAAATTAACGCTGAATTAATGGAATCAGATTCTGATGACGAATCAGGTAGGAGCATACTTAATTTGTTTTTTTTTTGTGTATTATAAATCATATAAAACTTGTATATGGATAGATCCCTAAAATAAAAAGTTAATTGGACTCTGAAGTTTACACACGCCATCAACCGATATCTGTCCAATAAGAATACATCCGTATTCGCTTCAGACAAAATCGTAAATAGATACGCAGAAACGCCCGATGTCTGTTAATATCTAATTCGAAAATTTTTTGTTTTTTATTGAATCGGCATAAATGCTGGATATGCAAATCAAAATAACTAAAATTCTGCGCAGCATCGCCCGATATCTGTTACGAATCAAGTAATACATCCGTATTCGTTGCAAAGGTCATATCATCTCAAAACGGTTGCAAAGTTCATACAAAAAATAAATTAAAAATAATATTTTTGTAAACCTATCCATCTCGTATTTATAAAATATAAGTTTACCAAATTTCATACACATGGGGCCACATATAAAGGGTTTAGCAGAAGTAAGCTGCAGGTGTGAAACTTTTAAATTTTACTAATTCCATTGCTTATTGTAACTGCACAGTAATATTTTTGACAAGTCAAAATACCGAAAGTTACTGAGTTGTGAGGCTCAATATTACACAAAAAGATCGGCTTATGCGTTTTACGTGGCCCAAAGTGTACTTCAAATTTTGTTAAGGCCTTAAACGGATTTAATCAATTGTTTTTTTTTTCTCTCTGCGTTGCAGAAGAAATGGATTATGGCGAAGAGGCTGAAGGTAGAGAAGAGATACAAGAGAGGCAAGAGGGTTTGCAAGAAGATCAAATTCCTCCAGAAAACTTAAATAAACCTTTAGTTCCGGTAACTGGCGATCCCTTTCAAATATTAGGCTTGAAATCTTCTGATGACACAGAGTTTGGAGATCCAACTCACCAAGAGATCGTCGTAAGATGGATCGAATATCTCATCAAAGGGCTAAAAAAAGAAATAAAAGAAGTGTTACTTAACAAATTCAAGATTCTCGATAATTGCAAACCTTTGAAACCTCCGGCAATTAACGAGGAGATCAAGCCTTGTATGTCAGAAGAGGCTTTAAAACATGACAAATACATAACGGCCCT
Organism: Oxystoma pomonae; assembly: GCA_963921995.1. Classification (NCBI taxonomy): domain Eukaryota; kingdom Metazoa; phylum Arthropoda; class Insecta; order Coleoptera; family Brentidae; genus Oxystoma; species Oxystoma pomonae. The sequence goes on along the minus strand of OY998169.1, from coordinate 45,992,269 downwards.
TCAACAAGAAATTGGACAGGGTTTTACTGGAATAAGTAAGGTTATGAACAGGTTGTTATCTTTACAAAATCAAATGGAAAAGCAGTTAGAAGACCTGAAACTTCTTAGCGAATCCTCGCAAATTTTAACCAATGTGCACTATTCACTCTCAGTCCACAGAAGATATAAGATAATTCCGTTTTTGAATACGGAGTTTAAGAAAGTAGCGACAGCGCTACCTTTTGACGAGTTATTGGCAAATCGTTTAACGACGCTGTAAAAAATGAACAAACAATGAAAAAGACTAGTCACGAAATTAAAAGGAAAAGACCGAATCCACCTGGATTTGCGAGCACCTCCAATTTAAATGTTGCCGGAGTATCAGGAATAGGTCTAAGTTCTTTAAACTATCGGCGCCCAGTGAACAAATTCAAAATGAAATAAAAAAAGAGGGAGCAACAACAACAACAACAGCCGATGAGGAATACCAACAGGACCAGGTTCAATCAATCGAGAGGCCATCCGTACTATCGGAAGCAATAGATACCTGGCATACAAACCAAGTAGGTGCATTTATTTATTCAGGTCGCCTTACAAAATTTATTCGGGAATGGCAAGAAATTACAAACGATCCTGTCATTTTACAGTGGGCGAAAGGCATAAAACTTTCGTTTAAAAATAGACCTACTCAGATAATTGAGCCTAAAATTAAATTAGTTGAACCCTTACAAAATTATCAGAAATTAATAAAGGATTTAATGTCTATCGGGGCCATTTCTAAGGGCCTACCAGAAAAAAATCAGTTTCTTTCATCATATTTTCTTATAAAAAAACCAAATGTTAAAAAAATATTTATTTTAAATTTAAAAAATTTTAACCAGTTTATAGAAGCACCACATTTTAAACTCGAAGATTACCGAACAGCTGTTAATTGATAACACCGAATTGTTATTTAACTAATATAGACCTAAAAGATGCTTACTTTCTTTTAGCGATTGATAAGCAGTTTAAAAAATATTTCAGATTTATTTTTCAAGGTGACTTGTTTAAATTTAATTGCCTCCCATTTGTATTGAATATTGCCCCATACATATTTACTAAGTTGTTAAAACCAGTAGCGAAAAAATTACGTGAACTGGGTATTGTTTTTGTAATATATTTGGATGATATTTTACTGATAGCTAATAGTGAATCTCAGAGTTATCATTTTACTCAGGTTGTCATGACATTATTGAAAAAGTTAGGATTTATAATAAACACTGAAAAAAGCAATTTAAAGCCGCAGCAAAAACTGAAATTTTTGGATTTTTGTTATGACACAGTGACAATGAGAATTTGGTGGGAAATTAACATCGGTAATGGTCAAAACATTAAACCCAAAGATTTTCAATTAGAAATTTTTTTCGATGCCTCACCTTGTGGTTGGGGTGCGTTTTACTTAAAGGAGAAATATCATGGTTTCTGGAGTGGCGGTGAAAAAGGGATGCATATAAATTTTTTGTAAATCAAAGCAGCCTTCTATGCATTAAAATCTTTTACAAAAAATATAAAAAACTGTCGAATTCTCTTAAGGATTGACAACAAAACTGCAATTTAATGCATCAATCGGGGAGGCAGTATAAAATATGAAGCTCTAAATCGCGTTACAAAAGAATTATGGCAATGGTGTGAAAGCAGAAAAATATTGGTATTTGCATCCTACATTGCTTCTAAAGACAACGTAGAAGCAGATGGACAGTCTAGATCTGTTAACATTAATACAGAATATGAAATAAATCAGATTGCGTTTAATAAAATTGTAAAAGTTTTTGGATATCCAGAAATTTATATTTTCGCAACTAAATTAAATGCAAAGTGTACTACTTACATTTCATGGTTTCCGGATCCTGACTGCCTCTTAATAGATTGTTTTACCGCCAATTGGAATAAATTTTTCTTCTATGCGTTTCCTCCTTTTTGCATTGTAACAAAGACTTAGAGAAGATTATTCATGACAAAGCGACAGGTATAATAGTAGTACCTCACTGGCCTTCCCAGCCTTGGTACCCAATTTTTCAAAAACTGCTGATTGGCCGCCCTATATACTATCCATCTGAAAAATTTTTACTCATATCTCCTTTTAGGCAGTCACCCACTTCATCACAAGATTTCCCTGGAGTCCGGGAAATTATCAGGCAAACTTTTTTTGAAAAAAGGAATGAGCATTCCACTTTTGATCTCGTCCGTAACAGAAGGGACGTTAAAGCAGTACACTAGTTGTTTTAAGAAATATTGGGAATTTAGTAATTTTTATCAAGTTGATCCCTACAAGTACAACTTGGAAAATTACCTTAATTTTTTAACAAAACATTTTAAATCGGGTTCATCTTATTCAGTTTTAAAGTCCTACAGATCTGCTTTAAACTTGCTTTTTAATCCTATTCAAAAAAGCGACGAAGTATTAATTTCAAGACTCCTAAAAGGAGCTTATAATAGAAGACCAAGTGCACCAAAATATATGTTGACTTGGAATACGGACCCAGTATTAACCTTTTTAGAAAACTGGTCGCCTCTTGAATCCTTGAATTTAGAAAAACTAACACTAAAGCTTGTGACACTTATGGCACTTACAACAGCCAGCAGAGTTCAAACATTGTCAAAAATCAAGATATCCAATATTGTTAAACAAGAGAGCAAACTTGAAGTTTTTCCCTACTTCGGGGAAAGACCTGATCTTTGCGTGGCGTCGGTTATTGACTTTTATTTAGAGAAAACGAAAGATATTACTAGGTCGGACGATTTTTTAATCTTAACGCATAAGAAACCATTTCATCCAGCGTCGCCACAAACCATCAGCCGATGGATTAAAAACACTCTTAAGCTAGCAGATATTAACACTGAGATATTTTCTAGTCATAGCACACGCCACACGTCAACTTCTTCAGCTTTGCGAGCTGGAGTTAGTATAGAAAGTATCAAAAATACAGCTGACTGGACCCCAGCATCAAATACATTTTTCAGTTCTATAATAGACCTCTTTGTTCAATAATTAAAACCGGTTAACAGTTCCTTTTGAAATATTGTGATTTATTTTTATGTACATATTTTACTACAAATAATTATTGTTGTTCATGACAACAAAAATATTAATTTACATTCTATTATTATCTATGAAAATTATACATATATGTATCTAATTCAAAACACTCTTGTTTTTATCCAATATCAATGAATTACAAAAAAGAAAAAAAAATTGCTTTACAAAATCACTAGTGGCTTTGAACATCTACAATATTAATATATTATGCAATTATATGAGGACAAGTGACGGAAAATTAATAAATTAATTTACTTACCTTAAGGCTAATTAATTTTAATTTTCCTAACTTGTCCGAATATAATTACATTCTCACCCATACCTAAATTGCTAATTATTCTCTTCTTCCCCAGTGATTGTGATTTTGTCATTTCAAACGGAATGATATCTGTGTTTTGGTGTTCTGATCGGGTGACGATGAGCGTCGCGCCGCCCACCTGAATTTTATCTTGAGCGTGCATGCCGGGAAGTCGTTCTAACAGAGACTACAATATTAATATATTATGTAATTATATTCTGACAAGTTAGGAAAATTTTTGTTATCAAGAGGGAGAAAAAGATAATTTAACAAAAAAAAATTGTCCTTTGTACCAAGTTAAAAATGCATTAATATTAAAATACTGAGGGTTTAATTTTTTCATCATAATAAGTTATTATAGACCTTAATTAGTAATGAGTTTTGAAAGGAACAGTCATGACGCAGTTTTTAAGTTCAAAAGCTTTTATTTATTTTAGCTTGCAATGCATGACTATGTAACTTACCGACATCCGATCGGCTTCAAATTTGGCATGCTTATGTAATTGTGCTGACAACACAAGAATATAGTGTGATGAATTTGACAGCTGCCCCCTACTCGAAGGGGGAGGAGGGGGATTAAAGATGAACGATTTTTGGTCGTCTTTTGCTAACCAATTTTAACTAACTTATACACATCCGATTGCTTTTAAATTTGGCATGCATTTATAGTTCCGGTGACAATACAATAATATATCATTATTAGGCACCCCTCCCCCCTACGAGGGAAGTAGAGGGGGGGATACACCTAAGTTTTTTCGATTTCAACCAAAATTGGTATAAGGGGGCTTTTGGGGATAAGGAATACGAATATTTTTATCAGATTTTAAAAATTAAATCTGGCGGATTCAAGATGGACGATATTCGGTCATGTTTTGCTAACCAATTTTAACTGACTTATCCACATCTTATTGTGTTCAGATTTGGTATGAGTTTATAGAAGTGGAGGGGGAAAAAGATTTAGTTTGTTCGATTTCAATCAAAATTGGCATAAGGAGGGGGATTATGAATTTTTTATCAGATTTGAAAATTTCAGCATGGCGGATTCAAAATCGACGATTAAGGGTACAAATATAAAAATTAAGGGTGTGTCGTCAAATTTGGTATGCGTTTATAGTTCCGGCGACAATACAATAATATGGTATTATTACGTACACACTTCCCTGTAACGAGGGAAGTGGAGGGGGGCAAAAGATTTAGTTTGTTCGATTTAAATCAAAATTGGCACACAGGGGTTTTTTGGAAAGGGGATATGAATTTTTGATCAGATTTGAAAATTTTGATATGGCAGATTTAAAATGGACAATTTAGGGTGCAAATATAAAAATTAAAAAAATTATTTTTATTAAAAAAAACTTTTAAAGAACAATCTTTTATTAAATGCAAAAAGTAGAAAATAATGTTTTATCTTGCTTACACCATAATAAAAGTGATGGGCACAAATTAAAAATTTTAACTTTACGGTGACAAAGAGATAACTATAAAAGAAGAACTAAATTCTTCTTCTATTCAAATGATAAACATAATGCTTTCATCTAAAGAAGCTGAGAACGGATGAGACTGCCATGCATTCCAAGCCTTTGAAAATGTCCTTAGGTTATAGAGTAATACAACTGTTTCTTAGGTGAATACCTAAAGTTAAAATTTTTCATTTGTGCCCATCGCTTTTATTATGGTATAAGAAAGATAAAAAAATAATTTTTTAATTTTCAGTGCATTTAATAAAAACTTGGTCTTTAAAAGTTTTTTTTTAATAAACATTTATTTAAATTCATACATACATTCTTGTTAAATAAATTCCAATAAATTACCCACAAAATAGCTTCTGTGATAGTGTCATGAACAGTATTCTGTAGAAATTTATTTTATACTGTGATATCAAACAATACGCCCACTTTGACAGAACACACAGAGCTTTTGGGGTTAATATTTTGCCAGGTTTCAGAGGCTTAATATTCTTGAATAAATTAGCTTTAGACCTCAATTCGGCATAGAATTATTTAAAACAAAAGCTCTCCGAAGTATTGTAGATTCGCCAAAAGCTAAATAAAGCTATAAATAGTAAACAATAAAGGCTTGCAGTAGGTAAGTATAGTACCATTGATCTGACATAGTCATTATTATTCATTGCCGATAAGCATTTATTGAGCCTCAGAGGGAGACCAAATAAAAGTGCGCAGGGACGTATTCATGGCTGTGGCTGCCACAATAAAACAATGTTTGTAAAAGTAATTATTTTGTGACGTCCCTAAAGTTAGCAGTACAAAGTTAGCAGTGCAAAGATTTTATAATTGAAAAAATTAGTGCTAAAATTTTGTGCTCTTGTAGTTTCCGAGATATGACCTGCACTGCTAGCTACACGTTTAAGATAGCAGTGCACTATGCTAGAAAGGTCCCAAAAAGTGGTAGAGCGGTCTAAATAGTCCAGATAATTAAATACTAATTAAATGCTGCCATATCAATAAGAAAATTCTGTATTTTTTACTTTTTTCTGCATATTTTTTAAAATTAACTTGGTGCACTACTAACTAGGTCATACACATATTTGAGTTCTCATGAAAGAAGACGTTGGTAGTGTTTTTGATATTGGAATATATTAGTGCTATTTAGGTGCTAACTAAATGCCAAGTAACCAAATTTTGTGCTCTCGTAGTTTTCGAAATATGACCAGCACTGCTAGCTACCAGTTAAAGATAGCAGTGCACCATGCTAGAATGGTTCAGAAATGTGGTAGGGTAGTCTGAATGGTCCAGCAAATTAAATGCTAATTAAATGCTGTCATTTTAAGAAAATTCTATATTTTTTACTTTGTTCGGCAAATTTTTGAAAATTAGCTTGGTGACTGCATATCTCGGAAAATATAAGAGCACAAAATTTCGTTACTTGACATTTAATTAGCACCTAAATAGCACTAATTTATTCCAATATCAAAAAGATCACCAACGTCTTCTTTCACGAGAACTCAAATTTTTGTACGACCTTAAGTTCGCAGTACACTACGTTAATTAAAAAAAATGCAGGAAAATGTTAAAAATACAATTTTTTCTTATTTATATGGCAGCATTTAATTAGCATTTAATTTTCTGGATCATTTAGACTATTCTACTACTTTTCAGGACCATACTAGCATGGTGCACTACTATCTTTAACGGGTAGCTAGCAATGCAGGTCATATCTCGGAAACTACAACAGCACAAAATTTTGTGACTAGAAATTTAATTAGCCCTTTATTAGCACTCATTTTTTCAATCATAAAATCTTTGCACTGCTGACTTTGTACTTCTAACTTTAGGGACGTTATTTTGTGTGTGTGCGGTATAATATCATATCATTTACGTATTTATAAATTCGTACCTGGAACCCTCAGATTTTTACAATTTTCTTTTATTGAACTTCACACCCCGAACAATTATGATTATGAGGATATCGGATTAGCACATACAAGGTGATTCACAACGAATGGGACATAGTCAAACCATAGGCCCTGTGGACTAAGCTCATTCCGTATCTGGTAATAAGATTTACCTGGTGTCGAAATGTGTTCAATTTAATATCTCAAAAACTATACAAACAAAAATTATGAAATTTTGCATGCTAATTACGCTCCCGAAGTTTAGTAAACATGCTTTTAAAAATTTGGTATTTTCAGGTCCGGACTTACTTTTTTTCCCATTTTTAAATGTCACTTCAAAACAACACCCTGTAACTTACAATAAATATATTTTTAAATTTTCTGCAAAAAGCCTAGGATCAGTACTTATTACTAAAAAAATTAATGCCCAACCTTTTTGTTTTTGCTGTAAAAAAATTGATTTTTAAAAAATGTCTAATAAATTTGCTCATCAAATTAACACAATAAATAAACACAAAAGGGGGGTTATTTTAATAAAGTTTAGTCTTTTTTTACAAAAAGCAAATAAGATGCAGGTCCGGATTTATTATTTTATTTAATTATCATCTTTCGGTACATAATATTACAGCATCACTTCAGACATACACACATCACATATTTTAGTAAAGTAAAGAGACGAGAAAGAATTTTTTATTTTTTTAAAGTTTTCAAACAAATTGAAATTTTTTAAAATTTAAACAAAGTAAATTATTTTTTTTTCAACTTAAAAAAAAGAATCTGTTACTTTTTAAATTGCCCTTACACCTGTTCAGTTATCCTAATGAATGATCAGGTCAATGAAGCAGATAATCTCCAGAGCATTCTTTTGGAAGCGACTCCCTTTTTTTTCTTTGTGCAAAAAGACACTTAAACTTTACAAAGATTAATCCTTTTTCATAATTTGCGGTACAATATGGAGTTGTGTGTTTAAATAAAGCTGTAAAGTTATGTAGATATCGAAAGATAATAAATAAATAAAATCATAAATCCGGACCTGAATTTTATTTGCTTCTTGCAAAAAAATATTTAATCTTTATTAAAATAACCCTTTTTTTAATTTTGGTGTTAATTTGATGATTTGCATTTAAAATGATTCTGGTAAATCTATGTTAGAAAGGAAGGAAGCACAAGGAATTTCCACATTTGTTAATAAACAATTTTTTTATTAGCAAAAACAAAAAGTTGCGCGCTAATTTTTTTTTCTTTAGTAATTAGTACTAATCCTAGTCTTTTTTGAAAAAATGAGAAAATTTATTTATTCTAAATTACAGGGTGCTGTTTTTAAGTTAGATTTAAAAATGAGAAAAAAACTAAGTGAGGACCTCAAAACTCCAAATTTTTAAAAACTTGTTTATTGATCTCCGGGAGTGTAACTAGCGTGCAAAATGTCTATATCTATGTCCCATTGGTCGTGAATCACCCTTTATAATGAACTAATTTTTTTTCTAATTAATGGTGAGTATTATAAGAGGGAAATAACTATTTTAAATCTTTAAAACATGGGATATAAACTTAAAACAGTTGAAACAAGACTTCTCGCAGTATATTACTTTTCCGTTAATGTTGTAAATAAACTGAGCCTCGTATTATATAAATATATATTAATATTAGTAAAATAATTTTTGAGAAAAGGTCATTAAAAATTCGTCAAATCTACCCTATGTTGATGTTCTGAATATGTTTTTGTTTTTTTTCTTTTCTCTCTCTTTGGTGATCTTCATATGTCTTAAGTAAAAAATTATAAGAGGGAAATAACTATTTTAAATCTTTAAAACATGGGATATAAACTTAAAACAGTTGAAACAAGACTTCTCGCAGTATATTAGTTTTCCGTTAATGTTGTAAATAAACTGAGCCCCGTATTATATAAATATATATTAATATTAGTAAAATAATTTTTGAGAAAAGGTCATTAAAAATTCGTCAATTCTACCCTATTTTGATGTTCTGAATATGTTTTTGTTTTTTTTTCTTTTCTCTCTCTTTGGTGATCTTCATATGTTTTAAGTAAAAAATGTCTTGTTCAAGTTTTCTTAAAGTTAGGCCTCGTTATATATTATGCACTCGGTTTTTTTGGTTAAAACTTCTAATTTTCACAAATGGCTTAAACTTTGTCAGAAATATTATGATGCTAAGTAGTATAAATCGTATTTAGCAAATCTTCCCTGCTTTCAGCAAATATCTTTTGCTCTAAATTTTAGATAGGATAATCTTTATTGAAAGGAGTGACAAATTAGCTTACTTAACTTAATTCCATAAACTTTTTCGACACTTTATTTTATTTTATTCGCAATATAAAAATAAATATTATTTTTGTAAATTTTAAATTATATGAAAACTAGAATATAAATTAGGAAATTATTGTAAAAAATCATAGACTTAAAAAAAATAGAGACAAAGCAAAATATTGATCAAAGCCAACATTCAAGTTACGATTTCTCTGATTATGTTAGATATATCGAACGTCGTCCTAAGCACTTTAAAATTACAGGTTACGAAACCATTCTCAACCAAAAAGTCAGTTAACACCTACACCGCTTCAACGCCATTTAGGCTACTACCCACATAGCAAGCCTTGGATATTCGATATCACAAAGATATTTAAAATTAGGATATACGTTTTGTATGTTACATGTATATTTTATATATATATAAAAAAAATTATGATTCGTTTCAAAAAAAGGAAACATGAACAATTATTTTAAATTCATTGTATATGCGCTATCGTACATACTAAAAATATGTTTTTTGTATACAAGCCTTATGTTATTTAATCGAATATAAGTTAATATTTTAAAACAAAACATTATGGATACGAAAAGAATATACTTTTATGGATATAGCATTGTTACATATGAACTAAAATTGACAAATATACATTTTGTATATCGTGATGAATATTGACAGGATATACTATATAAATATATACCATAATGGATATACCATAGAACATAAAATTTGGTGTAATAGAAATATAACTCGAATATTTTTGTGGAGTAATTAAAACATGTTCAGAATATACTTATAACGTATATTCAGTGGATGTACCTAATGGGTACCTCTGGATCTAAATTGGACCTTTTTTGAAGGTCCTATGCACGTCGGATGAATATCTGGGTGATATCCAGGGCAATATCCTTTTCGTTTTCGTAAATACGCTGGATATACGCGCAATATTTTTTTGCTATGTGGGATACTTAGGGGACTTAGCGTATTCCGTGGGACTTTTGATAAAGATTTTACGAAACCTATTTTAATCGATTACTAATGAACCCAACAACACTGTCTAACCTAGTAACAGCCCCAAAAATGCTGCAGTCAAAAAGTAGGATTAGGGTGTCAATTATTTTTCTTAAAATCAGACGGTATAAGCTAGAGCAATGAAATTTGGCAAATATGTTAGTCTTCCGGCAACGTACCCTCGCGAATCATAAAAAATTATATATGTGTCCCTTAGGGGGCGACATGGGCCAAAATGTGTTTTCAAACTATTGCTTATACCTTCCATATAATTCACCTGGACATCTAAATCTCAGTCAGTTGGTAGTTCATACTATTACCTGCAAATTTCGTGGTTGTTAACAAGAGGTTGGGATCTAAAAATGTTGTCGATTTCAATTAAAAAAATTATATTTCATTTATCTTTCAGCCAATCTCAACAAAAATGCACCACCGGGTGCAGTGGACCATTTCTTATTTTTAAATACCCCCAACTTTACCCCAGGCCCTATGGGCTGTAAGGGTGCAAGATTTAATTTTCACCATTTTAAAATTCCAGAAAACACTTCATATGGATATTTAAAACACATGAATTTGGTGTATCAGATATTATAAAATATAAAAATCTCAACCCCCAGGGGCATCTCCTAGATAGGAGCTAAATATTTTATATCCCTAACAATTTGTTCAAAATTTACTATATAACAAATTCAAAAAGTGCAAAATTGTTTGACAATTCCAAGTTCGAGTCAAAACACTTACATTTTAAGACCTCATATTTTTTACATCCAAATTTGCCCCAGTCCCTAGGGGCTGTACGGAGGCAAGATTTTTACCATTTCTATACTCCAGAAAACCTCCCAATATGCACATCTAAACCTCATCAAAAAAATAAATGAATATGAAAATGGTCAAAATTAGATCCCGCCCCAATTTTGTCCCAGCCCCTAGGTGCTGGGACAAAATTGAGGATATTCAAAATTAAAAAATGATCGACTGCACCCCTAGTGTGGTGCATTTTTGTTGACATAGGGTGAAAGATAAGTGAAATATAATTTTTTAATTGAAAATTTTTAGCAACTAACCTAGGGCCTTGTTACCAGCTATGACAATTTTTTAGGTATGAGGGTGTTTAAAAAAAACATTTTGGCCCCTGTTACCCCCTAGGGGTCATATATGTAATTTCTTGTGACACGCGTGACTATGTTGCCGGAAAGCTAACATATGTGCCAAATTTCATAGCAACTTTTTGGCTGCAGCATTTTTGGGACTGTTAACAGGTTAGGCAGTGTTGGTGGGTCCATTAGTAATCGATTAATATAAGTCGGAAGCCAAATTTTCTACCTATGCCCCCTAAGTATACTGTTTTACATGGATTTTTTTCGGTTTGCTTATAAAAATGGCAGCAGCGTAAGCGAACTGAAGCGGTTGGAAGTGGCTTTTTAGTCAAATTGGAGTTCTGTGCTTTAATGAATGGTTTATTAAATTCTGGAAATAAAGTAGAGCTTCGAACTTCCATTGTTTTTATTTTTACTTTTTAACAACGTTTCGAATGCTTATGTATCTGCAATCGTCATCAAGTGAATACTAACAAAAAACCTAAGAGTACCTAAGCTTATATACTAGCATGCAAAAGAAAGTTATCTTTTTAAAAGGAATCAAGCAGTCAAAATAGGCGATTGTGTTTCTTCGCAAATTGAAATCAACTCTGACGTTCCGCAGGGTGGACATCTGTCAACGCTACAATTTAATATTTTTATCAATGACATTTCAAATTCACTTAAAAATTCAATTTCGTTGACATATGCTGATGATGAAAATGTTTTAAAGAGAATTAGATCTTACGAGGACTGCCTTGATATACAGAAAGATGTCGATAGGTTGAGTCAATGGTGTCATCAAAACAAATTGGAGTTAAATATAGAAAAATAAAAAATAGTTACCTTTTCCAGAATTAAAAACCCAATTAATTTTAACTATACAATAAATAAACGTCAATTAACAAGACAAAAACTTATTAAAGATTTAGGAGTATGGTTTGACACAGAATTGACCTTTGCACATCATATAAATGTAACAGCCCCCCCTCAAAAAAAAACCCAGAAATTCGATATTTTCGACACTGACGGCGCTGGCGGGCAAGTCGGCTTAGATTCATGTGTATTTTTTGCAACCGTGCCGGGGCAACTCATGAACGCCCGTCGAAACATTACCGGGGGGGGGGGGGGCGTAATTTCTCGAATACGCACCGTCGGAAATTGCGAAAATCGTAGCATATGACTGTTGGCAGAGGTGGGAAAAAATCCGACGACGGCCAGGGCGTGTCCGTAGCCCCCTCTATTTTTTTTTTTGCTCGCGATATCTCGGAAAGTATAAAAGCCACAAGTTTCGGACTTTGTGTCGGATCATCTACGAAAAGAATTGTTGAAAAAAAAGAAAAAAAGAGCCCCTTCGCCCACTGCCGATTTTCCGCGCGCTTGACAGCTGTCAAATAACAGTATTTTTGGATATCGCAGGCATCATCGTAGGTGACATATTGCCATATTGACACCTAACTGACAGAAAGTCCATGTTAGGCGAAAGTTAATTGTAAAAATGGCAGTCATGGTAGGCGAAAGGGCACTGAGTTGGTGGGAGATAACTTGTTTTTTAGTTGATACGATGTTGGGGAAGACATGGATTTTTTGTCAGTTTGGTGTCAGTGTGAATTTTCGTTATTTCCACCCAAGATCTTTTGATCTTTTGTTTTTTAGTTTCTTTTCGGTTGAAGTAACTGATTTGGAGGTTTTTTAACTTCTTCTTTGTTTTAATTGCCTTAGGAGCATAATCCTACTTAACACGCCAGGACGAATTCGTATTAGGTAACTTGGATCAGTAAGTACCAGTGCGGAACGATGCCTATTTGTGAGTGGTTCAAGGTTGGAAATCTAAGTGTATGATGGTGTTTAATGATGTATAGTAGAAGGTGACCAGTGAAACTACTGATGAGCCCACGCTGGTTACCCAGGGCGAAATATCGTTTATTCGTTTCCTTTTCGCTTTGATCTTTTGTGTGTTCTTTGTGGAATACTCATTCAAGTTTGAATTTTCGTTATTTCCACCCAAGATCCTTTGATCTTTTGTTTTTTAATTTCTTTTCGGTTGAAGTAACTGATTTGGAGGTTTTTTAACTTCTTCTTTGTTTGAGTCGCCTTAGGAGCATAATCCTACTGGAAATATTAACACGCCAGGACAAATTCGTATTAGGTAACTTAGATAAGTAAGTACCAGTGCGAAACGATGCCTATTTGTGAGTGGTTCAAGGTTGGAAATCTAAGTGTATGATGGTGTTTATTGATGTATAGTGGAGGGTGACCAGTGAAACTACTGATGAGCCCACGCTGGTTACCCAGGGCGAAACATCGTTTATTCATTTCCTTTTCGCTTTGATCTTTTGTGTGTTCCTTGTGGAATACTCATCCAAGTTTGAATTTTCGTTATTTCCACCCAAGATCTTTTGATCTTTTGTTTTTTAGTTTCTTTTCGGTTGAAGTAACTGATTTGGAGGTTTTTTAACTTCTTTTTTGTTTTAATTGCCTTAAGAGCATAATCCTACTGGAAATATTAACACGCCAGGACGAATTCGTATTAGGTAACTTGGATAAGTAAGTACCAGTGCGGAACGATGCCTATTTGTGAGTGGTTCAAGGTTGGAAATCTAAGTGTATGATGGTGTTTAATGATGTATAGTGGAGGGTGACCAGTGAAACTACTGATGAGCCCACGCTGGTTACCCAGGGCGAAACATCGTTTATTCATTTCCTTTTCGCTTTGATCTTTTGTGTGTTCCTTGTGGAATACTCATCCAAGTTTGAATTTTCGTTATTTCCACCCAAGATCTTTTGATCTTTTGTTTTTTAGTTTCTTTTCGTTTGAAGTAACTGATTTGGAGGTTTTTTAACTTCTTCTTTGTTTTAATTGCCTTAAGAGCATAATCCTACTGGAAATATTAACACGCCAGGACGAATTCGTATTAGGTAACTTGGATAAGTAAGTACCAGTGCGGAACGATGCCTATTTGTGAGTGGTTCAAAGTTGGAAATCTAAGTGTATGATGGTGTTTAATGATGTTTAGTGGAGGGTGACCAGTGAAACTACTGATGAGCCCACGCTGGTTACCCAGGGCGAAACATCGTTTATTCATTTCCTTTTCGCTTTGATCTTTTGTGTGTTCCTTGTGGAATACTCATCGAAGTTTGAATTTTCGTTATTTCCACCCAAGATCTTTTGATCTTTTGTTTTTTAGTTTCTTTTCGGTTGAAGTAACTGATTTGGAGGTTTTTTAACTTCTTCCTTGTTTTAATTGCCTTAGGAGCATAATCCTACTGGAAATATTAACACGCCAGGACGAATTCGTATTAGGTAACTTGGATCAGTAAATACCAGTGCGGAACGATGCCTATTTGTGAGTGGTTCAAGGTTGAAAGTCTAAGTGTATGATGGTGTTTAATGATGTATAGTGGAGGGTGACCAGTAAAACTACTGATGAGCCCACGCTGTTTACCCAGGGCGAAACATCGTTTATTCATTTCCTTTTCGCTTTGATCTTTTGTGTGTTCCTTGTGGAATACTCATCCAAGTTTGAATTTTCGTTATTTCCACCCAAGATCTTTTGATCTTTTGTTTTTTAGTTTCTTTTCGGTTGAAGTAACTGATTTGGAGGATTTTAAACTTCTTCTTTGTTTTAATTGCCTTAAGAGCATAATCCTACTGGAAATATTAACACGCCAGGACGAATTCGTATTAGGTAACTTGGATAAGTAAGTACCAGTGCGGAACGATGCCTATTTGTGAGTGGTTCAAAGTTGGAAATCTAAGTGTATGATGGTGTTTAATGATGTATAGTGGAGGGTGACCAGTGAAACTACTGATGAGCCCACGCTGGTTACCCAGGGCGAAACATCGTTTATTCATTTCCTTTTCGCTTTGATCTTTTGTGTGTTCCTTGTGGAATACTCATCCAAGTTTGAATTTTCGTTATTTCCACCCAAGATCTTTTGATCTTTTGTTTTTTAGTTTCTTTTGGGTTGAAGTAACTGATTTGGAGGTTTTTTAAATTCTTCCTTGTTTTAATTGCCTTAGGAGCATAATCCTACTGGAAATATTAACACGCCAGGACGAATTCGTATTAGGTAACTTGGATCAGTAAGTACCAGTGCGGAACGATGCCTATTTGTGAGTGGTTCAAGGTTGGAAATCTAAGTGTATGATGGTGTTTAATGATGTATAGTGGAGGGTGACAAGTGAAACTACTGATGAGCCCACGCTGGTTACCCAGGGCGAAACATCATTTATTCAGTTCCTTTTCGCTTTGATCTTTTGTGTGTTTCTTGTGGAATACTCATCCAAGTTTGAATTTTCGTTATTTCCACCCAAGATCTTTTGATCTTTTGTTTTTTATGACCGATATAGTTGGCTAAAGGATACTTTTAGTTGAGTAGTTGTAGTAGGTGTTGATTGACGTCAGTCAAGCCACACCCCGCCCTTCCAAAGATATTCGAATTTTGATATGCTTATAATTTCGAACTAAATTTGAACCACTTTTAAAAATTTTGAACCACACTCCTTCCTGGTTTTTTTTTATATTCAAAATAAGGAGTGCAGCTGGACGTCCAAGGCAAATCCCCCTCATTTAAGGCGTAGAGAAAAATGAAAACCCTGTTTTTTTAAATATGGTGGAGGGTGCAGGTTGACGTCAAGTCACAAGCCCCTCTCAAAAAAATGTCGAACATTGATACGCTTATAATTTTGAACTAATTTTGTACAACTTTAAAAAAAAATTACCACCGTAATTTCTGTGATTTTTTATATTTGTTCAAAATATGGGGTTTAGCCAATTGAAATCCAGTCAGTTTGAAAGGCATAGAAATATACTAGAAACGACTAGAAATCACGTAAGAAAAACTATTTCCATCTTTGTTGGACTTTTAGTACCTAATATGTGCATGTGTAAAGCAACTAATTTTCCAATGGTGCTTCTTAGCTCATGCGGACTATATGAACAGAGAGATCTTATTGCGCATCCAAAACAAGTAGTAGTGCCGGTGTTCGACCGGACAGTCCGGATTTTCTGTTGTCCGTTACTTACAGGGTTACTAGTTAGTGGATTTTTCAAAATTCTTTTTGGTTATGTTAGGAGTTCGAAATTATTTCTTAATTTTGGGATAGTTGCACCCCCTATTTTGAATATAAAAAAAACCAAGAGGGCGTGTGGTTTAAAATTTTTAAAAGTGGTTCAAAATTAATTCGAAATTATAAGCATATCAAAACTCGAATATCTTTCAGGGGGGGGTGGTTGCTTGACAGATTTGAAGCATGAAGGTTGGGATAAAAGAACGATTTGACATATTGCAGTTAATATGGTGAATCGTTTTTAATGGAAGTTTTTTGTATACCGGGAT
The DNA here is from genome assembly GCA_963921995.1 of Oxystoma pomonae. Lineage (NCBI taxonomy): Eukaryota > Metazoa > Arthropoda > Insecta > Coleoptera > Brentidae > Oxystoma > Oxystoma pomonae. Next base: position 45,975,869 of record OY998169.1, on the reverse strand, counting down.
CGATTTTGTATATTCTAATAAACCGTGGACTACTTTCCTCTACTAAATAGTGGTAAAATAGTCTTCGTTGACTAGCGTGACATTTAAAATTTTCTAGCTTAATCAGTAAGAAACAGCTTTTTTCCAGTGTTGAAAAAATATATGACTTTGCAAAATCGACCCCTCTGCTCATATATTTTAGAGTAGAAAGCCGACGACAAGACAGCTCATACAAAGAAAACGACTTTGGCGTTTGGTCCGGATTTTGGTCTTCTAATGAATAAAATATCCTACGGATATTACTGATATTATAAATGCGAAATTTTGTGTGTGTGTCTGTGTGAATGTATGTTTGTCCCTAATCGCGCCAAAACGGCTGGACTGATTTAAATAAACTTTCGTAAGAAAATAGGGTGCGACCTAAATCGAAACACAGGCTACTTCTTATTTGAAATTTCGCTCGTTGACAGCTGTCAAATTACAGTATTTTTGGATACCGCAGGCATCGTCGCAGGTCGCCCGATAGTTTATTGCATAATTATGAATGCGAAATTTTTTTTGATTGTGTGTGTTTGTTCCCTAATAATGCTAAAACAGCTTAACCGATTTGGATGTAATTCGACGAGAAAATAGGGTGCGTTGGAACATATACTACGTTTTCACGGGGAACTGAATATGTTTTCAAAACGATACACTTTTAAACCTTTCATGAAAACGCGGCGAATCGAACTTTTTTTCGTTATCCCTGCGTAAGTTCGATACCCCTTTTTTTGGTTACAGGTATCGTATCGGACTGATGACACCAATAATAAGCTGTTAGCACTTCCAAAACTGCAAAAAGTACGTACATACCTTTATTTTAATTATATTATGGTGCTGTAAATTTATTGGCATTAAGAAAGGAAACAAAGAAGTAAAATTGGCAAAAACTAACCTCAAAATACATCAGGAAAATGTGAAAAGCTGAAATCGTGTTCAAAATGCATTCAATTCGCTTCATGAAAACCAATAAGTAAATCGTTTTGAAAACGTATTTAGTTCTAGGTGAAAACGTAGTAATACTTTTTATCTGATATTTCGCTCAGTGACAGCTGTCAAATAACATTATTTTTGGATACCGCAGACAAAATAGAAAAATTTAGAAATAATTCAATATTTATTTTAATAGTAAAACAAATAAAAATTTTTCAATAAACAAATATTTTTAAGTACGTATCAAAAAAAAATAATTTCGTTAAAAAATTGACTAGAAACGCTTACATAGAGGAAGAATACAATAATCATGCAAAAAATATAATATTTAAAGTACAAACCTACCTACTTAAATACAGCAAATTTTGAGTGCTGGGATTTGGTTTAAGAAGGGTTTTAATAATTTCCTTATAACCTCCTTTTGAAATCTTTAAGTATTAATTAAACAGTAATAACAACATCTACTTGCATGCCTAAAGTGTGTCTCAAAACTCTGGAATAATGGATATTTTTTTGGAAAAGAAGACGATTTCAACAAATGTATACCCTTTATACAGGGTGTCCCACCAATATGGTATGGGAGACTTTTAAAATCGTGAAATTTTGATTTTTCTTAATTTTATAAAAAATGAGTTACTAAGGTTCAAAAACACCTTAATCGACAAAAAAAAAAGATGTTGGTACAAAAATCCTCTGTCGGTTGACAATGAACTGATTGACTTTTGGGTAGGGTGGTGGGGGATTGAAGGGGGGAAAAGGGGGATAAAATATTTTAAAAAATTGTAACTTTGGTAACAAAAGTAGCTATATACGGTTTTGAGGCTTAGGTTTCCAGGAATGCGGACTACAAATTTTGATATAAAGTCCGAATTTGTGGGAGCTTTAGTTTTCGAGTTATTTGAAAAAACGTTAAAATATATATAAAAAAAATCATAACTTTAGACGTAAAGTAACTATTAATATGCGGTTTTCAGATTTTGGTTTTGGTAAATAATACCCAAAAATTATGTTATAGGTTCAAACCTTTCAAAGCTACATTTTTCGAGATATTTTCATTTTCTGTCAATATAAAATAATTGATTGGATAGTGGACTATCCACCATTTTAATTGAACACAAATGTATATTATCTTCGATATTATTCCATTTTTTGAATCCTTAAAAATAAGCTTTTCACAAAAAATCGAAATTATATACCCAATATGATACTTACAAACTTAAACTTGAATATCTTGGAGAAGATAAAAGGAAGACCCAAAGTTTTTGGTATTTTTGAAAAGTTTATTTTTTAAGGATCCAGAAAATGGCATAACATACATAGTATCCCCTGTATAAAAGAGTAAAATAATCCTATATAAGTTCTTTTTTAAAGTCAAAGTTCTCCCAAAAACTCCAATATTTTAGAGTTTTGGGACACACTGTATAAAGCATATACAAGCCCAACTCTTAAGTGCGCTTCCACTGAGGTGCGAGAGAGAAAGCCAATAGCCACCTAACAAAGACAGCCTGCACTCGCGAAGGCGGAGATTGCGAACAAAGCATGTGACTCGGGCCGTCGGGCACTCGAGCTATCTTTGTCAGGTTGACGCAGTTGTCAGCCTTCTCTCTCGCACTTCAGTAAAAGCGCATCCAAGAGTTGTATTTGTACACGCTGTATAAGCGTTAACGATCTCTGATGTAGCCTAGTCAGTCTTAAACCTAAAAGAGAATAAGTCGTCGATCCAGATGGAAGCAACTTAATCCGGCTTATATGCACCCCAATATCATGTCTCGAGAGGGCGACATATGTGTTTTACTCGCATCAATGCGCATCTTGTTTTGAAAAAGTATAAGGCGTCTACGCTACAAACGATAAATTTACTCCACGTCACCTGAAATTGATTTTATACCTCACAAGGCATATTCTAGCACAAATGTAAACTACCGCCAGTGGCTCCGCCTCTGAAGTGATTTTTTCACCTGATGAAACTAAAATAAACTAGTGCCTAATCTTCATCTACACACCAAATTTCATCATAATCGGATGAAGGCTTCAGAAGGTACACCCGATTATATCCTTGACATATGTTTGTAGTAAGCGTATTATCTCTGCAACTACTTAGCCTATTCTTACTAAGATCACTCCCTGAATAAAACTGCATTGAAATCGGTTCACTCGTCAGAAAGGCTACATGCGTTAATAATCGATTCTAATTCCAAAATGTCGGCTTGTTTTCAGTGGCGGCTTGTGATATATGAAGAGGAGGTTCGCAAGTTTGAAAAATTGACGAGTGAATTTCTTTTGTTGGTTGGACGACTAAGTCATGTCCATTTTAAGTTTTCTGTTGAAGTCCCTAGATTTGCCCTTAGTGGTTTGCGCCACGTCAATTTCGGGTTTAGGTCTACCGGCATTTGTTATTTAATTTTTTTGCTCCATACTCAAAGAGTTAAAATTATTTTTCTAGTACTCTACCATGAAAATGTTCATTATAACAATTGTTAGAAATAATACTAAGGAAAAAGTATAAAATCGCTAAACGCGCGAATGCATCACGAACCAGAGCAACAAGGCAAAGCAAGCAAACCTGAGCACACCAAATGTGTGCGCCTTTCTCTATTAAAATTCGCGATATCCCTTGCTACTCGCTCACTGAAAACATACAGATATCCTGGGAGCTGATCCTTTCGTAGGAAAGGTCGCGCAGGAACGGTCACCTCCCTGATATCGACCAATAATATGCTTTTTATCCGAAACCTTTCCGAACACGGCCGAACTTCATCCGATTGCCGTGTATCGAGGGAACCTTCCTACACGTTCATAGACCTACGTCTGAGCAGGTGTACGGGCGCTCTTGAAAACCGATAATCCAGTCAGCTTTGCACGTGCACCGTACAAGGTTGGCAGTTTCTGAGCCCTCTTATTGACAGAAATGAAGGATGTGAACCTTCCCGTGCGACCTTTTCTATGAGATTCAAGAATCAGCCCCCTGGGTGTCGATTCTTGAACTTTAGATGGACGTTCGTGTGGATGATCCGTTAAGGGATGTGAACACTCCCAGGGAACGATCCCGTCCCCGTCGCTGGCTGTTCGTATTCTTGAATGCAGCCGAAACACGTCCAGTGCTGCCAGTTTGCTTTTTGAGTGATTGAACTAATTTCAAACTAACCAAAATATTTTCTGTAATTTTTTCCTTATTTTTTTTACATTTAACAAAAAATAGTCCTTGAGTTGAAGCTGCAAAACAAAAGTATGAGAAACTATTAAAAAATTACTATTTGTAGGAAATGGGAATTACAAACTTATTAAATTATGTAGATTATAAATTTCGATTACAGTTTAAGTTTTTTTTTTAATTCCATCTTACACGTAGAACATAAGGTCCTTTTTTTATATTTTGTAAAATTTCGCTAATCTTTTTTTCCTGTTTCCTAAAAAGGGAGTGTCTAAAGAGCCGACAATTCGGCAGAATAGTCGTGAGGCTAAAGAGCCGACAGTAATTATTTAGTATATTTTTAACTAAATGAACCCAACCCAACTGAAACAGAGTTAAACCAACCGCAAACAAAAAACACTTTAACTTTCCCTGAACCTTTTTTTTGCATTAAAAAAAAACGCCAGACAAGGATTCAGGGTCCTTTAGGGGCCCTCGAAGGTGCCTCCATTTTTTTTATCCCCAAAAAAGATGTAGGCGTTGTAGTAATTTTTTGGGTTGTTTTGGCTTTGAATAAGTTGGTTTGAGTCTGTTTAGGTTAGGTAGGAAATTAAAAAAAAAAACGAAAATATGTATAAAGTGTTTACTGCTTAATCTAACGACTATTCAGGCGAATTGTCGGCTCTTTAGACACTCCCTTCCAAAAATATACTACATGTTACCTTTGTCTCAAACGGTCACTGAACACAAAAACGTTGCCATAAGAATATGTGTTACACAAAGAACCAATACTATTTTCATAGACTAACACATTGCCCTTATGGCAAATTACTCAAGAACCGCCACAGTTAAACCCTACATGATATATTTTTTGAATCAAAATTTAAAAAAATAGGATTCCATAAAAAAAGAGAACCTCATGGCTACCCTGCGTGTAGTGTGATTAGAGAAAAAACTGAAATTGTGACAGAAATCTACCTAATTTTATGAGTAACCCCTAAATGCACCGTAGGCACTTAATCGCGATTGGCTATCTAATCCATTCTTTTTCTCTCTTGATTTCATATAAATGAATAAAGAGGAAGCATGGATTAGCCAAACTAATCCTCTAATCTAATATTTTTACGATGCATCTGGGGGTAATTCTTTTTGATTGAGCTTTTTGTGACAAATAACAAAAAATGTTTTCCAAGTGGTACTTTATCAACTGTCATCTTGTACATAACTGACTGTAAATGAAAGGTCTCATTTTTAAGTTATTAAATTCTTTAATTTACAATATTTCACATAAAACTTGACTATAAATACAGCAAACTGTATAAAATTTTTTTTAAAATGGTACTTATGTGGAGATTCTTTTTTTTTCTGTGAGTGACCTTAGCTCAGGAAATATCGTAGCGACATTCAAAATGGGTAATGTAAAATCTCTACTTTTTGTTGTCAAATAAACATCAGAATTTGCTGAAATTTGAATGGAAGGCACTTTTTGTAAAAACTAAGACACAGCTCGGAGCACTCAATGTGTGGCATACGTGTTTTCCAACACTTTCTTGGTAGGAACCATGTGATAGAAAGTTTGAAGCTACCATAAACTATAAATAAAAAAATTAAATAAGAGTTTATAAATATGAGGTATTAAATTGCAGCAGGTTTGTGCAGCTGCATCATGCACAAAATTAATGCATAACTTTTTATCCATCCTTTTCTGTACATATATGTGAGAAAGAGACAGACATATAAGATTAAGTAGCTGCATAAACCACGCCTTAGAGGATTGAACTAAGGAAACCCTTTTAACGGTAAAAATTTGATATCTAATTAGTTTTTGAGTTATGATGAAACACCAATTCTTCTATTCCCACATAAAGAACCCGTGTATATCCAATGGACATCCATCAGAAGTGATTATTTATCACACTTGGATGTCCGTTGGAGCTCCATCAATGCATAGAAAATTAGAAATGGCTCAGGTTTAGGTGCAACTCCTCCGAGTCTCACCATGTTGTCGGTAATCGACACCCTCTAGATAATTATTGTGATAATATAGATGAAATTGTTAATTAGATATTGAATATTATTATAAGACTAACAATATAATAACTATATTATTTCCTTTTTAAGTGTGTGCAAGTGACATAATATAGTCCAATTTTTTGATGAGCGTACTGCTGTAATTTTTTTGGATCTCTATTTGATACATTGTTTTAGACAGCGACAATAAATATGTAGGATATGTCGTTGATTGTTTCATCTGTTACTTCAAATTGACAACAATAAATTATTTGACATGCGAACTGTTGACAATAAAGAAATACGTTTTCAGAGGCAAAAATGACGTCAGTCCGCTCATTAAAAAATTGGACTATACCTGCAACATCCCGACAAGTGACTTGTGACTTAGGGAAGCGGTATAATTAAATGTGATATTATCTTAAGGCTTTGTTAATAAGAATAAACGAACTTGAACTTGTATATCCATTTTATATGGCTAACATAATAATATAGATTGGATATACATTGATGGAGCACATATACATCACTGGCTGTCCATTGAACGTATGTTTCATGTATGTTCATAAATGGGATAATAATAAAATATCCATTGAAGGAATATCATTTACACATCCAATGGATGTTGTATGAATGTATATATGCTAACGGATATCCATTGGATATACATATCCATGGCTTGCTATGTAGGTTACTTAGTATGTTTTCACATTATACTCAATCAATATGTATAAAAAATCAAGCATTTTCTTCTTTCATATATCACGCTCTTAGTAGGAACAGAGAACATACTCTATGAAAGAAAAAGAAGACAATCTTTTCAATATGTATTGAGTATGATGTGAAAACATACTATATATTCCATTAGGTAAATAAATTTATTATTTACTTTTGTGTCGATGGACAAGTCTGATGCCCTTCAGCCCTCAACCATAAATAGCCATTATTTCTCTTGCCAGGTTTTTTGAAACTGTAATTTTTCAAGGATCAAATCGTCTTGTATTGGAATCTCGAGGCACCTGATCCACCGGATTTATAATTCGGTAATAACTCTATTCACGAGCCATCTTTCTTCTGGCTCAATCATTTTTACCGACGAAAAAAGGCAAACGGAATAAAAACCGAATCACTTATAATAAAACAAAGGTTAGGTTACAAATTAATCAATCAAACATTGCATTCTGCGCAAGTTTCGTGCGATTACAGCGCCATTCTCCTGGCTCATACCAGTAGAACGTTCAGCTGCGAATTTTGGACGGACGGGAACACTCCTCGCGCGTTCAAGAATACAGACTAGGAAATTTTTCGTGAGAACAATGCCACATGTGACCATCCCTCGATTCAAGAATCGACACCCTGCTAGACTTCACCTACTACATACATCGCATATGCGAGTGTTCGGCGTTATCAAGCAGAGGTTCATTTCATCAATTTTGACAGCGGTTCTAAAATAACGACGTCATTTAAAATATTATTAAGATATCCTTGATTTTACTCAAAAAAGGATCATCTATAATTTTGCAAAATTTTAGGGGTTATGTTTACAACTAAAGGGCCGAACCAACCTCCCAGGCTGGTTCTAAAATTTTATAACTGGGTTGCAACTGTGACGTCATTGTTTTAAAACGAAAGGATCGGTTGCGGTTCTGGTTCAACCAGAACCAGGACCAATTGTAAAACGAAAATCCTTATAGATACCATAATTCAAGGATGACGAAATGTGTAACAATAATAACTTTGAAAAACAAAGAAAATGACGCAAAAATCAGGGGCAAGACCAAAGGCGAAAAATCTGTCGCGTCTACTCGCGTATAGAAGAGTTTGTGGCTCTACAGTTTTTCAGGCCGTTATAATATCTCATAGTTACATAGTTACCAATAAAACAAGCAGTGCCAGTTCCTCCATAGGAGCACATGAACACGTGCAACCCTACAGAGAATAAGGAAGAAATAATAAGTTGTCTGATTTATATTATTCTTTGTAGTATTTCCGAAACTTCTTATTATTATCAGCACTGATTATTATGGTACCGCGTCAAAATTAGATGAGTATTTATAATTTAACACAGCCAGGTCTCTTTCTGTCTCGCGCGTTGTCATTGCCGCGTATGTCTATTTAACGCAGTTCCTGCTACCAGCTGCTCTCGCAGCCGAATGAAATGAACCTCTGCTTGATAACGCCGAACACTCGCATATGCGATGAAGTAGGTGAAATAATGTCAACCAGAACCAGGACCAATTCTTAAATCGAAAATCCTTTATGTTGGTAACAAACTACTAACTGCTATATTTAAACAAAATTTTACTTTCTTTTATTTTTTGTGGCGGAAAAAGTCTCTCGAATTGGGTTTTGCTTCGGTCCGGTTTTGTGGGCTTAGCATAGTTACTATTATTAAGGAGATTTTGGTCAGTTTTTTTGTCAGTCTGTTACCCTTACCTTTATTCTGGACAGGCGCAGTAGCGCTCTGTCAGGCTGTTACCTTTATTAAAGGTAACCACTGGCGCTAATTAGCGTCGAATAGAGACTACCTTTACCGTTAAAAAGACAACCAACCAAACTTGATGTTATTCTGTGGTGGAAGATTTTTAGGTTATAAAAGTTTGTTTTGTTTAACAAAAATTTTGTGTATTTGGATTTTATTTTTTGTTCACTGTTTTCCTAGAAGTAGTGGGGTGCCTTTTTTACCGTTTTTTTTTTTTGGTAAACAGGTGAGTATAAGTACAAATAAGTTTGCTGCAGAGGCTCGATTTCTTCTAGTACTCAACCAAAGATATCTTGCAAAATCATTTGCCTGATTAAATTTATTTTGGGGTGTCCGTCTGCCAGTCATATCACTAAATTACTATTTTCATCCATGTTATATATAAAAAAAGACTTGAGAAAAAAACAACAAAAGTCAATAGAAAAGTAAGGTTATGTTTACCGCCAAACGATTGACTACGTTCAAAAGCTCTATTTTTAACCTCTTTAAGTTACCTTTATTTACGATAACGGTAACCGACGAAATTTGCCGTTAAACTACCTGACCAAAATCTCCCTATTTTCTCTTCCTAGATGTATTCTTCTGAGACAAACCCAGCATATTACACCATAAATACCAGGAAAATACCCGCCTGTACACACACCCTTCGCCCCGCATATCTGTCAGGGACAACCATATTAAGAAGATGGTTAGATATGCGGAAATGGGAATATTTGTAGGAAAATTCGAAAATAAAACTCATAACCTAACATTTACAGCTGATCGGCAAGTTGACAACATAAAAAAAAACGGTTGGCATTCTAAAGATAAATAAAAAATTCCCCAGCATGCATGCAACATTCTGATAAGAATAGAACATGTTCTATTTTCGCGAATCTTGCATCATGCTTCATTTTTCGAAGGATTTCATACTGTGAACACCTAAGATGTATGCAACTTTCTGAGTTGCCTAGTGAGTACAGGGCTTTAGCCTTAACTATCTGGGTACCGATTCTGGAAGTCATAGGAAGTGATCGTTCGCCTGAGAGAAGGAAACCAGTGTCAACCAATAAACGCGCTTAAAAGCAGGGACGAGACCATCGAAGAATCACCAATCTATTATGGGCACGCGTAGAGCTGCCTCGAACAACAATTTTTGAGCGAAAGCGTTCTCTTGACTAGACCCAGTAGTTATGGACTTGTAGGAAAGCTCGTCTGAAAAACATCATTCGTATGATTTCAGACCACGCTATTGGATGGAATCATCACGTGACAGATCTCGCTAATGCGCATGCTACGGCCAACTTGACCGTCTCGTAAAGTACGACGTCGCACAGTGGTCGATTTTTGTAAAAACGCGGATATTACAAAAACTTCCACATTGTAATTTAATCGTACAAAATATTTAGTTTTAATAAAAAAATAAATAGTTTACAATATTTAAATAAGTAAGCATTTATTTTTTTTAGCTGAAAAGACATTTTTAAGAAGGTAAAAGATACATATTTATTAATTGGCTAAATTAAACTAAAAATGTTAGTTTAGAACAATCAAATTTATTTTAAAGTAATTGACACAATATATAAGTGTTACAATATACTAGTGTATTTTTTTATGTATATAGTTTTTTGAAATTCTAAGCATTTTTATATAACATAACACCTGTTTTCAAGATATCAACAGTTGAATACTGTCATACTCTGGGTATTCTATTTGAAATTTGATGTTGAAAACTGATGCGTAATATCAAACTCGTAAAAAGCATAGTTTATTCTTTGGCCAACTATTCGCCTAGTATCTTGACAACCATATGAGGGCTAACTTTTGACACATTTTGAATTTTTTAATTTTTCAAGTTACATCCGCGTTTTTCTGAAAATCGACCACCGTGCGCTGTTCCCATTACTTTTGTGCGATGGATCACTTCCCAGGGTATGATCGTTCTATTACGCCCAGAATCGAGCCCCTGATGTCTCAGGATCAATCCATCAGAAGGTTGTTGCGCTACCTACGTTATTATTATTTTCCTTTTATCTCATAAACTATTCAGAGAAAAATGACAGAAAAACGAACATGAGGCTTACATGATGTCAAGCTATAAAGAAAATATATACACAGCCCCCATGAAAACGATAGGATTATAGATGTCGTGACAGCGACGCAACTTGGAAAGATACGATATTAAATGTGATAAAATAACAGAATGATTGTAAACAAAATAATAGGGATTTAAAAAAACGTCTTGGTAAACAAAATATCAACAAAACTTCTTAAAAAAATTGAGCCGACTTCAAAACAAATACAGTAAAAAGTATAAAATTTTATATAATTATTATTATAGACTTACCGGTACATAAAGTCGGCATACAGTAACTTTAATAAAGTCGGCAACTACTACATAGGGACTTATCGGTACATAATGTCGGCATAGCCTGACTCGGCACTATTTCTGACAGTTCCGCATGAAGGTTGAAAGATTTCTGACATTTTTGTCATATAAACATGTCATATAAATATGCTCATACGATACCTCCGCGGAGGCATCGTCTCATTTTGTGCCATTCTTAAAGTTGACAAATTAACGTTAATGCCGTCCTTTATTAAAGGCAGGCACAAACATTATGAAAGTCAACATTATTTTGATAGTAAAGATCGGTACATAAAGTCGACTTAGTCTGACTCGGCACTATTTCTGACAGTTCCGAAAGGTCTCCGACATTTTTGTCATATAAACATGTCATCTAAACAAGCTCATATTGTGCCATTCCTAAAGTTGACATATTAAAGTTAATGCCGTCCTTTATTAAAGGCAGGCTCAAACATTATGAAAGTCGACATTATTTTGATAGCAAAGTCCCTAATAGGAACTTATCGGTACAAGTCCTGACTTTAATAAATTTAGCACAATTTTTGACCGTTCTGCAAGAAGGTAAACAACTACTATTGTCATCTTGTTGTCATCTCCTATAAAGTTTACATAACTAAAGTTAATGCCAAACAATATGAAAGTTAACATTATTTTGACGTTTAACCTTTGTGCAGAACTGTCAAAAATAGTGCCAAATTAAATTTAGTCAAGATATGCCATTTTATTTACCGAAAAGTCCCTATTAATAGCCTTAACCTTACTCGGCAATATTTTTGACAGTTCCGCACGAAGGTTCAACTTCTGACATTTTTGTTATATAAACATGTCATCTAAACATGCTCATATTATGCCATTCATAAAGTTGACAAATTAAAATTATTGCTGTCCTTTATTAAAGGCAGTCACAAATATTATGTTAAGTCAACAGTAATTTGACACACACGTAGGTTTTGGATAGCCCCAGCAACCAAGAAGAACGCCGCAATGCCGCCGTCTCATAACACATGTGTAAGTGCCTAGAAATATGTAGTAATTGTTTACCTATGTGTCAAAGTGTCAAAATGATGCCAACTTTATTAAAATCAGCCTATAATGTCCGATGTCATAGGCACAAGCATTATGTAAAGTCAACATTATTTTGACAGCGCCGCGATCAGGTAGGTTTTGGATAGTACCAGCAACTAAGAAGAGCGTCGTGCCGCGCCGTCCCATAACAGATATGTAAGTGCCTAAAAATATGTAGTAATTGTTTACCTTTGTGTGGAACTGTAAAAAAAAGTCAGTCTATAATATCCGATAAGTCCCTATTTTTAGGCACTTTACTCACCACTATGAAATTACTGCAATAATCCTCGCATTTTTCGTGTGAATCTCCCCCCACGCTGGTAACACTTTATAACACCTACACCTACCTCTATCCCCCATATTGCTGCGTTACGTAATTTATAATTGTTTGGTTACCTAACGTTCTTGACGCTACTTCTGACATCTTTATCAACAAAATATGCTCATATCGTACCACCAATAAAGTTGACATAATTATTAAAGGTCGGCACAAACCTTGGCACTCTGGCCGGATAGCCCGAACGTAGGTTTCGGATATCCCCCGGAACCAAGAAGAGCGCGGTCTAACTTCTATTTTGTCATAATAGTAATCAGTCCTGATAAAAATGTAACTGCGTTTTCTTCCTTATATATAGATATAAGAGCACCTAAACGTGAAAATTTAGGTGAAACTTTCCTGAAAAAAGTGCTTAAAAATATGTAGTACGAGTGGCTCGATCTTCATTTTGTGTACACACAAAAGGCATTTTTTACAAGATTTTCTGTTAAAAATACCTCAGAATGTCATTAATTGCCTTAAAATGCATAGAATACCTCTAAATGCTTCCGAAATGCTTCGAAATGTGTACACCAAAGTGCATTACCGCCCTGACAAAAAAACCTCATAAAAGATCATAGCAAATAACAGATAAAACATTATAAGTTTTTATGATCTATGCTCATATAAACTTATGATATTTTATAATTTTTGACTAGTCAAAGTGAAACACAAATCCCGCATAAGAGTTTATCATATTTTATCAGCCAGTTGGCTTATAAAAGTTTACAATATTTTATGATTTTTAATATGACAATTCCTCATAAAGGTTTACAAGATTTTATAAGATCTACCTGTAACATTCGAAAATAAAAAATGACAGCTAAGCTTTAGCAGTTGTAGTAAGTAGTAATAGTCTCTATACAACGGGAGCCATGAAAACCACGCCAACCAGAGCTATGGAGGTGATTCTTGGTCCCACCCCTCTTGACATTTACATCAAGGAGGTTGTTTTGATGACTATGTACCGTTTCCGCATGGTTGGCATAGAAACAAAAATAGAAGCCGGTGACCCGAGACGACGTTTGTGGCGCGAAGGGCTTAACTCGCTCCCAATGCTACAGGCAAATACAGACTCCATTGCACCTCGCTTTGTTTTTCACAAGCCCTACAAAATAAGCATATCCAACACAGCAGAAGAACCGGTCATGGGAGGTACTATCTGTATCTACACGGACGGTTCCAAAACTGAACACGGTTCTGGATGTGAAATATACTCAACATCAATAAACCTCAAAGTTAAATGGGCTATGGGCAAACACGCCAGCCAGGCACTCCTCTCCCCTACAAGGGGAGTGGAGGGGGGAGAACACATAAGTTTGTCCAATTTCATCCAAAATTGGTATACGGGGACTTCTAAGGATAAGGAATAAAAATTTTTGATCAGATTTTTAAAATTCAATATGGCGGTTTCAAGATGGACGATTTTCGGTCATGTTTTGTTAATCAATTTTAACTGACTTATCCACAACCGATTGTGTTTAAACTTGGTATGCGTTTAAAGTTCTTTATAGAAAAAACAATAATATGGTATTCTCAGGTACCCACCTCCCTCTAACGAGGAAAGTGGAGGAGGAAAAATATTTAGTTTGCTCGATTTCAATCAAAATTGGCATACAGGGATTTTTAAGGAAAGGGATTATGAATTTTGGATCAGATGGAATAATGAATCAAAAAATATTTTTTTGTAGAAGTATGTAAGTCTATTAAGTAAAGCTTTTTTTAATTAGTTTTCATGTGGTCGAAAATACTGATAAAAACATGTTTTTTATGAGATTTAATGAGGTTTTTTTGGCAGGGTGGACACATAAAAATCTATAAAATATTGTAAGTTGGTCTGACTATAAAATCTATTTAAAAACTTTTAAAAAAATTGTTTTTACCAACTCCTATAAAATTAGAAATGCTCATAGAAATCTGTCAAATTCTATGAGTTGGTCTGATCATAAAATACCCCAAAATCTCATGAAAAAAACATTTTTTTACAAACTCTTAAAACATTATGAAAAAAACAAGGGTATAATCATAGAAATCCATAAAATGTTATGAGTTGGTTTGACTATAAAATCTGTCAGAAAAGTATAAAAACATCGGTTTATATAATTCCATAATACATCATAAAAGAAAAAGAATGTAATTGTAGATACCCACAAAAGTTGATGTGTCGGTTTGATTATAAAATCTCTTAGAAAATCGTGCTTTCATAAAACCATAAAATATGCCTGCACTTATCAAATTTTATAAACATTTATAATCCTGACTGATCATAGGATCAGATAAAAAACACACATATGAAACCGCATATATTTTTACCAAAATCAAAGACATTTATAATCCTAAAATTTTGCCTCACAAATGCTCATAAACCTTATAAAAAGTAATAAAATTCAGGTTTTTTTTTGGCAAGTCGAGCCATCCCTCGAGTAGACATTCGTGCAGAACTGACAAAAATAATGCCGACTTTATTAAAGTCAGGCTATGCTAACTTTATGAACCGATAAGTCCCTATTTTTGTAGAAAACTCAACTGTTTTAAAGTCTGCGCCTATAAGGGCCGGTTTTTCAATAGCGAGTTAGGCATTTAACCCCCGAGTTAATGTTCAGCTGTCTCATTCTAGCACTTGCTATATGTCATCTCTCTTGCTCTTTCGAAAGTTAAATATCTAAGGCTCTATTGATAAACCGATCTTAAGTAATCCACTAAAGTTGGTCGTGCCGACTTTAAAAAAAAATAAGTTTCATGTCACTAAGATCTAAAATGATACCTCCCTTGGGACTAAATATTTACACCTGTGGGGGGTAATAAACTTTAAAACCAATTTTTATTTATTTTGATTATTTTGTATTGTTATTGCAAAATACCACAGAAAAACTGTTTTTTTTTCTCAACGTATACCATACTTTAGGAGAAAATGCCCTTGACAGGTTTCAAAATGGAAAATGGTGAATACGCCAAAAATTTGGGACATAAGAGCTTCATTATCTGTGTTTGAAATTATAAAATTGGTGATTTTTTAGACCACCTCTGGGGGGTGGGGTGGGATGGCCCTCACAAAGGATTGTTTTGAGGATCGTTTTGTGGCAATTGGTAATAAGTTCGTTTATAATTTCCCTAAGTAATTTTACAAGAATTAATTTACCATATTTAATATCCCAAGTTGTTCATTAATCAATAAAACACCTCCAATTTTGTCCAGAAAACCGCCAGATTTTCAACCCGTTTTCAGCCCAAAAAATTTATTTATGAGGGAACTACGTGGCAAAACAAACATAAGTGAAGGTCACTGATTATGTCTGTTTATATCTAAAAGCCTAATCATCAAACAAAACTTTCCACTGAAAGATCACACTGAAAAGTCTCAAAGATCACACTGAAAAGTACTTCGCTAATGGCCATTTTCTCATGTTCTACCAGAAAACCGGGCACCGTCCAATTCGTTGAGCCTACAGGACTCTTTTGTGAACGCTTCAGTGAATGATCGTTGGATTCAAATCTGTTTTTAGCCGTATTTGTTTACATGACCTCCTTTGATGAAATATTTTTATTTGTGGTTTCCGATTGCGATGGGTTTGAATTTGTAAAGTTTCTTCATACTTTCAATAGATAAAAACCTCTTTTAAAAAAATTCCAAGTTAACCTAATCCTTATTTTATGATTACATATCGAAATCGTTTTGTAACACTGAGTATTAATCGCGAAAATCAATATAAAAGGGTAAGTTTTGATAAGAGTGACATTTCAATTCTAGTTTTCTCAATAGAGTCTTTACCATTTAGATTCCCTTCTAGGGTTAAAAAAACTTATTTTAAATTGAAATTTTCTTCTTAAATCTAACAAAAGGTTGTGTTAAGATGATTCTACACTAAAAAAATACTCAAGGAAGTTGGTATAAAATGCTTAAATCTAACAATTTCACTTAAACTTAGGACCTGTCTAAAATAGGCTAAAAAAAATTAAGCTGGAATGGACATCTAAAAAAAAATATGCGTGTCGAACTTAATAAACCCGTCCGATTTAAAGTCGGTTAAAAATTTGATCCCTCACTAATGGTACGGCCATGATGAAGCCTAAAATATTTTTAGATGTGCTAAAATACTTTAAATTAGAACAAATTTTTTGGTAATTTTAAGGCTGTAAAGAACATTGAATAAAAGATATTAATACTGCCTTATTTCTTACACACTTTACACTTTAAACAATTTCAATTTTTGCCTTTTTTTTAGATAAAAATGGTAAACTAAAAATCATATGCCCGACACCGCTCAAGTTGACAAAAAGACGACAAAATAAAAAATTAGAAACTTTTATCAAACAATGTCTTTAAATTATCATCTTTTTCTAAAATACTTTTTTTAATAGTGTTTTCTCTCCACCACATCCTTAAATACTATAACTATCACAAAGGGCCCAAATATTTTCAATAATACATTTTGTAGCCCTTTTGTAGCTATTTTGTTACGGTTGAATTAATTTTGTAGCTGTAGCCGCTTTCGAGAAAACGCGACCCCCTAGCTTAACTGTTAAACTGAGGGGCCTCCCCATAACTTTAGTTCTGCTAAAGCTAGAAAAACCTACAAAAAAAAACCGATAAACAAGAACGTTACCACTTAAATTACGCTAAAATATTTTGGGCTTTAAATTACAATCAATGGCACTACCATAAAATCAGTTCATTATATTTTAGGTCAATGCGACGCCGCGCCGCGCCGTCGTCCTTTTTTGGCATTCGAAACGTTCAAATATAAAATAATTTTTTTACCACAACGACAGAGAATTTCGGTCACGCTTATGTGCCAAAGATTACGACTCAAGCGAAGAGAATTTGTGTCTAGTGCCGCAGCCATCTTCCGTTTGATTTTTAAATCGTGCAGTACGGCACCTTTCGGTTGTTTTGCGATTTATAATCGTTTGTATACGAAACCTGCATACAGATGGCATGTTATATGTCTCTCGCAGGATCGATGATACCCCATGCAACTACTGGTTATGCAGTGGGTACTATTCTTGGTTGTCGGAGGTTCACACAGAGGGCGCCATGGTCGGTACTCGACACAAATTCTTTCCGCTTAAGCCGTAATATTTGGCAAATAAGCGTGACCGAAATTCTCTGTCGTTGTGGTACACCTAGCTGATGAGTCCCTAATAAGGACGAAACTGAGTCGTCCTAGGTTCCACCCCCTGTGTGAGCAATCAAAATTCAAGAAGTTATTTTTGCACTAAAGTACAAAAAACCCTGCTTAGTGAAGGGGCATGTGTAAGTCCCTAGAGAAAGTAATAGCTACGCGAGAGTGACTGATACCGTATTATACTTGGAGAACATTATTTAACGGCGACACGAGCGCAGCCGTTGGCTACAGGAAGGAACTACTTGTACAGCCAGACGCATAATAAAATACATTTATTCTTTTGATTAATTTTTTACAGATACTCACTTATTTAATAATAAAAAGATATGAAAAAACTTAACAGGAGCCTTTTTACACACTTTTTAGTGTTAAAAAAGCAATGCATTCGCGAAAGGTTTTAGCTCTACACAAACCTCAACCAACTTTGTACTATTTATTGCGTTATTTTCTTTTATTTCATATTTTTTATTTATTGGAAAAAAAAATCCCAGTATAAAAGACTTAACAGATTTTATAAATGCTTAAACCTATATCTCTTTTTTTTTTGGCTGTATTTTAACCTATTATCTTCTTTCTTAACTCTGTATAATCACAATATTTTCTACAGGAATTTGGTTCGCAAAAATCTGAACCTCAATTTTTGGCACTCATCAAATAATCCCATGCTCTCTAGCTTTAATGATAGTGATCCAGCCTGATTTGAATGGCATTTTCGACTTTACAATAAGTTGTTATATAGCTAATCCCATAAACTCGCGCGATTTCCAACCAAAACTGATTAAAATAACTCGCTTTTCAAAATCTAAATAAACCGCTTGCCAGGCTTGACAGACTTTGACAAGCGGTGCCAAAAACCGGTAGGTACATAATTAAAATTGTGTGAAATATATTTCAACATTGAAAAATGTCTTTCTTTTATGATCATATAGAAAGAGATGAATGGGGCAAGGTAGGTCTTTACTTAATACAAGCATTACTTTCACTCTCGCGCGGCCCTATCTTTCGGTTAGTCTCCGTAAATTGTTATGTTGTCTCTGGTATAGTCCAGTTTTTTGATGAGCGGACTGACGTCATTTTTGTTGTTGTCAATTTGAAGTAACAGTTGAAACAATCAACGACATGACTTTTTTTACATATTTATTGTCGCTGTCTAAAACACACAATCGAGTGTTACCGGGTGTTTTGTTCCCCTTCATGTAGAAGGGATTTATACGTCGACTTTTAAGATGGCGGCCAAAAATCATAGAAAATATAACATTTGCAACCGGGGCATGATTATACTCAATTCTATAAAATTGGAGAACGAGGATTCCACAAAATTTACTCTCAAGGTTATCCGACCTTAAATGACCTTGAAGATAGCAAAAAATATGATTTTTGCCATTTTCTCTTCAAAAAATCTTAATAATTCGAAGTTTGGTCAGTCCAACTTCAAATCTACCTTAGACTATTAGGCATGTATGCCAAATTCGATACTTAGAGTTGGATGCCGTTTGAAGCTTCATGACCTTGAGAAATACTTCAGTATTCATCAACTATAAATGCGAAGAGAACCAAATTTGGTAAGAAAGATAAGAATTTTAAGACCAACAATATTGATAAAAAAATTGGTTCAGCTATAACGCGTTTCAATATGGCGGATGATATATCAAAAAAGCGACAAGGTGGACATTAATTCTTGTTGACTTATCGCCGCTTACTATGAAAAAAAAGATTAATTGATGCATGATCTTGATTGACCTTGAAAGTAACATGTACAAGTCAAAAACCAGCTTTTTTTGATGTTTTTTTCCAATTTACCACTACGCAAAACTTTAAGTACCGGAGATGAAGTTAACATCTTAGCCATAAATAAACACTTCATTTTAAACCTTCCTACCATTTTTTTTGAAATGGCGTACCAGATGTTTGTGCTGTATCCCGGTAAAAATGACCTATATGGCTGTCGTTTTTATTAAGTTTCGGAACTGTGAATTTTATGTTCTACTCACTTGTCTAGCCAACAAAGTCATTTAAATAACCTATAAGCAGAAGTTACATATATATATTACCATATACGAGATCAGTGGTTTTGGATGCCATTTTCCAAAATGACGGTCGAAAAAGCATAAAAAGTTCTAATTATGCCAGTAGGGCATTACTACAATTGTTTATTAACATTCATAATAAAATTCAGGGATGAGGATTTAACAACTAACCACATCCCTGTAGAAGTTCCGAAACTTAATTAAAACGGCAGGCATATAGGTAATTTTTATCGGGGTATAGCATAAACATCCGGGACGCCATATCAAAAAAAATGGTAGGGCATCTAAAGTTTTTGCGTAGTGGTAAATTGAAAAAAACATCACAAAAAGTTGGTTTTTTACTTGTACATGGTATTTTCAAAATCAATCAAGGTCATGCATCAACTAACCTTTTTCTCATAGTAAGCGGCGACAATTCAACAATAATTGATGGCCACCTTGTCATTTTTGCTTTTTTATGCAGTTGGATAAAATAAAATGTGGTTATAGGTCGCCATTTTGATATGTCAGCCGCCATATTAAAACGCGTTATAGCTGAACCAATTCTGGACTTGGTCTTCTTCGCTTTAATAGTTGATGAATAGCGCCCTTTAGTATGTTATTTTTGCAATGTGTTAATTTTACTGGGGTAAGGATCGAATTTGGAATATATGCCTAATAGTTTGCGGTACATTCGAAGTTGGACTGACAGAACCTCGAATTATTAATATTTTTTGAAGAAAAAATGGCAAGAATCTTGTTTTTTGCGATTTTTATTGTCATTTAAGGCAGGATTACCTTGAAAGTGATTTTTTTGGAATCCTCGTTCTCGATTTATATATGGAATCGACTATAATCATGCCCCGTTTGCGAAAGTGGTATATTTTATGGTTTTTGGCCGCCATCTTGAAAGATGACGTCATATCAACTTCTTCCACACGGATGCGAAGAAAACACCCGGTAACACTTGATTGTGTTACTAAAGAGCTATCGATCCTACATAGTCACAAAACTCCTTCATTCAAAATCCCACGGGATAGAAATTATCGAAATATGCCCCTACACTTCTAGATTTACATTGCCACAGCCATCTTTCGTTTGTTTTTTGTTCTAAAATATTTAGTTTCGTTACCAAACGGGGTTGGCAATTGAAAAGGTAGGGCTTTATTACTTTTTAGTTAAAATATTAATCAGGGTCCAGGTTCAGGTTATCTAAATAGGTGCTTTTTCGACGTTTTGTGACAACATTCTGCAACCTGAAATTTCTTTAAAAAAAAGAAAAGATCAAAACATCTTGGGAGGAAAGAACGAAATTTCAAAATTGGACGAGTGCCCACAAGGAACACACAAAAGTCCAAAGCGAAAAGGGAAACAATTAAATGATGTTTCGCCCGGGGTGACTAGCGTGGGCTCGTCAGTGGATTCACTAGTCACCCTCAATCCAGACATCATTTAACACCATCGCACACTCTGACTTCCAACTCTGAAACACTCACAAATAGGCATCGTTCCGCATGGTACTTATTATAAGTCGCCTGATACGGGTTCGTCCTGGCGTGTTAATCTTTCCAATAGGATTATGCTCCTAAGACAATTAAAACAAGAAGTTAAAACTTCCAAATCAGTTACATCAACCGAAAAGAATCTAAAAAAAAAATCAAAAGATCTTGGAAGGAAAGAACGAAATTTCAAAATTGGACGAGTGTCCCACAAGGAACACATGCCGTTGAGAAAAAAAGTTGATTCGTCGGAAACACAAATATTATAAATGGAGGGGGCACTAAATACATTGTTTACCGGCATCAGTGAAATGGCTTGGTATTGCAATATGTAAGAGTCCTGAACTTCCTGAAATTTTTAAGAAAAAAATTTGGGGGGTCTCCGGTTTTGTTTTTGAGCTATGTCCGTTTAAAGATACGCCCCTGGAAAATAAGAAAATATGCCATGGCTTACTATATTGGCAATATCTTTTCAAAAAAGAGAAACAGAAGATCACAATTCATACTGTATTATTAAGAATATATTTTCAGGTCAGATTTTGTTATTTTTTGACCTATAATATTATAACACACATACAGGGTGGTCCATAAAATCTTTGATAAAATCAACTAATAAGAACATGGTTTCGTTTTACTAGAAAGCTACGATAAAAAGTCAATGTTTAACTAAAATCATATACATGAGAAAATTCAATAAGTTATTGACATATTTCGCTCATCAAAATTCCTATAGGGTGATCTCAATAGAATTATCAGATAACAGCTGTCCAAACGCTGAAGTACGTACTAACTTATTTATGGTAAAATATGAAAAAGTATAGCAATTATCCTCTGTTTTATCAGTATTATAGTGCGAAAAGGTGATTTTAATATGTCAAAGTTACTTACAGGGTGTACCAATCAAATGATCTTGCAACAAGTTAATTTAAATGAAAATGTCAGTTGAAATTGATAAAATAACACGTACTTTTTATTAAGATTCAATTCTAACTGTTTTTAAATTTTACTATACACTGTGAAGTGTTTTAATATGTACAGAGTAGCTAAAATAAACATTGTATACATAAAAGATATATTTAATATTAAATATATGTGCGGTTCAAGTTTTTGTTTTTAAAATAATAAAAACGATTGTTAGTCACTATATGTAGTATCTTTTTGCAAAATGGTTTTTTTCAAAGTAGTTTTTTGCAACCGCTCTTACCCTGCTCCTTGGATCTCTCTCACTTTGGTGTTTTTGGTTAAATGTATCCTCCTTTAAAAATAATTTGCTATTGTTTTATTTTACAAGAAAACCTATAGCTTAGCCTATAGCTAATAATGGACTTAAAACAAAGTAAAACGAAACAATTTATTGATTTATATTTTATCTAAAATTCTTATGCATTTTTTTATATATATTTTATTAAAAAAATATTTTCTAAAATATATGACTTTTAACTAAACTACAATATCCAACTTATTCTAAAAACGAAAGCAATGTAAATGCAGGTATATAGGTATACTTTAAAAAAATATTTTATCTTTCTATTGGATATTCATCTGGTTGTTATGTCTATGATGTGCATCCAAAATATTGTCCAATAGGGCTACCAATCCTTGAAGCCTGGCATATCCTAAGAACCATACTATACTTGCCACATGAGCACATGTCCCTACAGTTCTGGCTCCCGATTTGCACATACAATAGTAGCCAAGAAATAACTACAAATATATGTTATAACAACAAATATAATATATAATATATATGTTATATGTTATAACAAGAGAGAAACTATATAACAAGAAATGACTACACAAGAATCAATCTAACTGTCACTGCCAGTAAATATGCATTTGTTGTTTACAACAAGTTTTCACGGCTACCTTGATAATGCTTCAACTTCTTATTTTTAGTTTTTGACAACCCGCGTCTTGTAATTATTCGGTTAAAATTTTACCAAATCTTAAGTTTTCAAAAGCGGTATATATTTATCCTTCCAAAAAAAACACCCGAATGAGGGAGATTGGCAGGTGGGGGAGTGCAGGATTGAAAAAACTACTCGCAGGAAAAACATTTTGAAAATAGATAACGCCCTCAACCCTATTTATAAACTTAAAAAAAAAACACATAAAAAGTTAAAAAAATATTTCTTGTACAATGTTTATTTTAACTACTCTTTACATATGAAAATACTTCATAGTGTATAGTAAAAATTGAAAACAGATAGAATTGAATCGCCATAAAAAGCAAATGTTATTTAATTAAAATGCACTGAATTTTCCTTTCAAATTCACTTTTTTCGTTGCGGCTTCTGCCGGATTATTTTACTGGTACACCCTGTAAGTAGCCTTGACTTATTAAAATCATCTTCTGGTACTACAATAGTGATTAAACGCTAATATTTGCTTTAAAAAAAAAATATTTTACCAGAAACAAGTTACTTCGTACTTGAGCGATTGGATAACTTATCTGAGAATTCTATTGAGACCACCCTATAGGAATTGTGATGCGCAGAATATCTAAATAGCTTGTTGTGTTTTCTCAAACATATGAATTTAGTTGAACTTTGACGTTTTATCGTACATTTCGAGTAAAATAAAACCATGCTCTTATTAGCTGATTTTATCTAAAGATTTTTAGGGCCACCCTGTATGTGTGTTAGAATATTATAGGCCAAAAAATGTCAAAATTGGACCTGGACATGTGTTGTTAATAAGACTATATGAATTTAGGTCTCCTGTGCCTCCTTTTTAAAAAGATATAGCAAATAGAGTGAAAAATTGCATATTTTCTTATTTTCCAGGGGCGTACCTTTAAACGGCCATAGCTCAAAAACAAAACCGAAGACCACCCAAATTTTTTTCTTAAAAATATCAGGAAGGACTCTAACATATTGCAACCCAAAGCCATTTCACCGATGCCGGTAAACAATGTATTTAGTGCCCCCTCCTTGTGAGTTGTAGTTAGTCTGTCACTCATAAGTTCACAAAATTCAAGCCGACGGTCAAAATCGTCTTCATGTAACTGTTGCACTAATTTAATTTTGTGTGGGTGGAATTTATGACCCTTCAAGATCCTCCAAATACTAGATCAACTTGCTTCAGTTCTTGCCGATAGTCGCAGTACACTTAATCTGGAGTTTGATACGACTTCTCCCAGTATCCCAATTTCATTTTCCTCGTTAATGACAGGTCGATTCACCACATTTCTTTTCTTTTCTTTTTCTGTTCAAAATTGAACCGTTTTCAGAAAATTTTGTCACTAATTCCAGAACATACTTCCAATTTACCCTTTTGTCAGGGTGCTTTTCATTAAATAAAAAATAAACACTTTTACTTACTACCAAAAAATGGTAGGATTTAACTAAATTCAGAATATTAAATATTGGAAATTAAATTAAAACCATTATCAGTTCACTTTATTAAAAAAAAAAACGATTTCTTTTGATACAAAGAAAAAGAAAAAATAATAAAATATTATTGTGTCAAGTCAACGTGCTCCATACCTACATATACTTTGGATAAAAAACGCAAATAATATTTCATAAATAGGTAATTTGGATATATCAACCAAAATCATATAAATTTTAGAAGCCAATATTACTCGAAAAGTAATGGATCGATTTCACAGAAAGTACCATTTCTGTAAAGAGAAAAAGAATACCTTCAAAATGAAGTGCCACTCGCCCATTTTTCCCATTTAAATTCTAAGGGTAAAACTCACCCTGTAAAAAGGGTTGTGTTTAATAAAAATTGTAACTTAAAAAAGAGTATAATTTAGATATAAAATCGACACGTCCGAGGAAAACTTCGAAATGCATTAAAAACTTGATCAAAAAATGGTTTAAAATTTGAACCATGGTAACTTTAGAAGCCAATATCTGAAGAACTCATCGGTCGATTTAAAAAAAGTTATCAGATCTCTAAAGAGAATGAGAATACCTTAAAAACTTTAAAACCTTCAAAAGGTACCACTCGACCCACTTTCCCTATTTAAATTTTAAGGGTGAAGTTCATCCGACGTGTCCGAGGATTTTTCAAAAAAGACACTCTAAATACCCGAAATCGCCTCTGTTTCGTTTTCGTTGGGATACACTGTATAATAATTTTATTTATGACAAGAGGGGGGGTCAAGATTTGGCAAAAATGGTGTTGTATAATTTATAGCTCTGACCTACCAAAAAAACCGCGTCAAATCTCTTAGAAAAGTTTTACGAGATTTTATAATGTTTTACTACGTTTTATATATTTTCCATGCGGTATTTGAAAGAAACTTGTAAAAACCTAGACACATCTCATGAGGTAGGGATTTCTTCTATTAGCTTTGACGGGATAGACAGCTTGGTTCGTAGAATCTTATAAAACCTTATAAAAACTCACCAATTTTCATAAAAACCTATGCGGTTTATTTATCTGGGTGAGGGCACTTCATAAATTATGTGACACAATTTTTGCCAAATTTGGCGCCCCGCCCTTCACCTTGGAATAAATCATCACGTTTCTGATTACTGTCTTCACTAAAGTTACGTCCCAAAATCAAATTAACGCCCCCTTAATTTTTTTCCAATTTTGGTATTGCTAAATATTGGTGTCCATTTTATCATTAGGCAAAGAAAAATGTGTCGATATTTTAACGCTCTTTTTTAGAATTCAAGGGGAAGATTTTTTTACATAATTTTAGGGTGTCAAAATTTGTTCTGTATTTCACCTGGCTTAGTACCCAACGTTAATTAAAATCATTTCACCGCGTATCTTGACTGTTTACCTACTGTTTGTTTTTTTGGTCGTGATAAAAGACGTGCATGTGGAATGCGATTGGTAATAAACCATGCAATGCATTCATGTTGATTCAGGCAGTCGTCTTTTTATATTATTGTTAAAAAAAATAATCAATAAATAATAGACTCGTAACATAAACCAGTTTTTTTAAGTTTAAAAAAATAAAGATAGTTTTAAAATATACAAAAGTTTTGTTTAAATCATCAGTCAATAAAAGTGCGATTTTGACAACTTTGACGTAACTTTTCGGGTACTTCTGGAAGGGGTAGAGAGTTGGCGCAATGAAACAAAAATCTTCTTAGGACGAGTACTACAACATATAAAAAAGGCAATTCTACGGAATACATATTTCCATTTAAAAAGGGCGATGTCCTTTGAAGTTTTCAGGTTTTTTCTGACAGAAATTTTGGCCAAAATAGTATTTGTTTGCATTTTCGCCATGGAAAACACGTGACAATAAAATTATTTCAAAATACCTTACAAGTGTGCCACCAATAAACCTAGTAGTTTCGTTTTCATTGTTTGGACTTTTTGACACTAACATGTTGTGACAAAAAGTATCGTTATTTTTGGCTACATAAACACGGAAATATGTTAATAAATATAAACATAAACTGATGCTTTTATCCATAGTGCAAGTAACACATCGTGCTGTAAATCAGTTGGGATAACGTTTTCGCAGCAGAAAATTAACAATAATGCTTTTGCTGTCTTCTGCCACAACATTTTGAATCATGAAAATGTTGTCACAGTTAGCAGCATTTTTGCAGATGAAAGCAATGTTGTTTAAAATTTAACTTCCCTGACAAAAAATTTATTTAAAAATTGGAATTAAATCAAAATTGTCCGCCAACATAAAAGACTGAAGATGGAAGGCAACTAAAATAAATATTACCGATGTTTAACAAACTCTCAATCAAAAATACGCATTTTGTGGACTTCTCAAGAGTCAAATCTTTGTTCGAAGGCCCGTTTGATGAAGAAACCTGTCATGATACCTCGTTAAACTTTACGCGCTTCAAAAATTTGAGATAATAAGAGTTTTTTTAATTATAAATTTATAATTTTTTTAAATTTTAATCTAGAATTAAAGGAAAACATTGGCATATTTAGGTAATTCTAAAAGATTTTCAGACTTAGATTTAAGCATATTTATGTAAAAAATATTGTTTTTTCAGAAATTTTTGAGAGGTTATGTTTAGCCATAATATATAAAAGGTTGCCGCTCGCCCGCCTGTGCAACTAAGCAACTATGCATTTTTTTAAACAATAAATCTAAAACAAAAGCAAATCTTGGCGTTATTGCTGTGGGCTCACGGTCTAAGCCTAGCGGTAAAGGGCGCTTATTCACATACGCTAAATAGCTTTGAAAGCAGCTGCATTTTAATAAAAATTGCACTAGGATACAACAAATAACTGCCGTTGCCATCTTGTATTTTAAGAAAAAAAGTTAAGATTGTAACTATTTTGTTAGTTAAGTTTTAGCCTATGTTTAGGTTTAAGTTTAACCTTTAAAAGTTGATTCGCTAGATATTATAACTATAGAAGTTATATTGAATGTAAATTTAGTAGTCAAACAATTTAAATAGCCAAAATTACAGATTAAATGAAGCTAGCTATTTTAAAGCAAAAAGAGAGCTGTACTAACATTTTTGCAGCATTGACTTGACTTTAAAGTCTATATTGTCGAAGCTGTGTTACTTGAAAGTAGTTCTAACAACTAAATAGTGCTAAGTGGCTAAAATAGTGCTTTTTTACAAGCTTTGGTTTAAATAAAGAGCGCAGTGAGGTATTTAAAAACGCGAGTAAAAAAAATCACGGTTTAGCCGCGAGTTGTTAACACTATTTTTTTTTTAATTACTTTAAAAAAAAATTCCAAGAAAAACAGGAAAATACTTTTAAAAATCTCGAACGAAGAGCACTTCTCGCAACACACAATCTTTACACTATAAATCAAGGTGGCTGGTAAATGAAATAGCAATGTGGTTTCCATAGCGATGTGCCTTTTTACTCGGTGACGTTTATGTTCGTAAATACTTGAAACCTGGGGGAAATGACTTAATTTTTAGGCAAGAATAATTAGATTTTTTCAATATTACTATATTCCGTTATTTCTCTTTAGTTTTGGGTAAAAAACGGACACAAATCTATTTTGCATCGGTAACCAAAAAAGCCACGCTTTAGTTATATGCAGACAGTTACTAAAATCATGTTTATGATGAAGGCATAAAAAAAAAAGGTTTTATGAAATCTTTATAAAAATATTATCAACACATATGATAAAAATAAAATTAAACAAAACATCTGCCAGGTACAATCCTATGACTCCCTGATGATTTCTAATGAGGATGAAACAGGTCTGTAGGTGTAGATTCTCGATTAGACATTGGAGGCCTGATCGTAATGAAGTGAGAAACAAAAACGCTTTGTCCGATATGCCACGAGTGTTACTTTAATTTTTATTTGTGGACACGAGATTCACTTTGTTGTTTTCAAATTTAAAATGTTGCCATAAAATAAGTTTTTTAAGTTTATGGACCCTTGTAGTAACAAATCTGCAATTAATGTATTAAGCAGAACGTCAACATTAAACGTCTACGAGTGTAGTTACCAGTAGTATGCTAAATAATTCAATGTTTGCATTTGCAATCAGCGATTATGTTAATGGAAGAGCTTCATTAAATGACGTACATTGATTAGTCAGGTGTAAGGTAATCAGCTATTTGACAGATATTTATTAGCTTCTCAATCAATCGTAGGAAACCTACAATAATTGTCCTTTAAAAAGGCCTAATGCATTATATAGTTACAAATAATAATTCAAGTGAGGTTCTGTTTGCCTTTTTACCAACCGTTCAAGTTTTTCATCGAATAAAAGCGAATGGGTTACCCATAAAATTATAAGCTCAATATAAAGGCCCAGGATGCGCGAAAAAGTTCCCAGCAACGGTCAAAATCGAGAAATCCATGACAAAAGCCGTGAAAAGTGCCGGTCATCTGAGTCTGCGCGAGTTTGTGATATCAGGTAACCGCAATCGACGTCATTGTTGTCACTTCATTTAAAATAAATTAAATTAGATTTAATGTTTACTTTACAAACAGCGTGTTTACGACTTTAACTATGTTTTTTTGTTAAATTATTAGACTAGTAATCGAAAAAAAGCTCTAGTACAAATATTCAACGAAAAAGGAGTTTGTTTCCAAAAATTTTTGAATCAACTCGGAAACATTGGATTGTCTTCCAGTGATCACCACGGATGTAAAAAAGAAAGGGATTGATAATACCCTTGTGGGAAAATCACTGCCGTGTGTCTTCCGCCATTTTCGCCGCCCTGTTGTGGAGATTTAGGTTGGCGACATTGGTTCCTTAATTTTAAATAGTAGTGTGGGAACACTGACTATCAACATTGTCAACAAATGACGTTTCTAGAAAGGTTATTTTTGTTGTTGTTTTTTAATACAAAAACAAAAAAGTGAAGAACCAAGCAATAAAAACCATTTAAAAGACACAAATGCTTGAACGGCCACGCCATGCTCTCATTAGGTCTGGGAAATATGCAAGTTTTGAGGAAATAAATTACAACATGGAAACATTACCCCCAATTTATAAACTCAAAGGGTACTGCCAACCATTGCTGCTGGCGCTCCCGCTCAAGATAAACCTTCATTAAGTTGATCTCTGAATCTGAAACAGGAACTAAAACGTTTAGGGACAGATATGCGCCAACAGTTTATAAATCTGAGGTTGTTATAGGCCTAGAAGACAAGAAAAAAAAATGAATAGAGGGAGATACGGAGTTTGATAATAGCATATATGGATCAGCTGAAAACCAGAGCGATGAGAAGCGATCACAAAAAAGTACATCTTTGGCACATCGACTTTTACAAAATTAGAACAATACTTCATAAGTTTTAAAAAGAACATTAAAAAATAAATTTTAATATGTATTTTATCAGTATATTTTTTTTTCTTTTTCTTGTTGTCATTTCCATGTGTTTGTAACTTTCTATATGTAATTTTAAGTAAGTAGTTTAAGATTTTATTGTCAATTTTTGTGATATTGTAGCCAGTATTTTCTTGAGATTTTAATACCAGTAAAATTATAAGATGTTTTACCAGTTTACTAGAAATAAAGAAAAATCAATATTTATTTTTTAATCTTTATTAACAAAACCTTAATGTTAACATTGTTTAATATCTAAATGACATTTTAAAGACATCCTTAGTTTAAATTTATCTTAATGTTAATTTTTAACACTAAATTTTGACGCTTATTTATTCAATTGTGACAATATTTTTTGTTAACAATTTTTGTAATAAAAGTTTTCTGATTCTGAAGAACTCGGCAGAAAAAGTTATTACTAAGATATCCTTAAGTTTTGGTAAGTTTTCAGCATTTGACATTTTTTTTTTGTATATTCGTTTTTAAAGGATTATGCACTTTCCTTGTGGAAACTGGCTTTCTGTGTGATTTTGTTTATCTTGATAAAAATCTATCATTGCCCCATAGCAACAAATAACAAAAATGGCTAAAAATGTTACAAAAGTTTTTGTTTTGAAGCATGTTTGCTAAATACTAAATGGCAACATAACAATTGAAATTTACCTTTTGTTAAAAGTCATTTCTTGGTCATATGAATTTAATATTTTTTATGTTTGTGATGCCAGTGCGCAACCTATATTTTTCTGCTACTTATTCTCAGACTACAATTTGGTTCATAAATATTATTTACATTTTTCACAAAAAGTGCAAAAAACTGATTTTAGGGAAAAGCCAGAATACCAACTTTGAACTCAGTATCTCAAAAACGACATACCAGATCACTGTGGAACAATGATAGATTTTTATCAGGACAATGAAACCTACAATATATGCAGTTTTGAGATATATATATATATAAAAGATAGAGCTACAAAAAAAATGTTGAATGCTGAAAACTTACCAAAACTCAAGGATATCTTAGTAATAACTTGTTAACTTAGGGAAGGTATGGTCGACACAAGTGTTACTCGCCTCCATGTGCGAAAGATGAACTTTTTTTGTGATCGCTAAATGTTGCTTGACTTGATATATGCTATTATCAAAGTCAGTGTCTCCCTCTATTAATTTATTTTTGGTTGGTGCATCTGTTCTTAGCTGTTTTAGTCCCTGTGCGGATTCAGATCAATGTAATCAAGGTGTATCTTCAGCGAAAGCGCCAGCAGCAATGGTTCAACCGAGCGTTTATCACAATTTATAACTTGTGGCTTAACAGTACACTTTGAGTTTATAAATTGGGGGGCAATGTTTCCATATTGTGATTTATTTTTTCGAAACCTGCACATACTCCAGACCAAATGAGAGAGATAAATGGCGTGACCGTTGGAGCATTTGTTTATGACTTGTTTCTTTACTTTATTGTTTTTGTATTAAAAAACAACATCAAAAATAACCTTTCAAAAAAATTTCAATTTCAATCATATTTTGACACTGTTGACATTCAGTGTTCCCACAGTACTATTTAAAATTAAGGAAACCAATGTCGCCAACCCAAATCTCCAGAACATGGCGGCGAAAATGGCGGAAGACACGCGGCAGTGATTTTCATGAAAATTTCCCATAGGTATTAGCAATGCAAGGTTTCTACATCCGCGGTGATTACTCTCGTCGGCCGCCATTGCGACTATTTTTTGTTAAGTCAAAGTGCAGTCTATTTTACTGTCCACATTCCAACGAAAACAACGGCAATAACTATTTTCCCCATATTTTTTACTGCGCTTGTGAACTAAAAACTTTGCTACTTAGTAAGGTGACCAACCGCACGGTATTTGACCGCACAGTCCGGTATTTTGATGAATTGTCCAGTTTAAAAAATACGTCCGGTATTGTTCGGTATTTTTTTATGTTGTCCAGTAAATTCCGATATTTCACAGTTGCAATACAGCATATGGCAACGCTGCTCGTCTGTAGCTATTTTCACAGTTTACCGTGCACGGGTGAGGGAAAATGAGACATCATTCATGCATTTGCGCATTGCACATGGTTGAGTTTATGCAGTTCCGTTAATCGCGTTGTGTAACTCTACGTAAGGACAGCCCTACCCACATAGCAAAAAAATATTGCACGTATATCCAGCGTATATATGAAAACGGAGAAAGATATTGCCCTGGATATCACCTAGATATTCACCCGACGTGCATATGACCTCCAAAAAAGGTCCAATTTAGATCCAGAGGTACCCATTAAGTAACATCCACTGAATATACGTTATAAGTATATTTTGAACTTGTATTAATTACTCCACAAAAATATTCGAGTTATATTTTAAACATAAAAGCGCCTTGGAAAGCTAAAAATTTTTAACAACAATAGTTTAAAATTTTGAAAGGTTTTTTAATAAGAAACAAACACTTTTTCCTCATTTCTTAATTTACGCAGTTGAATTACATTTTTTTTATTTTATTTAGAAAATACAGAATTAAGCTTTCTATTAAAAAATTTAGTTTAAGTCAAAGAGAGCAAACATATCCTCATATTTATCTCGATTCTTTTTGGTGGTTGATATCTGTCTTTATCTACAGCATCTTTAATCAGTTTTTTATGACAATATGAAGCTTTGTATTCGTAGTGGTGTGTAAATAAAGGGAATTTCTTCTTGCTGCAGCTACATCTGGAAATAAAATATTTTTATAAATAGATAATATAAATGCCAATTTCTGGCAAATTAATGCGTGAATATCCTGAGCACTTTTATATGGGACCTTTCAGAAATCATCGTTTTAGTTTTTAACAAAAGTAATATATAAAAACCTAAAAATAACAATCTATAAAAAGACACACACTCACAAAAAATCTTTTGTAGTGTCTCAATTTTGCTTTAAACTGAATTTAAAAAAAAGTTCCCGACAGTTAATACTACTTACCCTGCAAAGTCTAGATGTTAAGACAGCCGCCAGGATTATTATCTTTTTCCATGTAAAGGAACCAAAGATATAATTTTTGTTGTTTCAAAATTGAGAGGCATGGTAAAAACTACCCATATTTTCATCAAAAGTCCACCTGAAATAGAAATTTGGTGATTGACAGTTACCATTCCTAACGATTTTATCAGGTCAGAACTTATTTTTGAGTAGATTTAATTTCACAAAATCCTTATATTGTTGCTAATAGTAAAATAAAACTTTAATATTTTATATAGGGAATTTTGACAGATAATTCAAGAAAATGAATTATCTACTGCTAAAGTCACTTTATTTGGATAAAAAATACAGAAAAAATAAAAATGACAACTTTGAAATAATAATCAATTAATAATAAATATTGTTCGTGGGTTTCCATTTAGGTAGGTATTTCATTTCCTGAAACTAAATTATTTATGTTTATAAAACGGCCTGATTTTTGATATGAAAAAAATGGCTAAGGTGCATTTTTTTTTGACTCCACCATTTATGAATAAAAAAACTGTAATCGGCTTTATATCCTTACCCTGCAGTCCCCAAGAGATGTAAAGTTACCAAAGATGGTAAGAACAACCAACCGAATTTTCCATCTGAAACAAAAAATAAAAACATACAACTTACATATTTGCTTTAAGAGATCTAATAGGAAAGAAGAAAAATAAAAGTTTCAAAAGGATTCTTCTTTTACAATACACATAAATAAATAAAATAAAAATATAGGTAAATAACTTTAAATTAATTAGCACAAAACTTTTATAAATGTAAAGAAATGTGGGTGACAGTGATTTACGAGGTGATTTATCAGCTTTCTAATTTAATATTTGGTAAACACAAAAACCAGTTTTTTGACATTTTCACAAGAAAACCAACCAATACATCCCCAGCAAACCCAACTCAACGCTAAAAAAGGTTATTTTCACTCTAGATATAACCGTCGTAACGTAACGTTTCTTACACAGTGCGTCAACGTCGAAAAGCAACATATATCGTCAAGTTGAAATTCAGAAATTCAGCCATATATAGATGCATTTATTACATCTGACGCCACCATTTTGAGCCCACACTAATAAAACAACTTTAATCGAGTTTTTCTACTTACCTGCAACAACTGGATGTAAGATAGCAATTCCCAGGGGCACAGTCCATTGTAGTTTAATCCGACCGATAATAAAAAATATTGTTTTTGGCTACAAAACTTTAGAAAACGGCACAAACTCACTGCACACAATTTGATAAACAAGCCAAACAAGCTTAGTTCCGTATTTGCAATGCAGAGGAAGGATTTATTAATCTCGTATCTGATTGGTTGAATTGAAACCACGTGATACACGCGCTCATGCGTAGAGAAAAATCGAGCTTGCAGGGTCGTATACACCGCTAAGTGGTTAATATTTAAGGGTCCTTCACTAAAGGAATCCCTGAATACATTTTATCAATTTTTTTTTGGCAAAATGTTAAGTCACAATCTAACCCGCGTAAAAAATATGTTAACTATAGCAATATACCTACGATTTTTTAAAGATATATAAAACAAGGAGGATCTGGGTTAAGTACATTTAAAAAAAAGCATTAATATATTTAATAAAGTATTCCATTCAACAAAACAAATATTTGGGCATATTTATTGTGCAAATAGTCAAATGATGTTGGGCTAGGATATGTTTGCCTTAAATACAAAAAACAGATAAACAGAATATACTCAAACGGATACACACTGAATATTGGGAAAATATTCATATTTTTTTATATAATTTCTTGAAATAAATTTTATCTAAAAAATATGTAGTGTTTTAAATGCAGAGGAAAGTATTAAAAACATTATTTAGAGAATATTACGTGATAATTATAAAATTTATATATTTAGTTTATATTAAAAAACAAATATTTGGGTAATATTTTATTTTAAAATATTAACTGTTATTCGGTTAAAAACTATAAAGCTTATATACAAAAAACATATATTTAGGATGCACGATAGCGCATATACACTGAATATACAGTAAATATCCGTTCATGTTTCCTTTTTTTGAAACGAATCATATTTTTTTTCTAATATACATAAAATATACATGTAACATACAAAACGTATATCCTAATTTTAAATATCTTTGTAATATACAATATCCAAGGCTTGCTATGTGGGTATTGGTTCTTAGCAGATCTAATTTTTCTTATTTTATAATAAGTAATTGGGTCATTTCTGAGTCTTTTTGTCTCGTTCGTAGTTGTATGGTTTATGGATTTATTATGGTTGTTTGGCATTATCAGCACACAAAGCTACACGCATCTAAGCGCATTAGTGTTAGGTCCAGGTGGGTCGAAGTATTTGAATATTTTAGTTTTAGTTGAATACTCTTTGGCCTTACCTGGGACTAAAGCTGAGTTGGAAAGGGTTTTTTCATTGATCAACAACATGTGGACTGACAAAAAAATCCAATTGTCAATTGAAACACTTACGGTGGTATTTGCTAAAAGGGTTTAGTCTATGAAGTTTGGTTTTAAGCATTTTAAACCAA
Organism: Oxystoma pomonae; assembly: GCA_963921995.1. Lineage (NCBI taxonomy): Eukaryota > Metazoa > Arthropoda > Insecta > Coleoptera > Brentidae > Oxystoma > Oxystoma pomonae. The sequence continues at coordinate 45,940,720 of OY998169.1, read as the reverse complement.
CCCTCCTTGAATATTGGACATAGTTTGATTAATAAGAATAATTTTAATAAATTTTTTTATTGAATAGTCATCTTAACATAGCCTTTTGTTGGATTTAAGAAGAAAGTTTCAATTTAAAAAATTTAAACCCAAGCAAGGTTTAATTAGTAAACACTCTATAGAAAAAATTGAAATTGTGGTTATATGTCACTCTAATTAAAACTTATTCTTGTTAATTAATTTTTCCAATTAATACTTTATGTCACACAAAGATTTGGATGGGTAATAAGAAAATAAGGAGTAGATTAATTTTGTATTTATTTAAAAGGTGTTTTTGTTTATAAAATGTATTAAAAAACTTAAATGCAAGTTTCGTTTACATTTCTGTCACTGTCGAAATATCAGTTTCAAAATATTAGCTGCGTTCAAGTCACAAACACCGACTTCAGATTTCTTACCTCTGCTTGTACCTTTGCTTGCACCAACCTCTACTGATGAAAGCTACAGCTTTAAAAATGAGTGGGCTTTGAGTAAGGAAAGTTTTCTTGACTGAGCTTTTAGATAGCCTCAATGTTTTAATTTCAGTTTGTCAATAAATAATATAGTTGTTTTGGGTTTTTTGTTTCGTATATATTCTTCGTGCATAATCAGTAACCTTCACTTATGTTTGTTTTTCCTCGCTGTGCCCTCATAAATATATTTTTTGTGCTCAAAACCGGTGCAAAATATCTGGTTTTTCTGGACAAAATTGGGGGTGATTTATTGGTTAATGAACAACTTGGGATATTAAATAAGGTTAATTAATCCTTGTAAAAATGGTTACTGATGGCAATTATAAACGAACTTATTACAAACTGCCACAAAACAATCTTTTCTGTGGGCTATACATTTAAACCACCCCCTAGAGGTGGTCTAAAAATTCACTAACTTTTTAACCTCAAACCCAGATAATGAAGCTATTACGTGCCAAATTTTTGGCGTATTCACCATTTGCCATTTTGAAACCTATCAAAAGAAATTAGTTTTAGGGCATTGTCTCCTAAAATATGGTATATTTTGAGAAAAAAGCAGTTCTTCAATGTTATTTTGCAAGAACAATCTGTTGTATCTTTTCTGTATAGGTTAGTGTTTTTTGAAAATTGGTTTTAAAATTTAGTACTCCTCACAGGAGTAAATATTTAGAAGGGAATTTAGTGAGGGTGAATAAATAACAAAATCAATGAATAGCGAGCTTTCCCTCAAAAAAGGTAATGGTAACCCTTTTTAAATTTATCAACTCCAGAGCTTAGGATATCTGTAATAGGTATTTAGATCACTAGACCGGAAAATTGGTCTTTACAGGTCGACGCAGGAAATTTACAGGGCGAGCCGCAGGCGAGTACTGTAAACCTGCGGAGACATGTAAAAACACTTTCCAGTCGTCTATCGTACATACTTTTTTTTTCAAACGATCAGAAAAAACATTTTAGTATCCATCACTTTCGTCGACGCCTAGCCGTGTTGCGTAATTTATGAAAAGTCCCCTGATATTTTCTGCTTCTTATTGGCTAGATAGCCATTGCCGCTAAGGCCGGTAGTTTTTAAGATGAAAACTAAGGAAAACAAGTAAAGTTTTGTGGTTAGAAATGATTTTTGTATTTTTAATTTGTGCAAAATTGCATAAAACATTAGAAAAATTATAGTGTTAGCTTCACACAGCTAAATCAGTGATGACTGACGACCAACCATGGCCAACTTATCAAGCAAAATAATGATAAAAGAGCTCATAAAAGGCAGATTTCTAGGTTTGTTCTTTATTTACCTATATTTATAGTATACTCTTACTTTGAGAATTAAAAATGTGTGGTCGATTTTTCGGTGTATGTGACTCTTGAAGCAGCTTTTATTTCTCCGGATTCAACTTATTTTCTAGATCTGAGTCCATTTTTGTAAACAAAACTTTTGAAACAAATTTAAAACACCTTTTTTAGAAGTGTCAAAACTGCCCAAAAAAAACAAGCTAAAAGCTGTCAACAAGAAGTCATAGCCAACTTGGCCAAAAATGGGACCGGAAAAGGATCAAGGGACCGTAAAATTGAACAAAAAGGTCCTTTCTGGAGAGTGGAAATCTTTCGAAAGAACATGCCTGGTAATGTAGAACTTTCCGTATGAAAAATCGTACCGAAAGTGGCTATTTTCCGGTCGTTTGAAAAAAAAGATAATTATATCTGTCTCCTTAGAGACGCTTAATTTTCCTTCAAATTGAAGGTACATCTGCCGATTCTGCAATTTGACAGATGGTTGTCTTTTACATGAATCCTGTGTCATATTTTTCCATCATCATTTCATCTCCTAATTCCTAGCACCGTACTGATGAGCACCACAAGTGCGAAATCCGGATCTACGGTTACCATTACATTTTTTGAGGGAAAGCTCGCTATTCATTGATTTTGGTAAATATTTAGACCTGTGAGGGGTACTATTTTAGATCATAGTAAATCCCACTCTTCAAGCCATGATCCTGACCAAATACACCTGCCTCGAATTTTATAAATATCTCTTGGAAAATCTAGGTGCTATCCATGGACAAACCAAGTACAAAATTAAAAATAAAAATTAGGTAATTTAGATTTAAAGGTTTATTAACTAATGATTTGTTTAAGTTTATTATTTGATTAAGATCATACATAAGTATTTTTACTGTATAGTAATGAAGCATCATTTTTAAGATGTAAATCTTAATAAATAAAAAAAAACAATAATTTTTTTTTTAAATGTTTAATCTATCAAAATTAGACAAAAAATTTTGTTGTTTGGGAGCTGGTCATCTTATACTTAGCCGAGACCCATTTTTCACTTATTTGCACCATTTTCTCTTTGAAAACAGAGATATTTTTGAACTTTCAGAAAAATAAACACAAAATGCTAAGATAAGCCCTAATTTTGGAGAAGTGTCAACTTTTTCACCATTTTGCTCGGTCAACTTGATTTCTCAAGGGGTTGCCGCGACGCTTTTTAATATAGGGAAATGCACGGGCAAGGCCTTTATAGTTAACGTATAATTATATGGGGTTAGCGCATATTTGGAAACTACGTAAAAAAATATTAGATCCCTATCTTTTCTTTTTCTGTAAAAAGTAACTATTATAAGCGGAGAAAAACGCGTTTAAAACTGAACTTCTTCAAAAACTGCAACTTCGGCCATAATGCTCTGAAGTTAGCTTCCTAGATGACCTTTTTTTCGCTTAGCCGCTAAATTATTTTTGCCGGTTTCCAATTTGGCGTTCGCGTTCCTCTTTTTACCGCACTGGTTGATGTAGTATGTACATACATGGGCTTTCAACCAGGAGACCCGGGTTCGATCCCTGGGGCAGTCGGTAGTCTACTTGGACTTTTTCTTAATAAATTACATAATTTCGTAAGATTAAGGTAAAACGCAGTATGGAGTAAAGTAGGCCGAGTTAGCTAGAAGGCAGGCTAATACGATTCGATACCGTCCTTCGGAGAGGACATTAAGAGGACGGTCCCGTGTTATCCATATATTAATAGTGGAGCACGTTAAAGATCCCTAGTCTCGACAAAGGGGTTTAGGCTAAATTAAATTCTCTTAGGAAAAGAAAACTGCCTTCCTAGTGGGTGCTCATCAGACCGGTCTGGTCAGTGGGAAGGGGGGGGGGGAAACCCGGGGTAAAAATGTGTAAAATGTATCTTAGATCCTACCCCTCCATTCACGCCGGTAAACAGACCGGATGAGATCGAATATCACGTGGAGGCGGACCTAGTTACTAGTTGGCTACGGGACTCAAAAAAGAGACGGTAATCCAAATGAGAGAAAGAGCGAGACGTTCGCGCAGTCTTGTTGTTGTAGTAAAATTCAATGTGTATTCGGTGTAAATGTTAAGTGCTGGATGAACTGCTAAAATAGGTAGGTGAATAAAAATCTTTTTTTTGGTTGTATTGGAAAGGCGGGCCTATTAATGCACACACATATAATCATCAAATTTAATATCAACTGGTCCCAAGTCCCAATTGCTTCGGAATGTTGAAAATTACTTTTACCTAACGAGTGCAAAAAGTGAATGGAAAAAGCATTTTCCCAAGCATCAAAGCATAATTTTTAGAAGAGAAATAATGTAGATATTTTTGACAGTTATTGTTTTACCAGAGGTAAGCAACTCGATTTGGCAGTTGTTAGGGATATGTTGACCATTTTTTGTTTGTTGGCAACCATTGGAAATCAATAATTTTTTCAAAGTAACATTTTTAATCAATAAACGTAGATACATCAAATTTTAAATTTGAATATTTATATTGGAAATGGTCAAGCCAAGATGACCCTTAAAATAATTTTGTTAAATACCTGTTAAATAATGTTTATATGCGCTTAAATATACTTATAGTAGGACACGTTTTTTGGTAAATTTAAAGACTACAGAAGTTTGATCGAAAGAAATTAATACCACCTTATGTCTCACAAACTTTATACTTTAAAAAATTACAATTTCTGCTGTTTTTTGTATAAAAATGGCAAAATAAAAATCATATGCACGACACCAATAAAGATGAAAGACAGATGACATAACAGAAATTTTTATTAAACAATTGTCGTAAATTATTTTCATATTTCTCTAAAATACTTTTTAATAGCCTGCTGTCTATCTTCAATAACCTTAAATATTTTTGCACTTCACTAAATTTCCTCTCCATATACCTCTAAAATTCTGCCCTCTCTCTCTCTCTCTAAATATTTTTCATTTTATCAGAGAAAAAACTTTTTTGGCAGTATTTTTCTAAAAAAACATTGAAAACTTATTTAAGTGTTTTATTCTAGAAATCGAAAGTTTGGGCAAAATAATGGCATAAAAATGTGAAAACATAGTAAAAATTGCTTAAACAAAAACGTTACCCCTTAAAATATGTTGTTATTAAATTGTTTAAGCAATTTTTACTATTTTTAACCATATAACTATGAGATACTATAAAGGCCCTGCCCGTGTATTTCCCTATGATAAAAAGCGTCGCGGAAACCCCTCCGAAATACCAAGTTTGCCGTTGCCAATAGATTAAAGATAGGCTCCAATGATCATGCGTCAGCTCGAAGTGCGCTTACAAACTCGCGCAAGCTCAGATCGAGCCGTCTTTAGCCCATTGGCCATGTCATAGCAATCTAGATTTTGACCGTTGCCCCGACGATTTTCTCGCATCCTGGTCCTTTATATATCTAATAGTTATATGTGTTTAACACACACATTTTAGAGCTTTCTTTCCCAACTTTCGATTTCTAGAATAAAACACTGAAATTTTTCAAGTTTTCACCGTTTTTTAGGCGTTCAAAAAAATTACTGCCAAAAAACAGTTTTTCTCTGTTAAAATGAAAAATATTTAGAAAGAGAAGGCAGAATTTTAGACATAGATGAAGAGATATTTTAGGGACGTGCAAAAAATTTTAAGGTTGTTGAAGAGAGACAGCAGGCTACAAAAAAGTATTTTAGAGAAAGATGAAAATAAATAAGCGTATTCAAGCACATCTAAAAATCATTTAACAGGTAGTTAGCTAAATTATTTTAAGTGTCATCATAGCTTTACCATAAATTATTTTCAGGGTAATCATGACTTTAGCATATGCAGTTTAAAAATCTAATATTACGGTATAAGAAAATGTAAAAATACTCGCGCCTATTACCTTGTATTGTTTCATTGTCCATTGGAAAAAGAAACGCAAGAAAAATGGAAAGAGATCATGCATTTGCCAAACTGGAAAACTAATAAAAATAATTGAATTTGCGAGGTAAGTAAGATTAGTTAATGATATTATATATTGTGTTATTATTTTAAGACAGATTACCCACTATTAACATTTCCCGTGAACCTTACGTTTTTTTTTTGTCAAAGTTTGACATATTTTACTAACCAAAAAAGTCGTCATCAGCCAAAAAGTGTCTGGAGGAATTATAAAATGAGAAAACAAATCATCAGTCCATATAATAAAATCAGTTTTACATGCAAATATGAAAAAAAACTAGAAAGAGAGGACAATATGAGTTGCCTACCTCTAGTAACAAAACAACTGTCAAATGTATACAGGAACTCTAGATATTCCTACAAAAACTTTAATTTTGAATGCTTTTAATATTAAAAGCCATTTTAAAAAGAGTTAATACAGCCTTCACAGGTACTTACTTGAAACGACTGACATCGGGTGACTTAACGGAACAATAAAATATTAACGGAAAAGAAAGTTAAGGGGAAAAATTATTTTTTTTTCTGTCAGTGACCTTTTCTCAGAAAATGTCGAAGTGACGTTCAAAACGGCTCATGTGATATAGGCTGGAATTTATAGTCGATCCTTAAGCCATCCTTAAGGCTGAGTGGTCCTTGAGGATCCCTTAAGGTCGGAAATGCAATTTATAGTCGCTGAAGGAGGCCCTAAGTTTGAGTAAAGGAGGCCTTACATCGTGTTTTTCAGGTTAGTTTCAGGTTTTATGTGCTATTGTTGGTGTGATTTTTGGAGAGTAGTTTTTTGTGTTCTATTTTGGTGATTATTGGACGAACTTTAGCAGTGGGATTTACTAAGATCTAAAATAGTACCTCCCACAGGTCTAAATATTTGCACCTGTGGGGGGTACTAAATTTTAAAACTTATTTTCAAAAAACATTACCCATACAGAAAAGATACAAAGTTATTGATTATTTTGTATTGTCATTGCAAAATACCACAGAAAAACTGCTTTTTTCTCAAAATGTTCCATATTTTAGGAGAAAATGCCCTAAAACTAATTTTTTTGACAGTTTTCAAAATGGCAGATGGTGAGTACGCCAAAAATTTGGCGCATAATAGCTTCATTATCTGTGTTTAAATATATTAAATAAACAGAACTGAAATTAAAACATTGAGTGTATGTAAAAGTTTAATCGTCAAACAAAGCTTTCCACTGAAAGGTCACACTCAAGGGTCTCAGCTCTGCATTTTTATCGGTACTTCGCTTATCATGTTCTACTAGAGAACCGGGCACCGAACAGTTCGTTGAGCCGACATGACTCCTTTGTCAACGCATCAGTTGGATTCAGGTCTGTTTTTAGCCGCATTTTTTTCCATGACCTACTTTGATGAAATATTTTTATTTGTAGTTTGTGATTGCGATGGGTTTGTGTTTGTAAAGTTTTGTCATACTTTCGAATAGATAAAAACTCCTTTTAAATAAATACAAAGTTAATCTAATTCCTATTTTATGATTACATATTGAAATGGTTTTGTGACAGTGAGTATTAATCGCGAAAATCAATAAACAAAGGTAAGTTTTGATAAGAGTAACAAATAACATCAATTTTAATTTGTTCAACAGAGTGTTTACCATTTAGATCCCCCCCCCTCCTAGGGTTAGAAAAACTTCTTTTAAATGGAAATTTTCCTCTTAAATCCAACAAAAGATTGTGTTAAGATGATTCTTCACTAAAAAAAAATAATTAAAATTTTTCCAACACTCAAGGAAGTTGGTATAAAATGCATAAAACCAACAATTTCACTTAAACCTAGGACCTGTGTAAAATAGCCGAAACCCTTTTAGTAAATCCCACTGTAAAATTTCTTTGACTACTTGGAGTATCAGGATACGGTAGAAGTAGAAAAACCCCTCCAACAATTTTAGCGAGTGGAAAAAATACCTCAGGGATTTTGACAACCCTTTTGAGAGGCTATATGAAACGGCGTTCAAATAGGATATGGTTTTTCTAAAAATACGATTCAAAATTATATACAGCTAATTGTATATGATGCATTAAAAAAAGATAATAGGGCTGTCGATAGAACCGATGATTCAATTACTACTCAATTTAAAATATTATGCAACTGGGAATTTTCAAGTAAGTAAAGACATTTTTTATAAACGCATTCTAATGAATAATGCCTGTATGCACCATTTTCACGTATTTTCGTAGTTAGTTAATCACAGCTAAGTATGTAATCACGGCTAAATAGTAAGTACTATACACCAAAGGATTTTGTACTCAAATTAGCTAATTGTGATTTGGTAATCAGGTCCAGCAGAAAGGAGCTGGCAACGTCGCAAATTTCCTAGATATTCCTATTAAATAAAATTTATTACCTCGTGTCCATTAGAGGCATAAAACCTTAACGCCAACAAGTGATATATAGGGGTAACTGGATTATTCGTGAAAAACAACCAAAAATGTGATAACCTAAAATAGAGTTTATTACTGTATTAGTATTTAGTTTGTAAAATTCATTAGCAAAGGGAAAGTGCCATGCCATAGAGCATGTTAGTAGGTGCGCGACACACCTATATAATGTGCATTTCAAATGAAATGCACACAATGTTTAAGTTTGATTTAAATACACATTTGTAATGTAATTCTGGTAAAAATTTGTATTAATGTGACGACAGATTTCCGAGCTGATTTCCAATAATGACTTATGCTGGGTTTATACAGCAAAATAAAATATTAGATAACAAATAAAAACACCCAATAAAAAACGTATTTCTAATGACATGATCGCATTTGACCAAACGCAGATTCTTATTTCTTATTTTATTTTATTTACTGTATAAACCCAGCATAAAATCAGTCAAGATTATCCACGGCATGTAGGCATTTTATAGTAGTAGGAAAAGTATAAATCATAGTCAACGTCAAGTAATAGGTCTTCCAACTCCATATTATTATTATTTCTCACACACTATTTTTTTCAGTTTTTTTTACAAATATCTGTAAACAAAAAATCAAACATAACCTTACTAATTAGCTAGCCGCGGTTATCTGATCCTTAATTCTAGGCCATCGGGCGATTAAAGTTAATTGCCGATTAGGAGAAAAAAACGCTTGGTGCATAAGAAAAATATTATGTAATCACGGCTAAAGTCTTAATCAGAAAAATTGTACAATGGTGCATACCAGCAATAAATGTTTAATAATCAACCGTCCTTCATGAGGCTTTGTTCATACTAGTCTTAATTTTTGTTTTAACTCATATGTATGTAAGAATCTATGTGTAGAGAGAGACAGATAGCAAAAATTATGACTAAGTATTAATGGAAAAACGAGTTCTGTTCTAATTTCTTTTTTCCATGGCTTATAGCTTTAAGAACTACAACATGCAATTTAAGAAAATCAGTAAAATGACGCAAATTAAAAAATAGCCTAACATTCTTGAAACCACACAAAATCTTGTTTTTACTCAAACCGGACATCAGCCAACAAAAAAAAACGCGAAAATGCGACGTTGCCACATATTGCGAGATCACAGAATGGCCTACAGCAATCCTTTCTCGAGGAATGCTTTATAAAACGGACTCAATGAGAAGCCCTCGAGAAATCCTCACTAAAGGAAGGTCTTAAGGATCGACTATAAATTCCAGGCATAGTTATTTTTTGAAGTCAAATAAACATCAGAATTGGCTGAACTTTGAAAGGAAGGCACAGTTTGTAAACTAAACTAAGACACGGCTAAGACAAGGCTCGGATTTTTGAATAAAGTTCTCCGACGCATGTCTTGGTTTTTACTAAATGTGTCTTCCATTCAAAGTTCAGCCAATTCTGATGTTTACTTAACTCAAATCACATGACCCGTTTTGAACGTCACTGCGACATTTCCTAAGGTAAGGTCACTGACAGAAAAAAAAGAATCTCGACTATTATCTAGACCTTCTCAACTAAAAAAGAAACCTAGAGTTTCTGTCAGTTTGGTTGACATTAGGGGCGCGATAGCAGTCCAAAGGATACTAAAACGATAAGAGTTACCTAACTTTTTTGTTGTTGGGACTCAGTAAAAGCAGAGACTCTTTATTAAAGAAATTTGTATGTACAGGGTGACCAAAATTCGATGGTTTTTGAGTATTTCCAGAGGAGATGGAAAAACACTAATGAACACTTGCTGGGCTTCACTTTTTAGAGAAGCTTAAAGGTGAAAAATGCATCTTGATGTGTCAAGTTATTTTCGAGCTACGGAGGCTTTTTGAAAAGTCTGCATTTTTTTAAGCAGATTTTTGTTTTGCGCAGAATTCGACAGTAATACTCTGAACATAACCTTAACTCCCCAAAACCATCGAATTTTGGACACTCTGTAAATTAAATACCATAATAATATTCTTTTCTTCTCTATTTAATTTTTAATAAAATCAAGAATAAGGTCAGTGACATACGCAGAAATTGTTTCTGGGGAGGGAGGGCCTGAGGTTTCTGAGGGGGTTTAAGTAAGTGGGTTGAGTTCCTAAGCCCCCCCCCTTTGCCTACGTCGGTAAAGGTCCCTGGATCCAACTTGGCCCAATATTTTTACTGCTTAAAATTGAATACTTCCCTTTTTCAAGGTAAAAAACAGCCGCGAAAAAGGTATGTGATACGAGCCGAAAAATATACAAAAAATTCGAGATAAGAAATATTTTTGATCGTGGCAATCTCCACGTCCAGCCTTATTTATTCGTTTTCGATGTTCAACTTCTCTTGAGTTTAAAACAAGTCAAACTCTAACAAAGTATTTGTGTTCTTTTTCCCCGGCTCGGGAAATTTTCCGCTGGAAAATGACTGTTTAAATAGACGTTTCGGTTTTCTTCGTGCGCCTTTTAAATGTTACTCTTTCCCCTCAAAGGCAGAACTTAAAAGTTCCTTAATCCTAGGCTGATGAAAGTCTCCGAAATTATTAACTACGTAAAAATGTTTTTAAAATAATTATAATTATCGCCCCTATATGCAGTCTCGTACGCAAAGAGAGGGGGGGGCTTGGGAGATGACCTCTCCCTCAAAGCCTTTGAATATCGATTCCTCAAGTTTTGTCCCAAAATCAGTTCCTATTACTTATTGGGATCTAGTGAAGGGGCATGTGTAAGTCCGTGGGATTTTGAATGAAGGAGTTTTGTGACTATGTGGAATTGATAGGTTTCTAGTCACACGATCGAGTATTACCGGGTGTTTTGTTCGCATCCATGTAGAAGGGGTTTATATGACGACATCTTTCAAGATGGCTGCCAAAAATCATAAAAAATACAACTTTCGCAACCGGGGCATGGTTATACTCGATTCCATATAACTCAAGAAAGAGGATTCCAAAAAATTTACTTTCAAGGGCATCAGACCTTAAATGAGCTTGAAAATAGCAAAAAATAAGATTTTTACCATTTTATCTTCAAAAAATCTTCATAATTCGAGGTTTTGTCAGTCCAACTTCAAATATATTAGGCATATATTCCGAAATTCAATCCTTATAGTTTGATACAGTTTGAAGCTTCATGAACTTGAAAAACACACCAGTAAAATTAACATATCGCAAAAATAACATACTAAAGGACGCTATTCATCAACTGTTAATACGAAGAGAACCAAATCTGGTAAGAAAGATAAGAAGGTTAAGTCCAACAATATTTTTTAAAAAAATTTGTTTTAGCTGACAAAAAGCTCGTTTCGAAACCATTCAAATTGGTGGAAAAGTGACGTCATTGATAACGAGCGGAAAAATTTGACATTTATATTGATTCCATAGATAATAAAAAAAAACAAAACCTTTTAAATTTTATGCGGATTTTACTAAATTCTTGGGAAGCAATACAGAATTTTCTAGGTTGCATAAGGTTTTTAAGCACTAATAAGACGAGATTTCAGAGCTGTGACGTCACTAATCAATGACGTATTTATTTAAAAAGTTTTTCAAAAACGGTTCAATGTGAGAAAACGTCTCCGATTGACGTGTATCGAAAGAACCTTCCTACACTTTCATGCATCTGAGCAAGAGAGCGGGCGCTCGTAAAAAACGATAGTCAGCTTTGCGCGTGTACCGTACAAGATTGGCAGCTTCTAAGGCTTTTTATTGGTCGAAACCAAGGATGTGAACATTCCCACGAAATTCAAGACTCGGCACCCTGGCCTTGTTAAAAAGAATGGGTAGGCCAGGAGAGAATCCGAGAGTAGCCAGAGTGGCTATAGTGAGAAAATAGGGAAAATTTACAGAATCTGCAAATAAATCATTATATGTTACATATACAAAAATGCTTAAAGATATTTGCTCGTACTAAGACTTCTGAGGGAACCGTTAACCTATTTTTTCCCCATTGCCATTAAAATAAAGATTTGACAACAAAATAAAAGTGATACACGGATTTGTCGTAAAAGACTGGTTGGCGGACTAGCTCCAAAACCAGTTATTGGTATAACTAGTAAAGTAGCCTACTAACCAAAAGTTTTCTCTTTTGGTAAAGTTCTCCCTTTTTTACAAGCTTTTATTTAACTTCACTCGTATATATATATATATATATTTACCTACGACCAACGAATAATACTAATTCTACGACCATTTTAACAAAATTTCAAAGGCTTAATAACAGTCCTAGGATAATAATAAAGCTTAGACGTAAACCAAAAAATGGCGTGACAAGCGATGAAACTTTATTTTGTAAGATCACTAATTGACGCAAAAATGTGAATTATTTTTTTACATTTTTAAGACAATAAATATTTTTTAAACGTAAATAAATCCAAATTAATTTTACTACCTAACCAGAAATAAGTCCCGTTAAATTGACATATTACGAATTTTTAAGAAAAAAAAACCTTGACATTAATTTTGAATGAATTTTTATCTAAAACGTCAAAACAAATAAGATTACTTAGGGACTTTTCAGATATCTCTTTAAAAACAAGGTTTTTTTTTGAAAGTTTGAGACAATCATGTATTTGACATTAACTCTTTGTTTCGGACTTCTATTGTATATATTTTATTTATAAACGACGTTTCGATCAGTACAATCTCTGATCGTTTTCAGGTGTAAACTATGTTCTATTTCTTAGGCTACGAATTATATACTATGGGAAATCACTCAACCGTGAAGTTTAAGAAGTTGTCTCCGCCCAAGGAGGGGCTTCCAAATATTTGGAATTTCAACACTTGGTTTACTGAAAATACCCTGATTCTGCCCAATAAAGGCAGCTTCAAGGAATTTTCGTTTCTTCAAGTGTGACTCCTTGTGCAAAATCTTTGCTTCTGTCCACTTCATTCGGTGTTGTTTTGACCATGCGTGTTCGGCGATTCCTGATTTTGTTGTTTCACCTCTTTCTCTCTCTTTTTGTTTCGCCTATGTATGATTCACCTCACTCACAACTTGGTAAATGCAATCCTTATTTTCTAATTTTGTTTGTTCTCCGGTTTTGTGAATTGTAAGGAATGCATTTGCCTGGTTTTGGTCTTGTAATTCCTGTCCTGTTTGCTAAAATTTAGAAATAGTCTATGTTATAAGCTTAAGGCTGTAACCATTTTCTCTGATACTGCTTTAATGTATGGAATTGTAAGGAATGCATTTGCCTGGTTTTGGTCTTGTAATTCCTGTTCTGTTTGCTAAAATTCATTCATTCTGCTGCAGATCCTTCTTAATGTCTCTTATTTCGATTTCGAAGTCATGAGAATTGTTACAAATTTGAACGGTTCTGTTATACAAAGTTCTTATTATGCCTCATTTGGTTGTAGCATGATTTGAACCTTGATTCAAATATTTTCCTGTGTGAGTGAGTTTACGATAGACTGTCGTTCTGATGCCGCTTTCTATTCGTTTGACAAGTACATCATTGTTATGAAAATGTTATTTTTTATAAACAATAAATGAATGGAATTGAATTGACAAGTACATCAAGAAAAGGAATTTGACAGTTTAGCTGCAACTCCATTGTGAATTTATGGTGGGTCTTATGTTATTTAGCTGGTGAAGAAATTATGAAAGTTGTTGGTCATTCCCGGTCCAGACAATAAAAGTATCATCAACATATCTTAGCCATTAGCCATTATAAGTTGCGGTATCAACCGCGTCTGATTCGAATCACTCCATTTAAATATTGGCCACCACTGGCGAAAGAGATGAACCCATTGGCAGATGCTCAGGATGACGGTCTGTCAATGTGCTCATCGCTTTCGCCAGTGGTGGCCACTATTTACATGGAGTGGTTCGAATCACACGCGAATTATACCGCAACATCAGATAAATATCTAAAGAGGTGAAACAACGAAATTAGGAATCGCCCAACACGCATGGTCAAAACAACAGCGAATGAAGTATGAAGTGGACAGAAGCAAAGGTTTTGCACAAGGAGTCACACTGGAAGAAACGAAAATTCCTTGAAGCTTTATTGGGCAGAATCGTGGTATTTTCATTAAACCAATTGTTGAAATTCCAAATATTTGGAAGTCCCTCCTTGGGCGGAGCCAACTTCTTAAACTTCACGGTTGAGTGATTTCCCATAGTATATAGTACGTAGCCTTAGAAATAGATTATAGTTTACACCTGAAGACGATCAGAGATTGTACTGATCGAAACGTCGTTTATAAATAAAATATACACAATGGAAGTCCGAAACACAGAGTTAATGTCAAATACATGATTGTCTCAAACTTTCAAAAAACACTTTTTAAGTTTTTAAAGAGATATATGAAAAGTTCCTTAGTAATCTTATTTGTTTTGACGTTTTAGAAAAAACGTCATTGAAACTTCATGTTATGAAGATTGTTTACTTAAGAGTGTTCGCGTTTGGTATTTTTTATAATTTCTGATGACATTTTCATTGGTCCTAGGTAAAGTATAGTACACAACTCGCATGTTATGGTCATGACACGCTCAGATAAATTAAGACACCAGCCTGCGGCCCACGTCTCAAACTTCATCTTTACGTTTAATGGCCATCATAACATGCTTGTGTGCGTGTGTGTCTTAAATAAGGAAAATATTGTCAAATTTATCAATGCATTAAATTTTATGTAGATCGGTTTTTAATATTTTGGGTACTTATGTCAAAAAAGGTATGTCCGAGAATTATGGAAAATCTTTGTTGTTTTCATTCTGTCTCTTTTGTTGTCATGCTATTAGTAAAGAAAAAAGTATTTCCCGACCAAAACCTTAAATTCATGGACATACTCTAGCGTTGATTATTTCCACCAGCTCACAATGTCGTCGACATTGCTGTGCGTGACTCTTAAATTTTTTGGTAGAATTTTTTGTCTTTAATTTTTCAAGAGCAGTGCCTTATGTGTTCTTGCTCCCTAAAAGATTTTTATTCTGACGGGACATTGATTTTTTATTAAAGGAGCCCAATAAAAAATTGCCGACTTTTAAGAAGTGGAAAAAGGAACACCTCACAAAGGGAAAAGGAAAAGGAAAGCAGTAAAATTGAAGCTCACAAATGAGCTTTATGTGTTGATTTTGGTTTTTAAATAAATCGCTTTATTTTTTTTTGTATTTTTTAATAAAATAAACTCATATCTAGCATGACACCTTTTATTTATTTTTTTTTTAAATTAGACCTTAATCGTAAAGATACAACTCTTCCTAACTAATTCCATATGACAAAGACAAAGATATATACGTAATAAACAACAAGGCAAACTAAAATATTCATATCACAAATAAGTACTACAAGTTGCATATACAGTCTTCTCGATTACAACTACGTTTACATTTGAACGCATAAACTTTTTGGATCCATTCGAATAAAAAGTTTAATCGCGCAGGTACTACTGTCACCTTTTGCGGTTTGGAGGGAGTTACAACAAAGGCTTTTGCCATAATTACAAAAAAAGCACATCGATCATTGTGTTTTTAGCTAAAAGTTCGAATCTATTTTCAACTTGCTGAAACTGCATGTTGGTCGCGATTCTTCAGAACCGACAGAAAATCTCACCCGTCAGAATTCTGGATAGTGGCGATTTTTACATTTAAATTAACTTTTTGTTTATTTACTGGAACAGCACTACAAAACTAAATTTTAAGAAATATTAGCAAATGAGTCCTAACCAAAAAGCAGCTAGTGTAAACTTGTGTTTAAAAATCGTCAGATTTTTTGTAAGGGCGAGATTTTCTGACGATTGTTGAAGAATCGCGACCATACACTCAGAAAACCATCCCAAGTGAAGTGTCTACTTAGCTTTTTTTGTTAGTGGTAAGTAAAGCTTTCATTAGCACCAAGTGATGAATTCAAGAGCTGCAAGAAAACGTCTTGCTTAGACCCGAGTTTGATAATCCTCAGTGATTTATCTACTTATTAATATGCGACAAGTCACTTAAATTTCCGTTCACTTAGGGTTAGTGAATTTTTCTACTAGTTTATTAACCCTTAGTGATTTATCTACTTACCAATATACGACAAGTAACTTAACTTTCCATTCACTTAGGGTTAATGAATTTTTCTACTAGTTTGTTTACCCGTAGTGATTTATCTAATTACCAATAGGTGATAACTCACTTAACTTTCCCTTCACTTACGGTTAGTAAATTTTTCTACTAAGGACAAGTGAATGCATCAAATATTGAAAAATCATGCATGCCTATAATGATTTGTCAACGTATTGCCATCATAAGAATTCGACAATCCCATTTGCAACGATCATTGTTCTATTTATAGGAAGGTCATGATGGAAATAAGTTTTAAAAAAATCTCGATGACCGGAAACGAACCCGGTAACCGTTGGTTTATAGATACTTGTCCATATATATCCACCAAACGCGAAAATTAAGCTTTAATTATGATTAACACTTTTCAGTCGATGATAAGAATCTGCCAAAACGCTTATATTCCGCGCATGGTACAGTGGATAAAGCATTGGTGTATCAACCTGTGGGTTGTCGGTTCGAACCCCGTCAGCGCGTTGCCCTTTTTTATTATTTGTTTTTATTTTTTTTTCTTAAGGTGTATTGTGATAGGACATGGTTTTTAGAGCTTAAAAATATATTTTTTATTTTATTTAAAGCCATATTTTAGGAGTTATACTGTTTTGCGCTACTATAGATTTACTAACGGTTAATAGATACCTCACTTAGGGTAAGTGAAGTTTTTACTTAATATGTTATTTTATAACCTTAACTAGGTGAGAAAACTAATGGTAAGTAGACAGTTCATTTGTCTCATGTTTAAATGAAGTTTCTACTTGGGACTAATGAATTCTTACTTGGGATTAGTAGATATTTTTCTCAGTGTATAAACCTATCTTTAAACCTTTTCACCATACTTGCAAAATTTGGTGGAATGACGTCAAAATTACCACCGCAACTAGAAAAAAAAACACGCAACTTTCGCTAATAAAAGATCGTTATAAACATAGATAATTTTTGTATAGCACTGCAGAAAGTCCAGACTTTCTTGCAAACCACACTAAATATGCAAGGTAGTAACTTAAGATTGACTTTCTGTCAGTTTAGAGTTGTATGTATACTTAAAATTTCCGGTTGTTTAAAACTTCTCTGAAACATTAGATACAGACTTGTTAAACTTAAAATTTGCAAAAGAATAACTCAGTTTAAAAGTGTTTAAAAAGATTTTGCTATGTATAGTTCATTCTCTAATAATTTTTCCGACAACAAAATTAGTTTTGGGTTTTGGTTTTTTAATTTAACATTGGGTTCTTGCATCAAAGAAAAATTATCTTAAAAAAAAGTTTGACACCATGTATTTCGAAAACAAAGTCCTCTTGAGTACTCTTGTTTTGGCCACCACAAAAATATTTACACTCGTACTTATTACACTCTGTATATTTACTCAAT
Source organism: Oxystoma pomonae (assembly GCA_963921995.1). Lineage (NCBI taxonomy): Eukaryota > Metazoa > Arthropoda > Insecta > Coleoptera > Brentidae > Oxystoma > Oxystoma pomonae. The sequence continues at coordinate 45,923,246 of OY998169.1, read as the reverse complement.
TAACAATATTTGAGTGGACATTATAAATACTAAATGTGTTTTGTTAGCTATATTTTTTTATCGACAAAAAAAAACATTTTTATTATGGTCGACCTTTTCAATTTATACTCAATAAATAAATGGCAAATAAAAATTTCATTTTCCAAACAAATTTGGAGAGCAAAACCAGCCAAGGTATCGACATAAAATTTTGTTTAATTTTTTTCCACTACAACAACCGGCAAAATGCAAACAAATATTTTCGTTGCAAAAATGCCCCAAAATAAATAGTGTTTGCGTTAAAAATATTTATTTCAAATTTCTCGGCGAATGTGCTTGTGATGAATATACATGCCCACCTAAAATAGTAGTTTTTAGCGTTGGTTTAAACAAGGAGCGTGAGTGATTAAAAAACGCAAGTAAAGAAAAGGACAGTTTAGCTGCGAATTGTAAACGTATATTTTTATACTTTTATCAACAAATATTATAAAAACAGTAAAAAACTTAAAAAAACTGAAACCGAACCACAAGAGCTACATTTAATTTGTCAGTAATTTTCTCGTATTTTCGAAATTACTTTTTCATGAATACTTGAAAAAAAACTTCAGGATATTGCTAAATTTTTAGGTAAATATAGTAAGATTTTCTTAATATTACTGTTTTACTATATTGGTCTTTAATTTTGTGCAAAAAATTGATCGTAAACCGAAAACGTCATGGTTTGGTTATTTGCGGACAGTTACTAAATAGTATATTACATAATAAGAGACGAAATGACAAATTGCACATGAGCTTGAATGTTGTGAACGAGGCGCTAGTCGAGTGAAACAACACGCGAGTGTAAGAAAGTAGACATTTAAATTAAATATTTCAACACATAGGTATCGGTATACCTAACGCGTTCGAAACAAAGCCAAAATACACTACATTTTTGACTTGTTTATGCGATGTTTCGAACGATGCACGCTTTTTTGAAGGGTGCGATGACAGAACTGCCGATTGAAATCATTGCGTACGTTCGTGGGTGCGTAACGTTAAGTACATCTCTCCGTACGCAACGAGTAACGAGTGGAATCAACTGTTCTGTCATCGCACCCGTCAAAGAAACGGGCATCGTTCGAAACATGGCATGAACGAGTCCAAAATATAGTGTATTTTGGCTTTGTTTCGAACGCGTTACTTTAAGCGTCTACCCCGTAAACACCGTTATGTAGATATTACGTAAAATTTACATAACAGATTTATCTTGCTATGTAAATTTAAAGTCACACAGAGGTCACAATAAGGTAAAATATAAGTCACATTAAGGTGCGAAAAACTCTGCTTAATGCCCTGCGCAAAGCCCACCAAATTTTTACATAAATGTGATGTAAATAAAATGACATACCTTTTACATAAATATTACATCCTTGTTACGTAAGAGTTAAGTAAAAACTACCTATATTTTACATAACAGGCTTACTTTGTTTATTAATAAGGTAAAATCACACATTAAGGTGCGAAAACTCTGCCTAATGTTATACGCAAAGCCCACCTAATTTTGACCTAAATGTGATGTAAATAAAATCACATACCTTTTACATTAATATTACATCCATGTTAAGTAAGAGTTAAGTAAAAACTACGTATAATTTACAGGTTTACCTAATAAAGTAATAAGGTAAAATTTAAGTCACATTAATCTGCATGACATGCGCAAAGCGTCAACTATCTAAGTCCGACATGAGCATGCAGCTTGAGGCGGGCCAACGGAAGGTTCGTCCAGGTCCGTCGGTGGTTGCTACGAAGTTAACCAGACTGGCTGGTTTAAGTTGGGAAAGGGGTGATTCTTATAGAGATCTTGCCAATACCTCAAAGTCCGCATCCTAGTTTTGAAATATCTTTGCTCTTTATATATATAATATTATCACCCACTGTACAGGGAACATAGTGACATTAGCGCCGTCTCTACCTACTAGGAAGAAACTATTAAGCACTGGTAATTTCTTTCATTTTTATAAATTTTAATGTGACATAAATCGCGTTATAGAGCGTTTACCTCATTTAGACGATATAAATATTACATAAAATGTTTTATATAATAGTTATGTAACATTTTAAATTTAAACTTACGGTTCAATTGACTATATAATAATTATGTAAAATTTAGTACTCTAATTTGACGTAAATCATTTCACACGGAATTTACATAACTTGAATTACATAATATTAATTAATTAATTAATACATAAAACATGTTATGTAACAAATATGTAAAATTGTAAATGTAAAGTTAAGGTGCAAACTGTTTCATAATATTAATGTAAATTTAAAATTTTTAATATGACGTAAATCATGTTATAGAGCGTTTACGTAATTTAGATGATATAAATATTACATACGATGTTTTACATAATAGTTATGTAAAATTTTAAATATAAACATAATGTCTAAATTGTTATATAATAGTTATGTACATTTTATTACTTTCATTTAAAGTATATAATTTTATGTAACGTTTACGTAAATTAGATTACTTAAATATTACATATAATTTTTTATATAATAGATATATAATATTATTTATGTATAACCAAGGTCCCACTATTTACGTAATATTTACGTACATTTTAAGAATTTATTTATAATTTTATATCATTTACAAAAAATTAACATTGCTTATGATTACTTAAATGTACAGTTAAAGTTTTGACGTAATGTTTACATATTTTTTTTTATAATTTTATGTGAGATTAACGTAAATATGATGTAACATATTTTACATAAATATATGAACCTTAGATTTATATTAATATTAGGTTAAAGTCACAAGGGTGTTTACTGGGTAGTTACTTTATATCGAGTTTTGTATGCTATTTTTCCTACGAACACTGAGGAAATGCACTAACTTTTGTAAACATTGATCTTTAATTTTGCACAAATTAAATGAAACTACTTTTCCGCCCATGTGTTTTCATTACTTTGCAACACATGTGCCGAAAAATTTGGATGCACATCATTTGAAATCCATTATTTTCATATGTGGTCGTAGGAAAATAGTGGTTTTATGAAGGTAAAAAAAACCTTTACTATCGTAGCTATATTAAATAACTGTAACTAAAATGCATTACTAATTTTAATAAATTTATGTCCTTTTGCATAAAATCGATACACATCCCCACCGCTAGAGCCTAAAATTTATTACTGATATTTAATTTCGCAGTTTGAAATATATATTATTAAATATGAATTAGGCCGTAGATATCAATATTTTCATAACCAGGTGTGTGCGTATAAGGCACATTTTGTAAAAAGGTTATTATTGTTACAGTTATACGGTTTTAGGCGCCAACGGTGGGGATGTGTATTGATTTTGTGAAAATGGGCATAAATTTATTATTATTTTAGTTGCAGTTATTTTAAAACAGCTACGCACATAACCAAACCGTGGCTTTTTTGGTTGCCAATGTAAAAAACTTTTTTCTACATTCATCAAGAACATGATTTTAGTAATTGTCTGCAGATTACTAAAGCATGGCTTTTTTGGTTACCAACGCAAACAATTTTTTTTATCACGGGTGCAAAAAAAGATTTCTGTCGGTTCTTTATCCAAAATTAAAGAGAAATAGCGGAAAATAGTAATATTGAATAAAACTAATTATTATGCCTAAAAATTAAGCCATTTCCGTCAGTTTTCACCAAGTATTTACTAAAAAATGCCACATCGCTATGGAAACCGTTGTTATTTCATTTACCAGCCTCCTTGATTCATAGTGTAAAGATGGTGTGTTGCGAGAAGTGCTCTTGGTTCGAGATTTTTAAAAGTACTTTCGGTTTTTCTGGATTTTGTGATAAAGGTATTAAAAAAAATAGTGTTGACAACTCGCGGCTAACCTTTGCTTTTTTTTACTCGCGTTTTTAAATACCTCGCTGCGCTCGTTATTTAAACTAACGCTTGTAAAGCCCAATACTTGTGAAAACTACTATTTTAGGTGGGGATATTCACGTTCGTCGGTCTTACCAAAATACTCCGAACACTTCTTGATGTCCAAAATAATTCGTGAAAATTTATTCTTTTTCTAACTGCACATTCTGGATAAGGATTCTATTTCTGTTCTAATACAAAAAAATAAGTAGGTAAGTAGGTAAGTAGTATCCCAGCAAACACGGTCATCGGCACGAAGTCGATTTACGACATCGGACCAGCAGTATTTTTTTGTCCGCTTTGCGATGTAGGCCCAATGTATGTTTGCCGATGCAGCGTTAGACTGTGGCCCGTCGTCGGTTCAATAGTAAATTTTACTTTTTGCTGACATCGGCATACCGTCGCCGTACTGCTTAATTTGGTAGGTCTAACGTAGTCAAGCTGGTCTCGGCCCGACATCGGTAAACTATTCAAGTCCGACATTGGTTTCCTAAAGCGGTCCAACTTCGGCGATTGACGGAAGTCCGTCGGTGGTAGCTTAAAGCGGCCCGATGTTGGCAAACTACAAAGTTTCGATAATTCGGGTGCTTAACCAGTCGGGCTGGTTTAAGTAACAGAAGAGGTAATTCTTGTAGAGAAGTACCACCATCTTGTCAAGTCCGCATTCTAGTTTTGAAATAACTTTGCTCATTATATATATATATGTATATATACATATATATATATATAATATTATCTTCCACTGTACAGGGAACATAGTGACATTAGCGCCATCTCTACCTTCTAGGAAGAAAATATTAAGTAATTTAAAAATTTTAAGGTGACGTAATCGGACCATCGTCGGTTGCCGATTCTCGACCCATCAAACAAAGTTCCAATCGGACCATCGTCGGCCTTAAAGCAGATAAAGTGGTCGTCGGCATAAAGTCGACTATAGTAAATGGGGCCATCGTCAGTTGCCGATTCTCGACCGATTAAAGAAAGTTCCAATCGGACCATGATCGGCCCTAAAGCAGATAAGGTTTGCATTGGCATAAAGTCGACTATAGTAAATCGGGCCATCGTCAGTTGCCGATTCTCGACCGATTAAAGAAAGTTCCAATCGGACCATGATCGGCCCTAAAGCAGATAAGGTTTGCATTGGCATAATGTCGACTATAGTAAATCGGGCCATCGTCAGTTGCCGATTCTCGTCCGATTAAACAAAGTTCTAATCGGACCGTCGTCGGCCCTAAAGCAGATAAAGTAGGCGTCGGCATAAAACCGACTATAGTAAATCGGGCCATCGTCAGTTGCCGATTCTCGTCCGATTAAACAAAGTTCTAATCGGACCGTCGTCGGCTCTAAGCAAATAAAGTAGGCTTCGATATAAAGTCCACTATAGTAAATCGGGCCATCGTCAGTTGCCGATTTTCGACAGATTAAACACAGTTCCAATCGGACCATCGTCGGACCTAAAGTGGTGTCGGCATAAAATCGACTGTAGTAATGTGGACCTCCATCAGTTGTCGATTATTGACCGAAAACTAAAAATCGCAATCTGACCAACATCAGGCCGGAGTATAGTCGCCGATGCCGACACACTGCCGACGTTGTCGACATTCAGATAACCATTTTATTCTTGATTTTTGGGAAAAAAATCAACCTCTTGGAGCATATGGCTCTCGGGGAGGGCTGGTGTCTTGAAATCACTCCCCCCCTCTGCGTATACATGGCGCGGATTATTATGCGTGTTACTTTAAAATATTCCCATAAGTAATCTAAATTGTTTGACCGTATTAATACGCCGCTAAAAAACCAAATAAAATACTAAAATAAAAGAAAACCAATTATTGCAGAATTATCTGCTAAAAAACGCTACCGAACTACGAATTAAAGTAACTAGGCGTAATGTTTAAGGTTGCATTTACAGGTGCATTTATAATTGCAAGCAAGAAAAATATAAAAAGGAAAAATATAATCCAGAGAAAATTGTGAGTATTTCTCTATTTTTTTTGTAAATCGGATTTGTTCTAAAACGCAATTATTTTGAGGCTTTTGGGATAGATGACAGCACCAGAGCTTTTATTTTGAAGAAAAAATAATTGAGAGTTTTGAAAAATCCTTCAGATATTTTTGTTAAGCATTTAAAAATCTGCTAAATTTCAGCTAATTCTGATGTTTGGTTTTCCCTGAGCACTCTAGCAAAAAATTAAAAAATTAAAGAACAAGGCGTTGCCAATTGTACTTTGTTTCACTTAAAATCTGGGGAGAAACTATAGCCTTAGACTGTGCAAAGTAAATCGCTATTTATATATCATCAAGCGACAAACCCGTTGGTACAGACGTGTGATTGTGAGTTTTAAAAAGGGCAATTATCAATTTTGACAAGGGAGATTTTCAGTTTTGACAAGTAATTCAATAATTCTAGATATTTCTCCATGGGCCTCTGCGAAAAAATTCCGAGACAGCAAACTGCCGAATTCTTAAAGAGAAAACCCACGCCATATCCAAACCGCAGAGATCACACTTGACGTGTGTTGGTACGCGTAGTAACAATTTAGCTCCGCCGTAAACAGAAAATGCAGAATATCTTTAAAGTATTAAATTTACAAAATGTTATTAAAAAAATGACGCAGTTTCTCTTACAAAGTTAGGATAAATATGAAGGTCGCTGTGTTTTTATTTTAAATTAGGCGATAAGTAAAAATCGCCACTTTTCAGAATTCTGACGGGTGAGATGTTCTGTCATTTCTGAAGAATCGCGAGCAATATATCGGCTATAAGTTTTTGTGATAAATCTATTCGTTAATAAGTTGGCTCTTACATACCTTTTTGGCGTCTAATCCAGAAATTGGTTTAACAAAAAGTATAGAAAATTCAATCCTCTAAAACTGTTCTTTTAAGAAGTTTTTTCGGCAGCAAACTGTTTTTGGTCCAAAGCGCATGGAACGGAACAATTTGTCAAGTTTTGACTAAAATAAACCGTTGTAATGGAGGAATTTTTCATCGAATACGGATTTTCGTACTATAGTAGATTTTATGGTGTCATATGAAAGCTGAGACTCCCCAGATTATGAATCTACTGGATGACATCTCGTAAATGTTGAGCGTTTTGAGATATTTAGCAAAACATCCAAAATGGCGGGATAGAATAAATTCGATTTTTCTATTTTTTGTCTACAGTCAAATTAATGGTCTTTGATATTAATTTATAGAAATACAAGGAATTCGAATCGTCCATCAAAAACTAACTAAAATGACATTTGACACATTTTTGACAGCCATTTGGTACAGAAAAATGGATATTTTTGAAACATTATTTATTTTTTATTTCTTTTTATTTCCTTTATGAGAATTAGTAGCTTTTAATAACTTTTATAGGTTCTTTTGATGTAAGTAACGTGTATCTACCATTAAAAATGGCATTAAATGACATTTGACAGCATTTAAAATACAAAATTTGTTAATTTGAATCAAAATTACTTACCATTTATAATAGATAGCTGAAAGTAAACCCTTAAATTGATATAAAAGATACTGGTTAGTTTGACCTAAATTTCAGATTTTTCTCCAGACTTTTAGTGGATAGGTACTATTATCATACCCGTTATGTTATTGAAAACTGTCAAAAATCCTGTATATTTTGCGTGACAGTTGATGAAAAATTTTGGTTACTTGTATCCAAAAACAAGATTATTTTAAGTTAGATGGTTTTAGAGTGGTCATGTTTTTGCTTTACGTGCTGTCAAAAAACTGTTAAATGTCATTTAATGCAGTTTTTAAAGAACCTATAAAACTTTATTAAAAGCCACTAATTCTCGTAAAAGAAAAAGAAAACAAATAATTTTCCAAAAATATCCATTTTTTTGTACCAAATGGCTGCCAAAAATGTGTCAAATGTCATTTTAGGTAATTTTCGGTGGAAGATTCGAATTCCTTGTATTCGAAAACATATAAATGAATATCAAACACCACACTGAACCAAAAAAGGCACCGTTTTCTACAAAAAAATACATTGAGCCAATGTATTTTGTATATGATTTTTGCTTTGATGTAAAGTTTTATTAATATCATAATCAAGTTTACATAAATTTTGTAGCCAAAACGAATTATATATTTTAGTTACACATAAGAATGAATTTAGTAAAAGACTGTTACGTACATAAATTTCATAACTTTGTTTATGTATTTCGTATGCCCGGTTCATAATTTTCATAAACTTTCCATACATTCCATAACAACTTTTAAGCGACAGTTACTGATCGCCATTTATTAAATTTATTTAGGGCATTGATTAAAATTGTTAACATTTTTTATTTATTTCATATGCTCTTTTGTTATGTCCATAACCTGTACATACTATTAATAACAACTGTCTATAAAATGTCAAGAAACATTTTTCATTGATTTCGTAACTTCCGTTTATTAATTTCATTACTGTATATTACAATTTTTATAACTTTCCTCCGATTTTGGTAACAGATACGTGTTATTTATGTAAAAAAATTAATAAACGCCTGTTATAAATACTATGTACGATATTTTTTACACACAAAAAAATAGAAAAATCGAATTTACTCATTGGTCGCCATCTTGGATATTTTGCTGAATATCTCAAAACGCTCAACATTTATGAGAAGTCATCTGGCGGATTCGTAATCGGGGGAGTCTTAGCTTTCATATGAAATCATAAAATTTACTATGGTAAGATTTTCCTACCCAAGTTTCACTTCCCCTAGACTACGAGGGGCGACCTGGTAATGCACTTTGGGGTACAGGCAGGTGGCATTTCGAGGCATTACTTTTTGATTTTGCATGCGAAGTAACACTACGCGTACGAAACTGTCAACTTTTTTTCTATCTCTTGCTAATGCATTGAAAAAGACTCAAAATGGTAGCAATTCGAGGCTCTTTTGGAAAGAAAAAGAAAAAAATGCATTTCGGTGTACACAAAATGATGACCCCTTTAACCACCCATTTTTGATTTTGTTACGAATATAGGTTTGAGATCTCGATTGAGAGTTTAAAACTGCATTCTCCATTCGATCATCCTCTTTTAATTTGTAGTTTAATTATTTTGAGAAAGTTTTGTTAATTGTACAGTGTGTATAATATTTGTAAATTAATATATAATGAAAATCTCAATGTTGCGGAGCTAAACGCAACAGACGATATAACCCATCAGGATATACAAAAAATAATGCCCCTTATATCCTAGGAAAACACGGGAAGAATTCAATTATCTAATGGAATCCACAATAAACCCCTTAAAATTACCAGACATACCGCTGATGCCCGTCCGCCATATTTTCCTGACAAATTCAATTTTTCATGGAGCCATCTATTGCCTATTACTCGCTAGTCTATAAAAGAAAAACACACGGTAAAGACGTTTAAAAAAGGAATTGAGTTAATGTTTTTGTTATTGCGAAGAAGAACCATCAATGTACAACTCGCGGCTAAACTGTGTTTTTTTACTCGCGTTTTTAAATACCTCGCTGCTCTCATTATTTAAACCAACGCTTTAAAAAAAAGCACTATTTTAGCCACTAGTTGTGATAAACAGGAAAAGTATCATTTTAGTTTGTAAGGAATTTTTCACGATATTTTTTCAAATATTTCACAAAAGATTGGTTCGCGCGTTAAGTTGACGTGATCACTAAAAAAGAATGATAACCCTTTTAAAGTTTTAATATCATGAAGAACCATAAAATTTTTCTTTAAGGTAGGCAATTTGGTCATGTAGCCATTGGTCGTCCGTAAATTATTTATATCACGATGCATTATTTAAGTGGCTTTTCAACTTTGTAGGGGCATGAAACTTTCCAGTTTTCTTGGTACAGTTTTTTATGTTTCTTTGTATTTTCCTCTGGATGGATATTTACCCCAGACAGAAAGGTATTGTCAGTTTTAAAACTTGTTGTTTTATAAAACATATTACCTACCTACACTTCCGGCCACATAATATGCGTACGTCGATTTTATATAGTGTATTATGGGCCTCGCAACTCAGTAACCCTTTAGGTATTTCAAATTGACAAAAGATATCACCGTCAGATTTTTGTTGTTGTCATACGCTTATATTTAAAAATGCCCCAACTAGACGGTGGTTGGTCGGTTCGAAGAGTAACGGTCCATTATGGACGAAATAAGACTACAATTGTAAAAATAAAAATAAAGTATCAGGGAACTGTTCGACGAAGGCAAGACACTGGCTTGACCCAAGTCAGTACGGTTCAGCAGGATCAGCAACTAAGCGACTTTGTTGAAGACCGCCCATTTCCGAGAGAACATGGGGCTCTTTTTAGAATCCATGGAAGATTTCAGCTGCGTGTATCAACAGGATAAGTGTTCTATCCATACATCACGCATTTCTAAACAGTGGTTCCAGCAAAATAACATCGAGGTGTTGCAATGGCCGGCAAAAACTCCTGACGCCAAGTCTCAAGAAAAATGTGTGGGGCCTTATAGAAAAAAGTTAACACGACTGAATATTGTTCCCAGAAATTCCAACCGATTAATGGATCTCATAGTCAGAGGGTACGACGAAGTCATTGTTTCAAATCCAAATTTATTTCAAAATTTAGCAGTTTCCATGCCACGAAGACTGGCAAACATTATCGAGGCTGACGAAGCAATGACACGCTACTGAAGACAAGTTTTCTTGTTTTTTTTTTAATTTACGTATTGTTTTTTTTAATAATTTACCGATCCTGTAGAGGTGGGTTGACTATGATTAAGTTATTACTTTCCTTTCGCCAAACAGTTCCTTCTTCTTGATACTAAGATTTGTTGACGGCCACATTGGTTGCATCTGTGGTAATGGCTGCTGATTTGAGTGTATCGAAGGTTGCCCTATACAATTTTTCTAATATGTCTTCATATTTCGTCTTACAAACAGGAAAAGTATCATCTACAAAGTAGGCATTTGTGAATTCTTTACTAACCATAATTTCTTCATGTAGATCCTGGATAAATTCCCATTGTTTACTTATCTTCATTTAATATGGCTCATATCTTACTTGAGATAGTGTTTTATTTAAATCTTGATTGATTTTTTTTGATTTTTCTATCTAGTTCGTCACATTCAAGACGTTGTTTTTTCAACAGCAAGAGTTGTGAAGTTTGGCGTATCTTGTCCCTTATAGTCGCAAGGTACCTTCTGCAAGTATCATACTTCTAGGTATTTTTTTGTAAAAGAGATGTGGTTTGGTTCATTAAAACTATTTAACTCATACTAAGTTTCTCCATAACTCTTCTAGTGCTGTAGATTTCTGTTCTACATATTGTCCGGTTTTTTTGTGATAGGTCATCTTTTTTACAGTTGGCGTGCAGTTGTACTATCTTTTTTCCTAGATCTTCTTGTTTAGCAGCAAGTACGTTAATTTTTTCTGTCATTGTTATTGATTTGCTGGACCTAAGAGATCTTCTCTGGGACTTCTAGTTGTGCTGATTGGACCGCTGCTAGTTGACGACGAAAAATGCCTTTATCGTGTCTAGTCCTCTGTGATCGATGTTGGGCTTGGTTGGACCTCTGGGATCGCTACTGATGGAACCTCTAGGACCGTTGTTGGGCGTGGTTGGACTTTTGGGTCCGCTACTGGTGGGAACTCTGGGAGCGTTGCTGGGTGCTGATTCTTGACCGCAGTAACTTTTTGGTCAAAACTCTTGACTGCTAGAGTAGAGAAAAAAGGGGCCTTATTATCAGACTGGACTATAATAAGTCACGACACTTGTATCGACGACTTACAACCATACTAGTATACTTGCTGTAAATCGGAAAGACGGCTCGTAACCAGACAAGGCACTTGCTACGAGTTTGAGTAAAAGACCTGTAACCAGACGGAGCACCTGGTACAGGTTTAAATAAGAAATATAAGCAACCAGACAAGATACTTGCTACTAATATATCAGTTTGAATCTCATTTATTAGTTGGCAATCGATTCTTTATAAGTAAGTATCAATAATTAAAATAATAGACACTTAAAGTTAATTTTCAGTTTTATCAGCATTCGTATCCTTATCTCTATCGACTCGACCAATCAAGCAGGTGCACTTTTAAAATTATGGCGAATGCGTGACAGCTCCAGCTGATTAAATGCACGAAAACCTCATTAGGTACGATAAGGGAGTCATAAGATTACGACCGTCCCTGCATACGAAACGATGTTTTGACGCATTTGATCAGCTGGAGCTGTGGAAATAAGAAACCGCTGAAAAAATGATTAGTAAAATAGATGGTCATAAATAGTTGCGAGGGTGACAATAGTTGCGAAAAGGGTTCGCGTAGAGCCTAGTCGCCGGGCCAGAAGCCCCCCCCCTCCTCTTATTCTACTATAGTTGCGATTAACGTTTAGTCGTCGTAAGCTTGTCGACGGCGACTTCAGTTTTTAAGGCAACTACTATTTACCTATATAGTGCGGACGTAAAAAGTCCCCCCCTGCTAACTCTTGAACGGATTGAGTTATCGACCTCAAATAAAAACCATGTTCAATGATAATACTTTTGCTACTTTTTCACTTATTTTTTATAAGCGTCATATTGACGTATGTCTATAAGGTCATTAACTACTTTAAAATAGAAAGAGGCGTCGAGGGTTATGAATATTTGTAACTATAGTTTGCGCACTTTTCCTCTTACTTTTGAACGAATTCAGTTGACTTCCAATAAATTACCATAAGGTCATAGCATCTTAAAGTTTTTATTATTTTTGAGTAATACTATACGTAATACGTAATCTATGGTCAAAAAAACTCATAACTCCGTAAGTCGTAAACTGATTTTGAAAAAAAATATATAATTTTAAATAGGAAATTGAAATACCTTTTAAACAAGGTATCACTCGACCCACTTTCTATTTAAAATTTTAAACTAGTTAGTGACCTTATAGACTTACGTCAATATGACGCTTATAAAAAATACGTCAAAAAGTGGTAAAATTGTTATCATTACGCAAATTTTTTTATTTAAAGTCGATATCTCAATTCTTTCAAAAGTAAAATGAGGTGCGTTAACGATTGTCAAAAAAACTCATAACTCTGTAAGTCGTAAACCGATTTTTTTAAAAGATTAAATTTTAAATAGGCAATTAAAATACCTTTTAAATAAGGTATCAGTCGACTCCCCTTTCTATTTAAAATTTTAAAGTAGTTAGTGATTTTATAGACTTACGTCAATATGACGCTTATAAAAAATACGTCAGAAAGTGGAAAAAGTATTGTCATTAAACATGGTTTTTATTTGAAGTCAATGTTTTAATCCAGCAGGGGGGGGGGACTTTTTAAGTCCGCACTGTATAACAACCGTTTAAAGGTGGTGCAATTCTAATTTTAACAACTTGCATGCTATATATATATAGCTTTGTCTTTTATATAGTATATACATACTTACCGTATAATTTTTTTCAAAACGGGCATTAGGCAAAATGAGTTCTTTATCTTATTCTCTTAAACTAAAATTGTGGTTCAAATTCAAAGCATTCAAGTTAAGAGAAGGCTGGCGTCAGTGAGAGAAAATGTAGCTAAAATTAAATTCTTAGGTTCCATTTCCACAATTTCGACATGTCGCGAGCGACAATCCCCTCCACTCTCGCCGGTGGAATCCAGCGACATCAACTGACTGCCGTCCACTGTCGCTGGGTGGGAAACAGTTTGAAACAAAAACATGAAAAAACTCTCTACATATGGCGACTGTGGCGGCTGCAGGAGAAAAAGTTGAAACAAATTTAACTCTGCCAGCGACAGACAAGTGGGAGAAATAGAGGAAAAACTGCTTAATTGTTATTGATCAACGAAGAGTCGCTCGCGATACGTCAAAGCTCTGAGAACAGGGCCCTTTTTTATAGCCTCTCCTCCTCTTGTGGACGCTTACGGATTAAACGCCTCCGCTGTAGATTTGCTCGAAATAGCGCGTCGTGTTTAATTTTTAAAATCGTTCTTATCATATTATGACCCTGGTTCCATTTATCTACGTGTTGTATCATTTCTTTGAAGAGGTTACCCATGGTAAATTCTCCATCTGTAGATCGTGTCTTGTTGTTTGGCGATAGCTCTCATATCTTGGACAGTAAATTAACGTATATTCTGCGTCATCTATTCTTTGACAGTACCGACATATGTCGTCCGTTTTCCCTATTCACTTTGTGTATGTCCTAAAAGATCCATGTCCCGTTAGAGCTTGTGTCATATAGTAGTCCATTCTTTTGTGTTTGCAGTCTATCTATGTTTTAATGTCGGGAATAATAATTTTTGTCCATTGTACTTTTTCGCTATTTCGGTCCCATCTTGCTTGCCAGGATTCCAGTGTTTTCTCTTTTGCAGATTCTTTGTTGTCTTCACTGTGGCCATTTTATCTTCATATACAATTTCTTCGACAATTGGGTCTATGGGCGAGATTCCTGTTATAACCTGAATAGAAAGGCTTTCCGTTGCATTCTTATCAGCATGGTTTTGTACTTCTTTGTGCGCAGTACTGGACTCCATATCGCTGAACCATATGTCACGATTGAATGGATTGCTCGTACTGGGCCCGTTTATGTTGGGCATTACTCTTTGTAGTTCAGCGATTCTTTCAGTTGCCTTTTTAGTGGTTTCTTCTATATGCTTTGAGAACAGGGCTCCAATATTACTGTAGCATCGTCTTAAGCAACATGGATTTCATTAACATTAGCCATTACTATACCATACCTTAAATAGAAAATGTTGAATCAGACCGATTTTTTTCAGCCCATGATATAGCTACCTCTTTCATCTATACATCGGACTCTTCAACTATGTTTTAAAGCTTTTGTTAATACAAAGCAAACCTAAAACCTTCCTGAAAATAGCCAAAATTTTCCCGGATCCGAATTCCGTATTGTAAATAAATTTCGTCTATTTTAGCTTATGCATTGTTAATGTGCGCCCAGCTATGACAGCAAGCTTATATTATATATATGAAGTAAATATCGACCCACATTTAGCTGAAATACGCACATAGGCGCCCACCTGTGCAGCAATAAATAGCTTTTGAAGTTCTGTATGGCGATCAAATAGCAAACTTTGACAATGTTATAGGTTTCTATAAAAAATTAGAGAAATTGGGAAAAGTGGCAAATCAAATAAATATAATAACTTTTAGATCAACTTTCGGAGTTTTACATGACCAGTGGTTTTTGGTTATATTTCGATTGGGAGGTGATTTGTTGTTGATATCGTCTTTCTGGTCAACGCTCATATTGACCGCCTTTTAAACCGGACCCTAGTTTTCAAAATGGCTTTTCGAGAAATTGACAGTAAAAATGAATAAAATAGCTTTTTAAATGAAATTCAGGCTTTCTCTTACCGTAATTATTATATTTAGAAATATTGATCCACAGCAACGTCCAAAACAAAAGAAATGTAAACAAAAACTGTTTCGTGAAAGTCGCGCTGCGGCGCCGCATGGTGGTGAGGTCATATGAGATCCCAAGCAACAATTATAGTCAATTTCACTGGTGCCATTGTCATTGCCACCAAAAAAGGGTTAAGGCGTAGTAATATTTCCTACGAAAAACTATTTATAGGAAAAATTTCATTATTTTCACTTAGTGTGGTCATTATTACTGTTAAAAAATGACCACACTGTCGTAAAAATACAAAGTTATACGCGACAGTAATATATTCCACTATATAAATATATACCATTACTAGAAACACGAAAAAACTTTACAGTGCAGGGCTTACTTCATAGTTGTCACATTTAATTGCTTTAATATTACTTTTACGAGGTAACGACTCTACTGATATGGTATAATTCCTATATCAAGAGTAATCTTTCCCAATGCATTCCAAAAACGGTGAATACCTCGAGGTATAGTAGTAATAAAACCGTCACCGTGATATGACGCCACAACTCTATTAGAGATAGGGCGTGGAGACGGCCACCACGTCGCGACTGATTTTGTTGCTTGGGATTATGCGGCTAAAATATAGAAACTATTAATTTTGTTTGTAAATCCAGAGATCTAATATAAAATAAGTTTGCTAGAGAGCTTTTAAAGAAAGAACAAGTAAAAACTAGCTAATTTATCAGAAACTAAGAAAAGATTGCATTTTTTAAATAAGTGAAGAAAGCCTTAATTTTCTCCTTTATAATTGAAAATATATTTAAAGTGAGTTTAACATTAAAAATTAATATTATTATTATAATAATGTTATTAATCTTTATTATTTTAGATTGTCTGTAATAATTTAAAAAAATACAGGGTGTCCCACGACGAAAATCGACCCGATCGATTTTTCAAAAAGTGGGCTATGGAAAATTTTGAAATTTGGCACTATACCAATGTCGATGGAGGCAACTCGGCTAGAATATTTTCAAGATGGCTTCCGGTTATATCGGAAGTGGATATCTACTCTCTTATTTTAAATGGGACAATAATGACGCAATATATTATTTAATTTTAAGATTTTCTAGACATATTTTATGTCTATATCTAACTTTAGCCATTTTTGAGATAAAAACCATAATTGAAAATCTGCATGTTACCCATTATTTTCAATTAGTATAGTGGGAAAACAGTTAAAGATAGAAAATGAAATAATATATAGGGTGTCCTATTTAAAATAAGAAAATACTTTAGCCGAGTTGCCCCCATCGTCATTGGTATATTGCCAAGTTTTCACAATTTTCCATTGTCCACTTTTTGAGAAATCGATCGTGTCGATTCGTCGTGGGACACCCTGTATATTTTATTAAAAATGACATATTTACTTAAATTAATTTAATAATAATAAAGTAACTAGATAAATACAAAATAATAAATTGCATCAAAAGACTTAACATTTCTATAAAGCTAGCAGTTGAATGGCTTCCACGTTCAGTTCGGGACTAACATTTTTCTTCCATTTTTTCCCTAAACTAATCAAATACGGATCAAAAGAAATCAGCAGTGAATGAAGAATATCTTCGTTAGTAGCAGATCTTGAACATTGGCATGAATATAGTTGTCGAAATCTTTTGAAGTCTTTATTTCTAGACTCGGATGCCTCCTCACAAAACAAGTTTAAAATTTTATATCATTTAAAAATTTATATCATTTGAATAGGCAAACTTGGGCAGATACAAGTAATTAATTATGAAAGACGGTGATTTATAGTTTATTTTTGGTGCAAAATCTAATCTTCTGCAAACTTCGCGGATTATTTATTTCCTTGCAGAAAGTGAAACATTTCATTTAAAAAAAATTATGTGTATCATGCTAGCTAATTTACTTTATCGAACTAAAAGAAAGATATTTTGGAAAACCAAATATTATCAGTTAAATTAAAAAAACATGATATAATTTAAAAAAAAAGAACTTTAGGGATAATTTCCAAAACAGCCATTGGGGAAAATTACTTCAACTTCATGAAGGTTTTTTCATTTTATTAAAATATTTACTTGCCTTGCAAAAACTTTTGATGTTGAAATGAATTTTTTGCAGTAGTAATTTTTTTATGGTATTAGTTATATGATATTTCTTATGTTAGATGTGGTTACAAAATATTAGCATGAAATATTTTATATATTTTTTATTTTTATTTGAAGCAATTTTGGCCGCATGATCTCATATGACCTTACCACCGTGCGCCGTGGAGATAAGTACTACTTTTCGCACGCAAATAATTGCGGCAAATGAGTTTTTTCGCACGATTGTCGGATTTTTTTATATAGGCATAATATTAAATTTTAAAAATCTTTGGGATTTTCCAAAACTTCTGGTGGGGTAGGAACCCACAAAAAAGCCGAATTTACAAAAACCGAAGCACAATTGAACAGAAAATCGGGGTAGAAACCCACAAAAAAGTCGAATTTACAAAAACCGAAACAGAATTGAACAGAAAATAAAACGTCCGAAACGAAATATGAACGGAAGTAAAACATCCAGAGAATAATGGATACGAATATAATTTTATAGAATTTTAATTTACTCGATCCTTAAAAGACACGAATATAGTTTGACCAATTATAATTTTTCCGAACCTTAAAATATCAGAATTACAAAAGTATCGAAAATATTTTTCAAGAAACGAAAAACACCCGAACCACAAATTGATAGAAAATAATATGCCCGCTCCTTAAATGAGCAGAACCCCAATGCATTAGAATTAATAACACCGTAATAAAATCTATCTTTAAATCAAAATAATATTCCGAAAGAAAAATCTAGAAAATTAAATAACCCAATATCAACAGAGAGAGAAAATTATTTAAAAAAAACCCTAAATGTAAGGAAATTTTTTTAACGAAAATAATTTAATAGAAACATAGTAATGCCGAACCACAAAATTCAAACACCCCAATCTGTCGAATTCAATTGCTACGTTGCCAGACTTACGGCAGGGAAGAATCGAAGTTGTGATATTGTATAGCGTTTTTGACACACTTCCCCTTAACCGATTTTGATAAAATTTGGTATACTTACATAAGTTCGATGACAAAGTTAGGCAGCCAGAAACTCGGTTTTATCTTCCAAATAGAAAAACTTGTCAACGCCGCAATCTAGGGCCTACGGGGCTCTACAGATTTAAATTTAACGCATGCCCAATAGCAATTCGGATTGTGGTTCTGTACAATTAAGGATCGGACATATTATTATTATTTTCTATAAAATTGTAGTTTGACCGTATTTCGTTTCTACAAATTATTGTCGATGCTTTTGTACACGATGTGCCTGAATTAAATTTCGTTTCGTGATAATTGTTAGGGACCATTCCGTAAGCTCAAAACTTGATTTCGTGAAATCCTAGTTGATACCTTTTTTGAAATTTTGCACAAAATATGACTTTTTTTAGGAAAAAAAAATATAAAGAATAAAAAAAACGGAAGTTGAAATTATTTTAAAATATTTAAATTCAATATTTTATCATAAAACAAAAATTGACTAAAAATTGATGCTATGGACATAGTGTCTTCTTTTGATACACAATACCTAAGTGAAAATAATAATAACTTGGGCTTAGGGTAAAAAATTAATTTAAAATAAGGGCTACTCGAAACATTGTGGGTATTCTTTAAATTATATAAAATAATATAATTATAACTTGGGCTTAGGGTAAAAAATTAATTTAAAATAAGGGCTACTCGAAACATTGTGGGTATTCTTTAAATTATATAAAATAATATAATTATAACTTGGGCTTAGGGTAAAAAATTAATTTAAAATAAGAGCTACTCGAAACATTGTGGGTATTCTTTAAATTCCCACATTCTAAAAGCGATTCATATTTTTTTCCCACGAGGATGCGGGAAAACGTCTTTCCTCACTTATTTGTGTATATAAAACAGCATTTTTCGAGTAAATAAGTATTATATTTTTTAAATATTCGTTTTTTTGTTAAGGTTTATTCAAGAGTCTCCTCTACTGACTCGTTTTTACAGAGACATCACATTTCAGACCAGCATCCCTTCAGCCTATAGCTATACCAAGCAAGTAAAATTGTTAATTACGACGGTGCATTGTATGACAGTCACCCTTCTCTCTCTGCCGCTTGTTGGTTTAGTTTAATTAAACATTTTTACGGCCTTGTCCTCCTACAGTTATCATTATATCCTGGACCTTTTGTCACTGAATTATATAAACAATGGAAACGTGAATAATATTAATCGACCCTTGTTTCCTTTTTATGAAAAATTTGATAAAATGTTCGAAATAAAGTTGAAAATTTTTTCTTATTCTAATTATTTATAGAATCAGTTTACCTGCTCGTTATCAATGACGTCACCTTTTTCACCAATTTAAATGGTATCGAAATGAGCTTTTTGTTCGAACTAGCGTGTGCATGTTTCGCCCAGACTTTACATTAAAACTTCTATTGCTTCTCATTCCTTTCGACAAAGAGAGAAATAGAAATCAGTAGCTACGTTCGGTATATAGATCCGATCAATCAGACTGCTCCAAATCGTTCGGCAATTCGTAGCGGAGGTAGGGGAGGTAAATCTGGCGCGTTTGTTTAATGAATCCAAATCAATCGGAGCTAGATCGCTCTGCTCTGAATTTTAGACGGATTTTCCAGATTAATCTAAACTTTTAGGGTTATGTTTTTATTTATTTTTAGTTTTGTGTTGGAACTTTTTGGGATTTTAAGAAAAAGTGGAAAATCAAAACCATTTAAGTACGTTTTTATGTAAGCTTCAGTCAGACATAATATAGATTGAAGACGATTGCGCCATCGGCATCGACTGACGCGAGCTTTTTGAGGGGTGATTTATAAACTGGAGTTGAGTTGAGTGGTACATTCTGAAATGTTCTTTAAATTGCCTGTCTCTTAATCGTGGAGCTTTTTCTCCAGCAAAGCCAAAGAGTTTATTACAGTCTTCTGAACAGTTAACCTTGTCATCATTGCTATACAAACACAAAAAATAAGTCAACAGGAGGAGAATGAAAATATGTAAGTATTGTTTATAATTTTTGGGTTACCATTTTTGTGTTTTTTACTTTGAGAGCTTTTTTGGTATAAAAGCTACATGCAGTCTAGAGTTGCTGCAACGTAAAAAGTTCAGTTATATTAAAGTTTTAATGCATGCATTTCTTCAAAAAGTAGAGAGAGAAGACAAAATTATGTGTTGGGCATTAGCCATTAAAACTTGAGTAAATAGGCCTTAAGCCATAAGCAGTAAGACAGTAAGAACTAAAAAGCATTAATTTTTTGCTTACTTCTGTGAACTATAATCATCAACATTGATAAGCCATAGTTCATTTTCCTTGTGTCTTATGGCTTACTTTTTATGGTGGCAACTCTAGACTGCCACTTAACCTAAAAAGTCAGTCAAGGTAAAATTTAAGACAAGAAGAAAGTTGTAATTTTCTCTTGCTAAAATACAGTTTTTTGGGTAAATTGTTGTTTTACTAACTCAACACCCAACCAAACAAGTACTATTGTTTTCTTACTATTGTATTATTGTTTTTTTTACAGTTTCAAACAAAAAAACTTCCCAAGAAATCATAAGAAAAATGATAGGCAAGGTATTCAAGAAACAACTTGCATAGTGCCACCACAGTGTAGCTACACGGGACCAAAGAATAGCTTGAAAACACATCAGGATTTCTATAAGTTGGTTTATTAATTGGAGGTAAATATATTTTTCATTACTCAAAGTCTTCTGTAAAAATACAAGTTGTGTTTATTTTGTAGTAGAAATGATCCTAAAACTAGTGGCTTAATCGATTTTTTTATATCACTTTTTATAACTGAGAATTTTAATAAGGTGGTCAGTATTTTGTCGTTATAACCTTAGATTATAACCATCTGTTCATCCTTTTTAAATCTATCATAGGCTGTTTTTGGAAGATTAAGTACCATTTAGATATGATAATAATTATGTCAGTATTGTATTACCCAAAAGTTTAGATTAGACTTTATTTGATCATTGTGTAAGTTAGATTTTTACCGAGAGGGTGTCGATTGTGTCAAGTACATTAAATAAATAAATAAATAAATATAATTAATATTAAGTTTAATCAATAAAACAGATATTACATAACTCAGTAAAATTTGATATTATACAATACATACACTTATTTTTTTTTTAAATACAGAACTTTCAATTAAAATTGCAAAAGCTAGCCTACAACATTAAAAATAAAATTGCAAAGGATAGCCCACAGCATTAAAAAAGTTAAGTCTAAACATATCTGGACATTAGAGCTACAGCTTAATTAAATGAAAGTTAATAAAAAAAACCCACCAAAGTCACACAAAGATTTCCGTTCCACAGACCTAGTAACATTTTCTGAAAAAATGACTATGCAGTAAACGTAAAGTTTGTATCTTTAACCACCTATACTTATGAACCTAGTAGTAAAGGGGGGGGGAGGGCTGGCAATGATAGAAAAAATTGTCTGCCCCTCTCCTATAACATATTAAAATTTGAGAAAATTGAATGGGTGCACACGCTCCATAGGAAATTGGAAGGAGTTCTTTCTAGGCCTTTTTATGTAAAATAAATTCTTGAGTCTCTATAGTTTTATCAGAATAATGTTCATCATAACTAAGAACAATAAAAAACATGTACCATATTTTGTGAAACTGATTCTTAATCAAAAATGTAATTTGTAAAATCCTTTTTTTTTGCATTGTTTCAGATATAGCTTGATCACGATTCAGCCTGTAGCAGGGTGATGAGTTCTGGAAAAATGCAATGGACTTTTCTAGTGTGTTTGTTAAATGATATTTTTTCTACACCAAATCAAAGTGCCTAATTTTAAAGAATAAAAAAATTATATAAATTTCTGTTCCTTATTATTGCAAATTGGTTTGACTTGTGAAAGCACTTGTGTATACTTACCAATAAAGAAACTAAACTAAACTTTCAATTTAATTGTAGTTTAGAATGTGCTTTCATAATAAACTAAGGTATCACATTCTAAACATACATTAAATTTAAACTAGGTTTAACATTGCGGTGCAATATGCAACAAATATTTGTATAAATCACTACATTAAATCCACATGGCAGCTTATGGCTAGCCTATGATACAAAAGTGGTAAAATCTGGACGGTCGAAAGCGGTAATTCCATGTGGCTGATGTTTGGAATGAAGGCGGCACGCCCCCGCCCCAGGAAGCTCCATACTTCAAGTGGGTATCCGACTCGCAGTCGCCTGGAGGCAGAAGGGTCATAACGATAAGCGCGCCGCTTCGGCGGGTACTTTCGGCCCGAATCCGTCACTTCGCAAAGCCTTCAGTTTGCCAATTTCGGCCCATGGGGATTTGGTTTATTGGGTAATCTTCAAACATTATTTGTTGTCCGTGCACTACAGCACAAATAGCCTCTAAAACCATGTTATTCATGTTACCTTTCAGACTCAAAAGCCCAGCAGCCGACAAAAATATAAAAAAATTTAAATAAAAAAAACTTAGGTTAGAAAGTTTAAATCTGAACCCGTTCGGTAATGCTACTTGCTCGAATTAATCGACGATCAGCTGATCAAAAATCCGTCTGATCTGCGATCTATATACCGAACGTAGCTAGTGCCAAGACGTTGGACTGTGGACTAGGCAGACCACTGTGGCATGAATCTGTCCGCTATGGGAAGTTGGGCGAACCATACTGCCTGTAGCCTGTAGGCGGTGGGATGTAGCGACACCCGCCCACGATTCGAGTCTAGTGCTCAATCGTGCAATCAGCTGGCCTAATCTCGAGGGACCCAATCGTCGTATTCCTTACGCCATTGGGTCGTCACTCGTTATTGGGGACTGTGGGCTTGCTGAATGTGCATGAGCATGTCCACGTTAATAAAAGTCTCGCACAGGCATTCTCTACTCTTAGATCTTATACTTTCTAGGACACATAAGAACATGAAGTCCAAGCACAAAAAAGTCTTTCGGCGATCGGCAAGTTGCGACGGGAGCAGGACAGTGTAGTCTGAAAGCTCTTAGTGACAAACCGGCACGAAAGCGGCGAAAGCGTGATCGCGGTTTTGCTCAAGGATTGGCTGTAGAGCAACTCGCTGCATCCGTGACTGAGCAGCCCTATTTAGGACCCACTCTGCTCACCCTGAAAGGGAAGGGGCTATAAAAGGTGTCCTAAACATAGCCCTAAACATAGCCAGTCAACAACTGTCTGACTGGACAACCGCATCCAGTGGGTACGTACCACATGCGGTCAAAACAAAAGAAAAAGAAATCCAATGAACTTTACCACATGGAATATCCGTACACTTATGGATACAGACACAACCACAAGACATTAAAGAAGAACGGCAATAGTGGCACGTGAACTAAAGAAATATAACATCGATATCGCTGCTCTCAGTGAAACTAGAAGAGCAGGCGAAGGCCCACCTAAAGAACACGGAGGAGGCTACACATTTTCTGGAAAGGAAAAGAAGATGATAAACCACGTATTTACGGAGTGGGTTTGACTATAAAAAATTAGATTGTAGACCACCTAATCAAATTTCCATCCGGATTAAGCAAAAGATTGATGACATTGCGCCTAAACCTTAGCAACCACCAACACGCTACTATAATCAGCGCCTCGCTCCAGCTCTTGCAGCTGATGAAAACCAAAAAGATGAATTTTATTTTCAACTTAGTGAAGCCATAACATCTATACCTAAATCTGATAAACTTATCATCCTAGGTGATTTCAATGCTCGAGTTGGTACGAATTTAAACCTACGGAAGGGCGTCATTGGCAAGGAAGGTGTTGGAAATATGAACTCAAACGGACTGCGCCTATTAACCTTATGTTCGGCATATGACCTCATAATCTCAAATACAATTTTCCGACAAAAAGACAAACTCAAGACCTTCTGGCAACACCCGAGGTCAAAACACTGGCATCTGATTGATTACATTATTGTACGTTCCAGAGATCAAAAAAACGTAAACATTATAAGAGCAATAACGAGTGCAGACGACTGCTGGAGAGACTATCGTCTGATACGAGCCAAAATGAACTTGCACATTCCACCCAGAAGTAGCCGTCAAAAAAAGTAAATCAGAAGAAGATTCAATGTAGAACGCCTTAAAGATGATCAAACCAAAAGAAAATTCCAAGTCTCTCTCAATCAAAAGTTGGGTACTTTAGAATATCCAGAGAATATTGACGATCACTGGAGAATGTTGAAGACAGCAATAACATCTGCCTCCGAAGAAACGGTCGACTACACAAAAAGAAATGAGCACGACAAAGAAATTCACGACCTTATTGAGAGTAAGAGAACCCTAACTCTAACGAAAAAAAAAGGCAATATCAAGAAGACAAAGCAGAAGTACAAAGGCGTAGATTAAAAAACCAATGGTGGATAACAAAATCACATGAAATGCAACATCTAGCTGAGTCCAACAACACCAGAGCCTTCTTTCAAGCTACTAAGATGGTCCCACTACACAAAGTATCATTCCCCTACGATCCAAAGATGGAACAAGGCTGCTTAAAGTCAAATCCTCTATCAATTCACGATGGAAAGGAAACTTCCAAGAACTACTCAACAGAGAGTCTCAGGTCGATAAACTACACACCAACATCTAAGTGAGATTCCGAGATTAGAGGAGGTCGAAAGGGCAATCACACAGCTAAAGAATAACAAATCAGCAGGCACAGATGGTATTGCTGCTGAACTCTACAAACAAGTGGGTCCCGCACTTAATTCCCAAATGCACATTCTAATAAGTAAAATATGGACCACTGAGACCATTCCTGCCGAACTCAGAGACGCCTCTATAGTTACCATTTTCAAAAAAGGCGACAAGGCCCAATGTGGAAACTACAGAGGTATATCCTGCTTTCTGTTGCTGGAAAGATACTTGCACGGATACTATCAAACCGATTAATTCCGATTGCTGAACAAAATCTGCCAGAGACACAGTATGGATTTAGGCCCAATCCAGGCACAGCTGACATGATCTTCAGTGCCAGACAAATGCAAGAGAAAACTGGAGAATAAAATCGCCCTCTCTTCATGGCCTTCATATACCTAGTCAAAGCATTTAACTATATGATATGACAATATGAATGCAACAGTCCTGAGCAACGATGGATCAGGAGAGTCATTCCAGATTACGACATGCGTTAAACAAGGGTGTGTTATTGCGCCCACCCTATTCTCTATATTTTTAGGTGCCATGCTTCACCTTGTTGAGGAACATCTACCTCCGGGAGTGGAAATTCTATATAGATTCGACGGTGGCCTACTTAACCTAGGCAGACTGCGAGCAAAAACTAAGGTCTCGACGACCTCGGTAATCGAACTGCAGTACGCCGATGACAACGTCGTTATGGCCGATACAGAGGAAGATCTACAGCTGGTAATCAACGCATTTAACCAAGCCTAGAAAAGCATTGGCCTAGAGGTCAATCTTGCCAAAACGCAAATTCTTCACCAACCAGAACCAGGTACGAATCCCCAAGCTCCAAAAATTTCCATAAATGGCCATCTTTTGCAGAACGTAGAACATTACCCATACCTTGGGAGTCACCTATCATCAAATGCAACTAAAATGTGCTAGCGCAGCGTTCGAACGGCTTTCGGAGAGAGTCTTCAACAATCACGACATCAATGTGGAGACCAAGATTCGTGTCTACAACACAGTTATAATATCAACTCTGACATACGGATGCGAAACGCGGACCACCTACAGAAGGCATATCAAACGACTCGAAAAATATCACCAAAGTTGTTTAAGATGAATACTGAGAATCAAATGGCAAGACCGAAGAACAAACATAAGTGTTTTAGAAGAAGCCAGAATAACTAGTATAGAAGTCCTTATCTTCAAGCACCAGCTTCGTTGGACTGTTCACATTATCCGCATGACCGAAACACGTCTCCCAAAGCAGATATTTTATGGACAACTGAAGGAGGGAAAAAGAAATCAAGGAGGTCAACGAAAAAGGTACAAGGACGTTCTCAAAGGCAATATGATGAAAACGATAGGGCTTCATGGCGCCGAACAGTCCATGAGAGAGCACAAACTTTTGAAGATCAACGACGTAGACTAGAGACGGAAAAGAGAGAACGTAGAAAGGAGCGACAAAATGGAAGAATGGATGACCAACAACACCCGGCTGCTACCGGAACTGGATGTGCCAGGACTGTGAAAGGGTGTGCGGCTCGAGAATTGGCTTACATAGCCATCAAAAAACGCACAACAGATAGCGACGATACAGAATAGAGCAAAATCATACTCGGTATCGAGTGATTGCCTATGATGATGATGAATTACGTCAAATATTTTGGCTACCTCCTCGTCAACTCCTAGCGTCTTGTTATTTTCACCTTTTCCACAAAGATTTTTGAGGTAAATATATTTGTGACAAATTTCTTTTATAGGGTGTGCCAAAGAAAACGGATTTTTTTCTTCTTTTTAGAAAGCCAAAATTAATAGGACCATTGTCAAACTTGGCATTTCCTAAAAATCCAAGATGGTGGAACTATTTAAAAAATAGGCATTTTTAACTCCCCTAGATATTTTTTTTGTGGGATATTGTAATAAATCTGAAACATCGGTTACGAAGCCACATTCTTTCGAAGCACATCGATATATCATTTTAAAAATTCGGACAATAAATAAGGAGGTTTGCAATTTTTAAATAGACCAGTTTTTACCTGCAAAAAATCTACTTGTTTAAATAGTAATAACTTAATAAGTTTAAACTTTAAGGCACACCTAAAAATTTATAGAACTTTTGTCAAAAATGGCTAAGACTTTCCTTATGTTATGAGGAAGGAAAGAAGTAGGTCTTGAGAAATGACTATGCATACGGCCCTTAGCCCTTGACCTGGTGTGGTGTTATAGTGTAACTTTAAAAACGCCAATAATATAAAATGCACATCACGTTCATTTTTTATTGGCTAATGAACCTAATTCAACAAAAAATGGTCTGCTAAGCAACGATTTTAAAAGTTCCGATTTTAATTTTGAATAGATTTGATCTAACTTAGTTTGGGCAATAATGGTTTGATTAAAAACGGGTCTTACAAATTTTAAGTTTAATATTAAATCAGCCTGATCAATTAATGTTCGGACAAAAAAGTTGTTTTACTTAAGGCATCCTCCTTCCTCCGTCATAAAAATTTACATTACTCAAAAAAGCCTTCGGAACATATAACTATGAGATTCTATAATAATAACCAACTTTGAAAAACAAATAGTAGAGGAGCCAGCGACCAAATCGATTAAGGTGTTTTAGCAAAGCTAGAATTTTTAAACATATGTTTAAGTAATCGTTAATAAAAATGGTACTGACCTGCCAAACCATGCATACCGGGTTGCGTCCTTGATAAATAAATTTTTCAAAATTCCAAAAAAAACTAAAAATATTTTGCTTTAACAAAGTTATAATTTAAATATTTTTTATAGTGTCTACGTCTAATATCAAAAAATAATGGACAGGTAATTTCGATGGTTGCATCTCGGTTATGAATGTTTTATGTGGCTGTAACAAAGCTACTATTTATATATGCAATGTACTGGCGCTTCTGCTGGTTACAAGTAACTGACAGGCGAGAATGTTTCTTAAAAAAGTTTTTTTGAATAAAAATTAGGTACCTATTTTGTTAAAATTTTAAAAAAAATGTACAGGCAATTTTCTTTTTACAAGAATTTTTCAGCAAGGTGCTACAAGTACTATCATGCCGTTGAAAAAAATTAAAAGGGTTTGGGTTTCACTCTCTAAAAGGCGTAAAAAAATGTTTTTTTAGTGTAATTGGAAAGCTTGGAAAAAACTCAATCGACTTGTTTTTGCGTTTTATCCGCATTTATCACTCTGAAGCTGTAGCGAATTTGCTCCAGTTAAAGTCCTCCCCTGTATACTGAATACATACTACAATGATTTTGCGTATCAAAGTAGCATATGAAAATGTTATCACTGTAATTTCCATCATTGTTTTAAAAATGACGCGAAAAAAAACTTAGTGTTACTGCTTCCAGCGTTAATTACGTTATAAATTTAATTAGTTTAAACGAAAATCCTTGGCAAAATTTAGTTTAGACTGGCTTGGTATCTTGTCAAAACTTGGATTCGAACCGTCCAAAAATAGTGGATATAAAAGCGGTCATACAATATATTTTTTTTTTTGAATTCTGGCACTACCATCTTGTATTGACATGAGCCGCCGCTAAAAGGAAGTAGGTATTGTAACAGTGTATTTAACAAAATCACAGCACTGGAAATATAAAGAAATAAGTTTAAACGTTTACTATTACAGATAACGAACCAGAGGTTGGGGATCATTTTGCTTCGGAAGATGAATCCTATTCAATGGACGAAGATTAAAAAGTTTTATAAGTAATTTTTTTAATAAAAAATGTTTCATAATTATTTCTTTAAATATTTTATTATTATCAACATGTTAACATAATAATTTATCCGAATAACATAACTACAATAGAATGTAAATCAGTATTAGGGGCGTTCCCAGATGCTCAAGCCCCCCAGAGCTTCTGAAAGCTAAATCTTTTATTAAAAAAATTTCGCCTACGACGTAATTTTTTGCAGAATTTACAGTATTAGAAACATTTTTGTCTGCGCCTCAATATCTATCTTAATTAAAAAATTTTCACAAATTTTTCGCCTGAGCCACAATTCCTGTCTTAATTTACATTGTTTTCTTAAAATTTTTAATTTCCAAGCCATTATTGCAATATTTTTTGCCTATGGCGTAATTGCTGGCTCACGTTTACATTTGGAAATTTTGTAAAAAAAATTCGATATTTTTTAAAATTATCTTTATTTTATTGCATTTTTTTCAGAAAAAACTTGAGTTACCCCCCCCTTGACCTAACCTCAAGTCTCAAGCCCCCCCCCTAGACAAAAAGGAGTATTAAGCAAAAGTGGATTTATCCCCTTAAATATTCAAACAACCGTGTAAAATATACTTGCCTGTCGGTCACTTGTAACCAGCAGAATCGCCAGTCCTTTTGCACAGTGCCTTGCAATAGATGCATGAATATCTCCTATAAATTGTAGCTTTGTTACAGCAACATAAAAAATTCAGAAAATATAGTGAGTATATACCCGAACGGAGATGCAACCATCGAAATTGCCTGTCCATTGTTTTTTGATATCAGACGTAGACACTATAAAACATATTAAAATTATAGCTTTGTTAAAGCAAAATAATTTTTAGTTTTTTTTTGAGTTTTGAAAAATTAATTTTTCAAGGACGGTATGGTTTGGCAGATCATCACCATTTTTATAAACGACTATTTAAACATATGTTTACAAAATTCTATCCTTGTTAAAATACCTTAGTCAATTCGGCCGCTTGCTCTTATACTAAAAGAGAATAATGTAAAATGCATGCCTCACACAGTCTGCTGATTTTTAACTCCGCGTTTTTTCCAGGCTAACTTGATTGGGGAAGTTATTATGGCTACGGATTTTATTTCGGAAATCTACTGCGCATGCCTCACGCAGTCTGCTGATTTTTAGCTCCGCGTTTTTTCCCGGCTAACTTGATTGATGTAAAGTAGCATTTACACAGGCGAATATTCCTTTGATCTTCGAAATGCCAACAAACATTCGCGCGAATTATTTATTTAAAGATTCGCACAGAAGGGTCGGGCCAAAAGGTTCGGGGTTCAGCTAAAAAGGTTCGTGGTGTTCAGACAAAATTTGCTGAAAGAAATATTTGGAATAAAATAAAAATTAAAAAAATTATTTACCGTAAATCATTACACTGAATTGTAATATAAAAATTAAAGTTTAAAACCTTTCCGACGGAAAAACGATTTGACGCACTTAATAAAAAATAATGAGGATTACTTTATTTCATTTTGTGGGGTTTTGGTGGTGAGGTTTGGTGGTGGGGTTTGGTGATGGGGTTTGGTGGTCGGGTTTGATGAGTTTACACTTAATTAAGGAAAACCAAAAAAAGTAATAAAGCATAGCAATAATTAGGAACAAACTTATTTAGTAGATATCTACCAACCTCACAATCTACCACCCAGCAAATAATAATTTTTCGCTTTCCGTCGGCTTGTACTATTTAATCGAAAAATAAAATAAAATATTTTTGGTGTTCCAACTTCCATGAATTGAGGTCAGTGATATAAGACCAAAAATATTAACTATTCTCACTTTCAAAAATATATTTTCAAAAAATCTTGCGAAAATTTGCCCGAATGTTCGTGGCTAAAGTTCGCTGCAAATGTTCGTCGCAAATGTTCGAGTGTTCGGGCAAACATTGGTCGAAAAAGATTCGCCAGATTTGACCCGAATTTTTGGACGAACCTTTTCTCTCTGTGTAAATGCGCCTTAAAGGCCGGGCAGTTATATTATCTCATAGACATACGCTTCGGAATGACTATAAATATGGTCCTTAGTGAATTGTTTTATAATTAGAATATCGTTTTTCAGCAGGTTTGATTTTGAATAGTGTGATAAACCGTGGGAGCCCCCCTGATTGAGTTCAGTGACAAGGCAAGAGACATTTTCGCATTGCCCCTGGTAAAGGCAAACAGCGGTTTTAACTCCTGTACAAATTATTTCGTGCACTCCAACAGTTATTTTTAATTTGGGACAGAAAGCAAGATTAACGATGGACTTTTTGCTGTGGCCTAATGCCCGTCATTTAATTTAATTATTTCCGTCCGAACTAAATTTTTGTTTAGGTGGCTTTTTTGAAGTTCCATGGATTCCATAGTTTTAGATTTGTTTTATTGCACCCTATCAAATACATCTGCCAGTAATTAAATCAAAAGGTAAGTAACCCTCTGAAAAATAAGGATTTATTTTAGAGGGGAATTTTTGAAATTAGAACCATATTACTATGAGATAAGGGCGGATCCAGGGGAGTGGGTCATGAAGGTCATGACCCCCCTCCTGGGCGGTTAAGATATTTTTTTTAATATTCAAATAACAAAAATACTTTAACTTGGACACCATATGTAGTCACTTTCTGAAATTTTATGTAAAATTCTTACAACATACGTAAAAAGTATTGTGGAGTCAAACAGAGTCAGAAAATAACACTTAAAATGGAATCTTTGACTTAAAATTAAACTAATATCATAAATATTGATGAGGTTTTGGGAATTTAAATTGTTTATTTACCCTTATTTTTTTCTAACATTAAAATGAGCCGAATGCGAAAATTTTTGCGAAAATTACAATTCAAATGCCATTTTTAACTCCAAATCGCAGAAAAAATGTTTTGATAAAATTACATTAAAAAGACTATTTTGACATAAAGTCGTAAAAATGAAAAATGCGAAAAATTTTGAAAGAACCACGCACAATTAAAAATGAAAACTGGATATCAGTGGGATTTTAACGCCGTTTAAGTATTTTATTGGAACAGTCCCTGAGAGTATTTTGTCTCATACACATAGGTGCCGATATCTACAGGGTGAGCCAATAATAATTGCCAAAGTTTGAGATGAGCTTATTATTATCATGGTTATGATGATCGATATCGGCAAAAAAAGCATCAATTACTACTAAAATGACAATGCTGAATTTAAAAATGATATTTATTTCGACACCTGTCAAACCCTGTCGAAATGGAGGAAATATAATCATGAAATTGAAGTTTTTGGAAAAACAAATACCGTTTTATTACTCTGCTGAAGACATTAAATCGGAAACCGAAAAAAAAAGTGACGGTTGTCTTAACTGTCATTTACTGTTTACTATGGGGAACACCACTGGTGCGATAACACAAATTTACAAGTGGAGACTCGAACTACAGTAAATTGAGATCGATTAACTTAAAAATGTTATTAGTTTTGACACCTGTCAAACCCTGTCAAAATAACGAATAAATAATTTAAAAACATGAAGAGTTGGAAAAGAGCAAATACCTTTTTTTACTCTATTGACGAAATCGAATCGAAAACCGTGAAAAAAAGTGACAGTTGTCCTAACACTCGATACGATAAATTGCGGTTGAAAAAAGTGTCACTTTTGTAACTTTAAAAAAGTAAAACGAAAGTATTAGCTTTTCCAAAAATTCGTTCATAAATTATATATTTGCCATTTTGACAGGGTTTGATATGCGTCAAATAAAAACAAATAATATTTCTCAGTTTATTTTCGCCATGATAATTAACAGAACTGTCACTTTTTTTACGGTTTCCGACTTAATTTCTTCAGCAGAGTAAACTTCAAGTTTATTAATTATTTTTCCGCCATTTCGACAGAATTTGACAAGTGTCAAAACTAATAACATTTTTGAGTTCATCGACCTCAATTTAGTGTAGTTCGAGTCCCCACTCGTAAAAATGTGTCATTGCACCAGTGGTTTTTCCCATAGCACTAAATGACAGTTAAGACAACTGAGCCATTCCACAGAATTTGAAACCAAGGAGCCAAATTTAGAAATGTTTATATACCTTATTTTTATTACAAAACATAACTCTTATTATCTAAATTTTTCATATATTTTGTAAAATGGCTTTAGTTTTCATTAACAGGTCCATAAAATAAAAAAATATAAAAATCTATGAAAAATTATTTTTTAGGTGCTTGATCTAATACAACTTTTTTAAGGGTAAAATTCACTAAATCATGTACAAAAACCAACAAAAGCACACTTTTAATCTGTTTATAGATTTTTATGCACTTTAGCGTCGGCGTTTTAGGGCCTAAAAGAGTACTTTAATTCCGATAAAATATGTGCTTGATTTTGACGAGATAGTTGTCAAGTTCAAGTACTGGAAGGATAATGAAGTCCACATAACATCCAGCACACTTTCGTCGGCAATCAAAACTCTGGAATGCCAACTTAGAGTGTTTAAAACACACTGTTTTATAAAAAGAAGACAAGATCATTACTTTGAGAAACATCTTGCCTAAGATAAGGCCATAGTAGTGCAAATCGATTTTGCAGAAAATTAATCCCTGGTCTCTAAAGCCCTGTTCTCACTATATGCAACTTTTCCATACATCAAATTTTCTGATAAGGTTAAAAGAAGACACAATCTGCTTGTGTCTTCTTTTAACCTGTTATTAAAAAATTTGAAGCATGAAAAAGTTGCATAGTGAGAACAGGGCATAAAAATGAAATTCAATTGGCACACTGGTTGCGCAAACAAGTGACAATATATACTTGTGTTGTCTGGACACCAGGACAAACTTATTCAATTGCTTTTGTGAGCGACTACACGGGACATGATAAGTACGCGGTTTATGTGTTTCTTCAACAAATTTTTAAGAAAATTCACCTAAAGTATCCCGAATTATTACAAAATATAGGAAAAATTAGGATTTTTCCAGACGGCTGCGCTGCTCAATTTAAAAACAAATTTACTATTTCAGATTTGTGTTACTATGATATAGACTCTAACATGCCCAGTGTCGAATAGAACTTTTTTACCACCAGCCACGGAAAGGGTACTGTAGATGTACTCTTAAAACGGACGGTTTGGCGAGCAGTCAAAAGTAAATAATTTCAGTTGTCAAACGCCTATAATTTCTTTCAATGTACACTATCGGCATCATAAAAGTGGTACACAATACTTTTTGTTGTAATACCTTGGTCTATTTTTACAAACAAAGTCACCCATTATTGTATTATTCTTAAACTGTCAAAGTATGTCATTCTGTATTTCAGTTTGACAAATAAATCAAAAATGCCTCCGCAAATTTTTTTATTTGATAAAGCCCAACTCAATAGAGAGAAAACAAGGGACTGGTTTATTGAAAGTTTCAACTTATGAACAAGATTATGACCTTATCGCGGTTTTTATGAAAAAAAAGGCAAAGAGATTAACCCAATTTCCAGGATGTGTTAGAGTGGCACGAAATCGCGTAAGGAAAGGCTCTAATTTAAGATGTCGTGTAGCCGCTAAAAAAATTAAATTTATGAATGCAAAAAAAAACAGGCCAGGTTACTTTTTGCCCTTAATTACTCTCTAAAGGAACCAGAGTTTTGGCGAAAGGTAATATTTTCCGATGAAAAAGTTTTCCAGTCCTCTAGTGACAGAAAACAAATTCAGGTGTATCGTCCACCAACAACGCGCTATGAGATCGCGCTGGAAGATTTTCGGTCAATATGTGGGGTTGAATTTCCGCTAGAGGTCATGGTGCTCTATTTTGTATCAATGGAAGGCTCACAGCACAGCTTTACGTGGACATTTTAGAGAACACTATGCTTCCAGTCGTCACAGAACTTTATCAAGACCAGATTATTTTTCAACAAGACAACTGCCCTGCTCATACGGCCAGAATTTGCCAAACTTGATTTCGGGAGCAAAATATTGAAGTTCTTCCTTGACCTGCGAAAACCCCAGACGCCAATCCTATGGAAAATATCTGGGGTTTAATTTCAAAAAAGCTGGAAAGCTTTAATATTGTACCGGGAAATCAACATCACTTGGTCCAGTTAATAGTCTATGCTTATGAAGAATTGATTGGTGAAAATGAAAACCTTTTTGAAATTCTGGCTGATTTTCTACCAAGAAGGTTAAACGGTATAATTGAGGTGAATGGCGCAATGACCTAATAATTTGTTTCTATTGCTTTATAATTTTCGTTATAGTGGTGTTTTTTAATTTTTGTTACAGTTGTTTTATGCGTTAGCGTATTATTGTCATATAAAAATTATTTTTGAAAGCAATCTTTGATGTCAATATTTTCACATTTTAGTACCAGTCTGTCACAAAATATAATCCGGTAGTTAACCATACAATTTAAAAAATCCCTATGTTTATCACGTACCACTTTTATGTTGCCGATAGTGTACCAAAAAGCAATTATCTACTACCAACCTAATATATGTGTGCACTGAGGATGTTGAAAATCAGAAAAAGATTCTAGATGAAAGATGGGCTAATGTTAAGAAGATATCTTTAATTCAGTCAAAATATATTTTTTGCAAATTTAAGTGACAAGTCATTGCATACTGGTCAAACAAAAAACCTCAGTTATTATTCATGTTTTGTTTTTTAGTAGTTCTGTATTATACTGTTAAATTTAGAGGTGTTTGTAGTTGTCTTTGTTGTTTTTATTTAAACAAATTTAAAAATAAAATTTAAGAATTTTGGTGGAAATCTTGTAGCGTCCGTCATGTAGCATCCATCATCAGACATTTAATTTTACCATATAGTTATCTATTGAATTAAATATATGATAAAATTAAAAAAGTAAATATCCTACCAATGCACACTACACCATAACAAAGTTTGAATTAAATCCTGAACCAATTCGCTAATATTCGAAGAAAATATAAAATAGATTTATTTCACTTCTATTTGTTGTAGCGTCCGTCATCAAAGTTTACAAATTAAAAACTTATAAACCCCAAAATACCAGATAATTATTTTATGCATTATTTTATTTTAGTTCGCCTCCACTTTCTACCTTTTATACTAGCTTTTATGTCAGACTCAGTTTTTGTGACTTTTTCTTGAATATTTGATAAGATATTGTACAAACGGTAGCGTCCATCATCTGTCACTTTTTTTACGGTTTCCAACAGAGTACAAAAAAGGTATATGCATTTCCAAAAAGTTTAAGTTTATTAATTATTTTTCGCCATTTGGATAGCGTTTGACAAGTGTCAAAAATAATAACATTTTTTAGTTCATCGACCTCAATTTAGTGTAGTTCAAGTACTCTCTTATAAATATGTGTCATCGCACAAGTGGTTTTCTCCATAAAAGTAAATGACAGTTAAGACAACTGTCACTTTTCTTACCGTTTCCGATTTAATCTCTTCAGCAGAGTAAAAAAAAGGTATTCGCTTTTCCAAAAACTTCAATTTTATTAATGATTTGTCCGCCATTTTGACAGGATTTGGCACGTGTCAAAAGAAATGTCATGTTTAAATTCAGCGTTGTCATTTTAGTGGGAATTGATGCTTTTTTTGCTGATATCGGTCATCATAAGCATGATAATAATTAGCTCATCCCAAACTTTGGCAGCTATTATTGGCTCACCCTGTAGATATCGGCACCTGTGTCTACGAGACAAAATGCTCTCAGGAACTGTCCCAATAACATACATAAACGGCGTTGAACTCCCACTGAGATCCAGTTTCCATTTAAACTGTGCGTGGTTCTTTATGATTTTTTAAAGATTTTTGTTATAAATGAAAG
The DNA here is from genome assembly GCA_963921995.1 of Oxystoma pomonae. NCBI lineage: Eukaryota > Metazoa > Arthropoda > Insecta > Coleoptera > Brentidae > Oxystoma > Oxystoma pomonae. The sequence continues at coordinate 45,886,886 of OY998169.1, read as the reverse complement.
TCCAGGCTCTTGTATTTCATTCCCTATAAATTTTGTTTCTACTATGATTTGTTTATGCCAATTGTAACCACTTCTCGGGGGAGGGGGTTAACCCCAAACTCCCCCCTTCTGGTGCGCCACTAATACATATATTTCTTGTAATTTTAATTGATTCTTTGGGTAATTGTTTTTTTTTTAGTGAATAAGGTTTACAGTGTTTAGTTTTCATGGTATCCAGAAAGGACATCCCTGTGGGGTGTCTGAACAGCGCGGACATGGCATCAAATAATTGGTTGGAGAAAATATGTTTAAATGTGCCGCAGGCAAAAATTTTCATTTATCGCTCTAAAATGAAATAAATTCCTAAATATCAATATTGTTATAGCGCCGCAGGCACAATTTTTGAAAAAAATTTCACTAAAGATGTAATTTTTGACATAAAATTAAAGTAAAATCGTAAATTACAAATTCACAAGATCTAAATGGGAAATCCCTAGGATGTCTAGGGAATATTGATGTTCTTTGTAATGTAACGAATAAATAATTTTACATATAAGCTTCCAGATATAAAATTTTATTGCAAATGTCAAATTTTGAAAAAATTTAAAAATTAAAATCTTTGGTTTTGTAACTCCCACATTTTGTCCTGTCCGTCGACCTGTAAATAAAATCTTTTCGGCCTGTTTTTGTTTTACGTTCTTTCCTTCCTTTCTTGGCAAGAGTTTTAGACTATTTCCATTTCATATGGCAACCCAAGAGCCACAAAACTAAATATTAGAGGAGAAACGGAAATTTACGATGGGCCATAACCTGGGAAACACACGCAGAAACAGACCGAATTAAAATTTAAAAAGTAATTTTGAGGAGTGTTCCAACCGAAATTTACGTGAATTTCGAGACCTGGGATCGTTTGGCTAGATTTGATGTAGTCAATAAAAAATAGTCGCAATTTTGCAGCACCAGTAAATTTTTTCCGATATTGTAAATGCGACTATGTGTGTGTGGGTGTGTGCGCGCGCGTTTGTCTCAATCACGCAAAAACAGCTGCACCGACTTGGATAAAATTTGGTAAGAGTATCTAGGCCATACTTAAAACTACTTTTTATTTACAGAAAAGATTTGTGGCGTAGAGGGCACCTCCTTACCTTTATAATATCTCTAGGTTTTTGAAGCCGCAGTAGGCTTTAAAGATCTCCCCACTACTAACAAATGAATCGGACGAAAGGATTTCCGAATACCCAGTCAAAACCCCGGTTCCTCGGTAGCTCAGTTGGTAAAGCATTAGATTGGTATTCTAGAGGTCCGGGGTTCAAATCCTGGTCGAGGAAAAACTTTTTCCGATTTATTCCCTCACCCTTTGCCCTCTACGCCACAAATATTTTCTGTAAATTTACTCGTATTATGGTCAAGCCATGATGGTAATTTAAGGCTTAAAATATTTTAGCATAATTTAATGGGTAACGTTTTTGATGAAGCAATTTTTTACTACGTTTTTTACATTTGTATGCCATGATATTGCTCACATTTTAAAGCTTTCTTTCCGATTTCTAGAATAAAACACTCAAAGTTTTCACTGTTTGACAGTGACAAGAGAGACAGTAAGCTTTAAAAAAGTATTTTAGAGAAAGATGGACATAATTTAAGGCAAATGTTTACTAAAAATTTCTGTGATATCATCTGTCTGTCATCTTGAGTGGTGTCGTACATATGATTTTTATTTTGTAATTTTTATCCAAAAATAGCAAAAGTTGTAATTTTTCGAAGTGTGAAGTGTGTAAAACATAAGGTGGTATTAATTTCTTTCAATCAAAGTTCTTTAGAGTCTTTAAATTTACCAAAAAACTTGTCCTACCAAAGTGCATTTTAGCACATCTAAAAATAATTTAACAGGTATTTAAGAAAATTATTTAAGGGGCATCATGGCTTGACCATTAGGGTGATAAAATTTTTCCTTCATTTTGTAAATACTTCTTATTTGACTTGTCGTTCAACTACAGCTGTCAAATGACATTACTTTTGAGCGAGTTTGTAAATCCATCGGTGTATCCACCGGTGCCAACAAAAGAGTTCATAAATTTTAGATGGATTTCACCAATTCAACAATAGAATACCTAAATTTTTCAATGGATTTCACCAATCCAAAAAAATTTAATGTTGGCACCGATTGCCACCGGATTCGGGAGTCGGTGGAAAATCGTAGTTGGATTAAAGATAACCCTACTTTTATTTTTTTTCAGTTTTTTTTATAACTTGTTCAAACTAATGTATTTTTCTATACATTTTGTTTAATAGAAGGTACAGTACAGGATGCTTAATGGAGTAGTGAGCCAGAAGCAAGAGTCTTTGCAACCTCGAAATGGATCTTTACTAACCTGTATTGTTAGTACTCAAGTATCCGTTTTTTTTTTTTAACTGAGGTTCTAAAATCTATTCTTTGCACTCCAAGATTTCACTAGTACAATTGCACATAACCATACCGCAATAATTTAATTTAAAAAAAAATGGTTGAATCAAAATAAAAACAAAATTATATGGGGTTATGGGCACCTAATGTTTCTATGCGAATTCCTAGTAATCCCAGCAAGTCAGTAAAGTTCTCTTGGTTCTTTGATAGACTCGGGGTAATGCCCGCGCAGCGCTAGGTCTTTTTCGGCGGGCGACCGCACACGCGGAGTGAGTTCATATTTGTTTTAGAACAATGTTTTTGAAAACACATTTTTGAAAGATAAACATAACCTCGAATGGTTTTCTGTCAGAAAACGTAAAAAGACTCTTCTGTCCCACAGCGGTCCGATTTAAAGTTTGTTGACAAAAGACCTGCAGTTACCATGGAATCGTAAAAATTCTGCGATCTATCGGCCAACCCTTGAACTGCGTGTGTCTCCCAAATTCAATGAAGTGTGATTGATTGATCGGTTTTCTTTTCCGGAGTGCAAAGGCTTTTAGAAAAAAGGAAACTTCGTTTTTATTTTCGCTGAAGCAAGGAAATATAAAAAGGAAACATGTAATTCAGAGGAAATTGCGAGTATTCCTCTATTTTTTTTGTAAATCGGGTTTGTTCTAAACCGCAATTATTTTGCTTTTGGGATAGATGACAGCACCAGAGCTTATTTTGAAGAAAAAATAATTGAGAATTTTTAAAAATCCTTCAGATATTTTTGTTAAGCATTTAAAAATGATCACCCCTGAAAAATTTCAGCTAATTCTGATGTTTAGTTTTCCCTGTGCACTCTGGCAAAAGATTAAAAAATTAAAGAGCAAGGAATTGCCAGTTGTACTTTTTTGTACTTAAAATCTGGGGAGAAGCTATAGCCTTAAATCCTAAAATTGCAACTGTCCTAAAATTTTTAAGAAAAAAAATTAATTAAAATTTTAACGACTTTTTAATTTTTTCCTAAAATTTTTATAGGTGTCCTAAAATTTTGAATAATAGAGAAATTTTCAATCCATTTGTTTAGTAATAAATTTAAAAATAAAAGTTTTCCCAAAAAAAAAAATTTTTCTCATTTTTTAGATAGGATAGGTCATAGCCTCGATTTTTACTGTAGTTTTTGAGAAATTGCCATTTTTGTAAGTAGGTACCTGGAAAAACTAAGTATGTCAATTGAAATTATGGAATTTAATTTTTTTTTATTGAAAAATTAACTATACATCAAAAATCATCAATTAGATGGGAGGGATGGTTGATTTAATATGAAAAATATTTATATAATATTTATTAAATAACACACTGTGTAAGTAAAACTTTAAAATCGTCCAAACTAAAATTCCTAACCTAAAAAACCGTGCAAGGAAGCCTTAAAATAGCTCGCGACAAACCTTGTCCTTCACTCATCCTTAAGCATTCCTTCGACGACTATAAAATGCATTTTGTGCCGAAGGAGCCCTTAAGGCGTGAGGAAGCTTCAAGGCTCGACTATAAATTCCACCCTTAGCGCTTTGCCAATATTTAATAAATAGGGAAAGTAACCTCAGGCAATAGAGCGTTAATGTGATTACACGTGATTACACGGTAATTTGTGTTTGTGGTTTAAATAGCTATTTTCTAACAAGTGTGGAAAATCTATTTTTCCGCACGCAAGTGCCGTTGACGGAACGACGCGCAGCGGAGTTCTGTCAAGCAGTTAAGTGCAGAAAAAAAGATTTTCGCACGTGTTAGGAACAATTGTTTTTCTACTAGCGTGAGGAAAATACACTAAAAATAGTTTTTTAACGTTTTTATTTAAAATAATATTTATTCACTTATTTCTATTATAGTTAATGGTAAATGTACAATAATTGGCACTATTCAAATTTATGGCAGATGCCAGTTAGTTGCGGTTGCCCAATAAAGATTGTGAGTTCTGTTGTAAAGTGATAATTACTTCAGTAGACTGCAGCTGCAGCAGTTTGTTTGTGTTGTACAAGTGCACTTGTTTCAGCATCCGAATCAGAAAAGGCTACACAACTGGTGGAAGCATTAGCTGAAGAAGATTTCAGTATTTTCCTTGCGATGAATTTTTTATTTTCCCGGGATTTATTCAGGTAACCTAGGACTCCTTTTGTGGATTGCCATCCTCCATGGCGCTTCAAGTTCGTTATGCCCACTCCAGCATCTGCAAGGGCAGTAGCAGAAGACTTTCGAGAGCAATGTCCACTAAACTCTTCTGGATTCAGAAGACGTAAATATGCTGCTACGTCAGATGGCATTTTTTCAAATTTATTTATGCCGACGCACTGGATACTAAATTCCCCTTTGGTGTGTTGTATGCTTTCGTCTAAGTAATGCATATTTTCTTACCAAGTTCAAATTTTCCTCTCCAGTGATAACAAAACTTCAGCTTGCGTGCGTTTTGTTGTCGGCTATTTTAACAACAATCATAGATTTTTCCAGCTGCGCGTTTTCAAGTAACAAGTTCGTTAATTCTTCCCGTCTGCACGCCCCTGCTAGGCCGAAAATTTTTGCCACTTTAATAAGGAGGTAAATGTCATCGGGAGCGCTGTCAATTTTTTCCACGTCATTTATTGTTAAAATTTTTGATTTTTTTGGTCTAAAGCCACCATTTCTTGAGAAAAGCAACTAACTTGAGTACCTTGACCAGAGTGTGGACGGTTGACACGATGTCGATAATTCTTGAAAATAATCTAGGAAAACTTATTTTTTTTGAAAATCGTGTTTTTCTTGTCCAAACTCCATTTAAAAAAAGCGCTGTACTCTTTCTCATACCTTTTTCTGGATTTATCTGGCAACAAATCCTCTTTTGTAAATTCAGCCGCAAAAAGAATATCGTCAGGTACCTCTTCTACCGAATTTTCGGTAATTTCTTTATTGGAAGTCATTTAAATTTCTTTGCCACTGACAAATAAATGCATAAACAACTGGTTAGTCACACCATAGCAACCAAGGCATTTCATAGGCAATATGATGAACAGAAACTTCGAATCAGTACAGGTTTTTCGAAATTTGACATATCGGTTGGAAAAATTTTTCCACACGGAAAAATGTTTCCACTCCCTGCAGAAAAACGAATTTTCCGCTCTAAAAATAGTGTGGAAGATGCGATTTTCAGCATGCTCGTAGAAAAAAAATATTTTTAGCATCTCAATTTTCGTAACACGATAAGCAAATAAGGTGACGATAAGTTAGTGGTCTACTAACTCTCTATTTAGAGAAAAATAGTAATTCGTAAGTTTTAAGCAAAATTTCTCTGAGCAGTTATTGTCTAAGGTGTTTTTTATATGTAACAGGGTGGATTCTTTAAATGGAACGGTGCTTCTAGCGGTTTTAGCGAAGAGGTTCTAAAAAAAGCTAAAAGCAAATTTTTAATGTTTTTTTACGCCCTTGATAAAAAAAAATTGGAGCCACCAACTAGAGGCCCAGGGTACCACTACTGGCACCTTTTTGGAAAGCTTGTCAAAAAAGAAAATTAACGCACTAGTTTTTTTTTGATATATGTCAACCAATGTGTAAAAAATTTCAAAAAACTTATTTTTTTTGTCCATTGTTTTAGCTTCAAAATAAACTACATATTTTTCTATTTACTAGGCGGAATAAAGAAAATACTACACAGGGACATTATTGGCGGCCCATTTGGAGTTCCTCACTAAAGGCCCAGGGCCTATCAACATTTTTTTTATGAGGATGTACCACTTGTGGCACCTTTTTGGAGGTTGTTAAAAAATAAATTTGATTAAATGAATTTTTTTGACATCTGTCAACTCATGTGTTACAAGTTTTTGAAAACCTACATATTTCTTTATTTACTACGTGGAATACAGAAACTACCATACAAGGATATTATTGGCGCCCCATTTGGGGCTCGATTTTCTTTTTCACTCAACCGTCCTTAACGACAAAAAATAGTTTTTTTTTTAATTTTTAACACATGGGTTGACAGATGTCAAAGAAATATATTTAATCGAATTTCTTTGGGTGCCACAAGTGGTATCTTTCTTCATGAAAAAAATGTTGGTAAATCCTGGGCCTTCAGTGAGGACTGGGGGGGGGGACAGGTACCACAGAACAGACAGAAAAGATGCGAAATAGGTATTTTTCGTATTTTTCATGCGTGAGAATAACAGGTACGGATACCGGTTTGGGGGAGGGACATTACCCTCTTGTCCCCCCATTATCTACGCGAACCGCCAATAATGTCTTTATTCCGCTTAGTAAATAGAGAAATATCTAATCACCGCAAATAATATTTTTTTGAGTCATATTTAATACTCACTTGGTCCACTGTAATTTTCGCAAATCAAAATCTCAATCTCTTGCCAACTTTAGCCACGTATTTTTAAGCTAAAACAATTGACAAAAATATAAGTTATTTTAAATTTTTGACACATTGGTTGACAGATGTCAAAAAAACTAGTGCGTTAAATTTCTGTTTTTAAGTTCGTAGTTACAATCTGGGGAATTGTTTTTAGTAACACTTTACGGGAAATCAATTTAACTATGTCGAACTAATTTTTCTAAAAAATTTTATGTCATTCAATTTGTTTTCCATGGCAACGCGGAGAATTTATTTAAGTTTATCTACAGAGGGACACCAGATATTTTTTAGCACCGGGTCAAAAATTTGGGGTTAGATTACTTATTTTGACTTTTCGCGTTCTGGGCCGCTAAAGCACATAAGTATTTTTTACTTTCGCGTTTTTCATAAAGCTTAGTTAAAAAGTTAGCGCTAAAAAGTTTATAATTGAATTGGAAACACTCCCGCTAGTTGATATAGCGACAACAGGTTAACTTAAAAGCATGCAGATTTAAAAATCGGCTACTATTCTATTTTAAAACGAGCTTCAACGACTAGCAAGAGTCTTTCAAACCTCTAAATGGAGGTTTACTGATCTGTTTTGTTAGTACTCAAAAGTATCCGTGTGTTTTTGAAACAGGTTGGGATCTAAAATCTATCCTTTCCACTCCAAGATTTCACTAGTACACGTGCACATAACTATGCCGCAATAAGTTAAATTTAAAAAAATGATTGAATCAATATATAAACAAAATTATGTGGGGTTATGGGCGCCGAATGTTTCTATGCGAATTTCTAGTAATCCCAGCAAGCCAGTAACGTTCTCTTGGTTCTTTGATAGACTCGGGGTAATGCCCGCGCAGCGCTAGGCCTTTTTTCGGCGGGCGACCGCACACGCAGAGTGGTTTCATATTTGTTTTAGGATAATGTTTTTGAAAACACATTTTTAAAAGGTAAACATAACCTCGAATGGTTTTCTGTCAGAAAACGTAAAAATACTATTCTGTCCCACTGCAGCCAGATTTAAAGTTTGTTAACAAAACACTATCGGCCAATACATGAACTGCGTGTGTCTCCCAAATTCAATGAAGTGTAAACGTTTATGATTGATTGATCGGTTTTCTTTTCCGGAGTGCACAGGCTTTTAGAAAAAAGGAAACTTAATTTTTATTATCGCTAAAGCAAGGAAATATAAAAAAGAAATTGTAATCCAGAAGAAATTGTGAGTATTTCTCTATTTTTTTTTTGAAAATCGGGTTTGTTCTAAACCGAAATTATTTTGAGGCTTTTGGGATAGATGACAGCACCAGAGCTTTTATTTTGAAGAAAAAATAATTGAGAATTTTGAAAAATCCTTCAGATATTTCTGTTAAGCATTTAAAAATGATCACCCCTGCAAAATTTCAGCTAATTCTGATGTTTATTTTTTTCTGTGCACTCTGGCAAAAGATCAAAAAATTAAAGAACAAGACGTTGCAAGTTGTACCTTGTTTACTTAAAATCTGGGGAGAAATTATAGCCTTAACAAGCTTTCCAAAAAAGTGCCACAAGTGATACCTTCTTATTTAAAAAAAAAATTGTTGGTGGGCCCTTGGCCTCCAGTCGGGGGCCCCAAAAACTTTTTTATCATGGGCGGAAAGTCCGTAAAAAGATTCGCTTTTAGCTTTTTTTAAAACCTCTTCCCTAAAGCCTCTAGAAGCACCGCTCCATTTAAAGAATCCACCCTGTATATCGGGTACAAGGAGTCAACAAATTTCTCAATTTCATAATAATTTTAAACATCTCTTAAAAGCCGAGCAAAGTATTCCCGGTTTACGGTATCATATTTAGGGCAAGTGCGTTTTACTTACGAAGTTATAGATATGTTGTTCACAGAATGTTAGCAATCATGCAAAGTGGTAAAGGGGGGTCAGAGGTCAAGTCCATCCATAAACAAAGTGTAGGAGAGAATCATATCGCCTGCGAAGTGAGCACCGATACGATACACACGTTTGACAGGCAACATGATGCATCGCCCAGTTAATTACACAGGGTGTTACCGGCCCGAGTGCGCTTACGGAAACGCAATTATGTTGGTCGTGTGATTAATCTCTGAATGCGGTCTTGGCACGTACGAGCGTGGACAGAGAAGAAATTGAATTTTTTTTTAAAATTGTTAATCTACGAATTCTAAATAGTAAGTTAAAATGATATGTATTTACAGGGTGTAATATAAATGATGGACCAAACTTAACAGAGTGATTAACTCTACAATTTTTTGAAAAAAAAATGACATTGAAGTTTTACGATTTTTTCCAAACAACACCGCACCATAGGCTTACCTTTACCATAGCAAACGAAACGGTTAGACCGTGGGTGAATTACACGATAGATTTATCAAAGAATAAGATTACATTTTTCACTTACCAATTTTAGTTTTAAAGAAGATATTCAAAGTGTCTTCCTCACAAAGTACAAACGTCAAAATCAAAACTATGTCACAAAAGTACAAACTGAAAAAGCTGGAGATGCGATGCGTTGATATGCCTTCTGTAGGTGGTCCACGTTTCGCATCCGTATGCTAGAGTTGGTATTATAACTGTGTTGTAGACACGAAGCTTGATCTCCGCATTGACGTCGTGATTGTTGAAGGCTCTCTCCGAAAGCCGTCCGAACGCTGCGCTAGCACATTTTAGGTGATGCTGTATTTCTATGTTGTCTAAGGTATGCGTAATGTTCAACGTTCTGGCCATTTATGGAAGTGTTTGGAGCTTGGGGATTCGTACCTGGTTCTGGTTGGTGAAAAATTTGCGTTTTGTCAAGATTGACCTCTAGGCCAATGCTTTTGTAGGCTTGGTTAAATGCGTTGATTACCAGCTGTAGACCTTCCTCTGTATCGGCCATAACGACGCCTGTCATCGCCGTTTTGCATTTCGATTACCGAGGTCGTCGAGACCTGAGTTTTTGCTCGCAGTCTGCCTAGGTTAAATAGGCCACCGTCAAATCTATATAGAATTTCCACTCTCGGCGGTAGATGTTCCTCAACAAGGTGAAGCATGGCAGTTAAAAGTATAAAGAATAGGGTGAGCGCAATAACACACCCTTTTTTAATGCCTGTCGTAATCTGGAATGACTCTCCTGGTCCATCGTTGCTCAGAACTGTTGCATTTATATTGTCGTGTAGTAGTCTAAGAATTTGAATATATTTTTGAGGGCATCCAGCTTTTGCCAGTATTTGGCAAAGAGCTTCTCTGTTGACTATGAAGGAAAGTTGAGGGGGCGATTTTGTCCTCTAGATTTCTCTTGCATTTGTCTGGCACTGAAGATTATGTCAGCTGTGCCTCGATTGTGCCTAAATCCACACTGTGTCTCTGGCAGATTTTGTTCAGGAATCGGAATTAATCGGTTTGGTAGTATGCCTGCAAGTATCTTTCCAGCAGCAGAAAGCAGAGATATACCTTTGTAGTTTCCACATTGGCCCTTGTCGCCTTTTTTGAAAATGGTAACCATAGAGGCGTCTCTGTGTTCGGCAGGAATGCTCTCAGTGGTCCATATTTTACTTATTAGAGTGTGCATTTGGGAATTAAGTGCGGGACCCCCTTGTTTGTAGAATTGCTGCTGCTGACTTGTTATTCTTTAGCTGTGTGATTGCCTTTTCGACCTCCTCTAATCTCGGAATCTCACTTAGGTGTTGTTGTGTAGTTTTCTCCGGAATTTTGTCGAAGATGTCGTAATCGATCGATTCCTCTCGCGGTTTCGAAAATTAGGTCCCAATATTTCCCGAGAAAAATGTGTACCGATAATACCTCTCCCAATCAAGCCTGGAAATAATCCAGAAGCGAAGAGTCTACCGGGCAGGCGCTTCGATTGCATCAGTAGTGAAAGCATCTGACAACTATCTGACAGCGAAAATTTAGGTTATGAGTAATATTTTTGATTGCGTTTGGAAAAATTATTGATAGAGTGGACACCACCGTAATAAAATCAACAAAAAGTAATAAAAAGTGTTTTCTAGTGTTTTCCGTAATTTTGTATCAATAGAAAATTGGATTCCTCTAGATTCAAACATGGAAAAATCAAGATTAGAAAACAAAACTCAGGTTCTTTAAGGCTTAATTGGTGAATATAATTATAGAGTCTGGGTCAATCTATGGCCTTCTCTAAAGAAAATCCACTAGCTACGTATTATTGGACTTTATTTTTAAAATTTTTGCATAAAAGTTGGGCATGCAAGTTTTCTTGTTGGCATTCCGTGCCCTGGTCAAAATGCAAAATGAGGCAAAAAATTGTTGTTTAAATAACGCACAGACTATTACTAATAACAGAAAATAACACCATAATAACATAAACAAAATGGCGAAACTACACCTCGTCAAAAATGAAAACTTTTTAACGTTGCCGAGTTGTGCCAAAATTTCCAGAGCAAAAATTTTTGATGTTGTTTTTGTTCTTTTTCCTACTAGTTTCTTGACTAGAAATGACCTTAATACGTTTAAAAAGCTCTAAAAAGACCATTTTTGTATTATCTAATATTTTTTGTATTATCTGACATGGCTTTGTTAGTGCATGCGCAGTAGATTTTTCGCCTTTGGCCTGACCGAAACAGTGCCAAGGCCAACTGTGATTTTGAATTTTCTTCTTTGTTTTTAAAAGTTTTTCGATTTCGCACCCATTGGGCCATTATAGTATCTCATAGTTATATACGCCATACTGGTATCAATAGTGAAAATGTCAGTAAATACCATCCTGGTAAAACCGTGCGAATAACGCCACACTTGTTCCGAGGCTATCTGTGGGTAATGTATGGGCCCAATCGTCCTTCGTGGTTCTCTGTCTGATGTCGTTTAATTGTGGAGTGCTAAACACGTTATAGCCCGATAAAGTATTGAGCGCACTCTACGTGGCCCTTGTAATTTATGGGAGATTGAACACGGCACATTGATAGGGTGAAAGTTATAAATTCAGTGAAAATTCGCAAACATGATGTAATTCACAGTTTTAAGTCCAACCCTACCCAATTTCACGCCACTACAAACCCATTTCATCATTTTAAAGATAAATCTTGACTCTAGGGTTGTCTAGTGGTACTTTCTATAATTTTTGTCAAGGCTTGCACATATGGGCAGGTAAAATACGCCAAATTTGGATCTATATTTCATAAAAATGAAAGTCAAAATTTAAAAATTGTTAAAATTTTTCAAAAATTTATGTATTTGGGTATGTAAGAAATTAGAGAGATTAGTTTATCCTTTTGGTTTAAATATTAGCCGTAATCCTAAATGTTTATGCATAAACAGGTATTGCGTTTTGCTAAGTATATATTTATAATCAGTTCGTTAATCATACTCAGGCATCGGATGGCGTACGTTTGAAGGTGGTTTCTAGTCCATTTGCAGATGGACTGTACGTCGAAGCGGAGCTGCTATGGGAGTCATGCGGAAATAAGTAAATATACGCTAAACTCTTGCTTAGCGCTCAACTGCACGCTTCACGCGAATATGTGCAGCGGGTACCTAGTACTATTATTTAATTATGCATATTTTAGTTAAATATCTGAGTTCTCTGTGCCATTGCACGTCTCACTATTAGATTTGGCATTTGGGACCATGATTTAATGATTTAACTGAATTACTGATTTATTATTATATATGACTGATTTTTTTAATGATTGCTGGACATGAAAGTAATTCATTATTCTTTTACTAAAAGACCTTTTAGTTTAAATTTGGTAAACAGACACAAAAATCCTGCCTTTCTGTACTACAATACCAGATCGAATTATTATAAAACCAAAATAATATTGTTATGTAAGTACTTAATTTTATTATCGCATTTAGTGTTGAAATATTAGTATTAATTATTTTAAATAATAATTTTTAATGCTAATAATGACGCCCTTAAATTTCCATCCTGCAGATAGAAAAATGTGGTGCCAAAAATATCCTTGCAAGCGATAAGACAAGGAAAGCTTCCAGCAAAGACTACTCTTAATTATTTTTTCTTATACAACCTAGTTTCCCTGAAACTGAAACTCTGTATACTTTTATATACATAAATAGGTTTATCGCCTTCCCAAGGTTGGAAAAGAGGATATCCTGAATCATTATGATCTTGAATAAGAACATCAGTCTCTCCAGGAAACAAAAGTATGTTAAAAACCACTGCGTAAATTCCTAAAGAAAAAATTTTTTCGTTGGTCAGTGGTTTTTAAATAAGATAAAAAATTTGCCTACACACACGCAAATCCTAACTAGAATCTAAGTACTTATCTGACGTTTCGGCAGAAATTCTACTGCCGTTATCAAAGTTTCAAAAGTTTATTTTTTTCAAAATTTTTTCGATTCTTTTTTTTAAATATCTGTCTGTTGTCATACAACTGACTGACTTTGACTGATGTATATTTCAAATATTAACTTGACAGTTTGGTGCGTCGATAGTAGCCAACAAGGTATTGAGTGAATTTGGTAAAATTTAAAATCAAAATTATATTTGTTTGAGTGTTTTCGATTTTAGATTACATTTTAAAAATACAAAATTTAAAGTGAAATCAAAAACAAAGTTTAACATTTTGTTTTTTATTTTAAAATATCAAGTATAAAGATTATCTTTTGGCTGACTTTAAGAAAAAATACATTAGAAAACCAAAGAACATAAATGCTATTTTTTAATTTATTTTAAAAAAAAACCTATTTTAAAATCTTGTTTTAAAATTGGAAGCCAAACTGTGATACGCTAGCTATGCATTCATCTTCAATAAGATAGATGCAAGCTGCTGCTTTGATTTTTCGTTTAATTTTGTCTGATTCTTTTTGTAATATACTGGTTTCTCCCTACATTTTTCTATGATCATTTTCAAAAGAATGTTGGTAAATTTTAGACCTCTCCCAGTCTCCCCTTCTGAGGTACCCCTTATGGTCATTTATTCTAACTTCAAGAGGCCTTGAAGTTTCTCCAATATAAAATTTACCACACTCGCAAGGAATTTTGTTTGATATTTTTTGAGTTTTGTTCTGGTTAGAATTGATCTAAGAGTATTTGATTTTTTAAAAATTGTTCTAATATTATAATTATTAGAGATTCGTTTAATTTTTTCCAAAATACCTGGTATAAAAGGAATTATTAAATTTGTACATTATTATATCTACGTTCGCCCTGTCTTGGAAATTCGATTTGTCTAAAAAAAATTTTGATGAAGTTATTTGGATACGAATTTTTAATTAAGACCTCTTTTATTGTTCATTTTTCTTGTAAAAATGTGTTATTGTCGGAACAAATTATTTTAGCTCTATCGTATAGACTTTTTATTACTGCTTTTTTAACCGATGAGGAATGATTTGAATTAAAATTTAGATATCTATTTGTATGTGTTGGTTTTCTATAAACTGAGGTTTGTAATGTATTTTGTTTGTTTATAAAAACGTCTAAAAATGAAATTTTGTTTTCGTTTTCTACTTCTAAAGTAAATTTTATTGTTGGTTCTTTACCGTTTATAAAATTAAGAAAATCATTAAGTTTGTTTAAATCGTGTGGCTAATTTTTTATCTTATTTAAAAACCACTGACAAACGAAAAAATGTTTTCTTTAGGAATTTACGCAGTGGTTTTTAACATACTTTTGAAAAAAAAATTCCTTAACTTAGTGGCAAAAAACCCAAAAAAAAAGGTGTCCATTTCGTATTCAGTACGAGAAAATGCACATATTATCAAAAAATATAATTTATACCTTGAACTCTTGCTCTATAGGAGATATGATTACTTGACAAAGTGCCGGTTTATTGATCGTTTATGGTTTTTTAATTTGTATTTTTTTTATTATAAATTTGATGTTTTTCAATGATGATGTCATACCTATGGTCACTGAAAGTCACCGTGACGTCATGACAAGTAACCCAAACATATTAATATTGTCCTCGAAGAAAAAGCCTTGAAGTGGCTTTCAAACAAAACGTTTTTATCCTGCTTGTTGTATGACTATTTCACTAGAGTATAAAACGTTAAGGGTTTTCAGCTACAAAACTATAACAGACTCATCACAAAGGTGTCTGATGGTACAACTATTATCTTCAGTTCCTTTCTTTATACGAGCCTGTTAAAGTGCTTTTATAAAAGGATTGTTTAAAAATGTGGCCGTATACCACTAAAACCGGTTTAAGTACTAAATCGACTTTATTTTAAAGCGATTTAAGAAAGCGTTATCGCTTTAAAACCCATTTTAGAGTGGTTATAAGCTATTTAAAAACGCTTTAGAGCATTTCTTCCAACCTAAAGAAATACTCCACCCTGGTTTTCCGAAAAATCTTTTGTTAACTAAGTTGTTTTATTTGTTTTTTCTTAAAAGTGACATATTTAATGACATTTAATGAAGGACGTATAAACCCTCGGAGAAAGCGATTTTATTTAAAACCGTCCCTATATAAAAGCTCTTTTAGGTGCGTATAAACGGAGTAAGTTTGACAAACTTTTTAAAGCGTCTTGTCTTGTTTTTCTCGTGAAATGGTCTTGTTGAATATCATGTGAGAAAAAATTTTCAACATAAATTTTTGTTTAGTGTACTTTTTATCCCTGTTTTAAATTTCAGTATAACATACTATAAAAGGTATCCTAAAAATCCGAGTCCACCCTAATATCTCCAGACCAAAAGTAAAAGTAAATTTCACAGAATTAGATGGTGTACAAAAAATCTTTTCGATTGCTAATTGTGCCGCCATTCATTAAGGGGCGGAGCTAGCGCGCAGACAATACTTTTTTTAAATGAGATACCCTGTATATTTTCTAAAATTTTACAAACGGTTTTTAAATAAAATGACAAAAACTATTAAATAAGAGCAATGATTTGGATAAAGAATCACCGAGTATCTCTTTTCTTGTTTAGCTCACCGTTAGAGAAAAAAGTAAGATATTAGGTATTTTTGGAAACAGAAGGAAAAGCTCTATTTAAATTTTCCAAAATATACAGGGTATCTCATCCAAAAAGTGTCGTCGTCGCTCTAGCTCCGCCTTCTTAATCAACAATCAATCCTTAATAAACCTTTTTTTACTTTTCTGCCACTTTTGGTTTTGGAGATATTAGGGTGGACTCGAACTTTTGGGGCACCCGGTATATACACTATAAGAAATTGTACGAAAAGTTCTTTCTATTTTTTACAAATAAATTTTGATTTAACTACTGTGCGTTGCCAGCGGCGTAGCGTGACTTAAAGGGGGGGGAGGTGAAGGCTCAAAAGGGCGCCACAGTTGTTGGTACCTAGGTATATATATAATAGTATATTCACAATCTAATATATAGTGTACAAAAATTTATTACTACAGTTGTTTATTACAATTTTTCTATTTATTTCTATTTTTGTAAAAATATACCGACATTTCATATGTCAATAAATCAAAAAGAGTAAAAATATTTAATGACCTAAAAATGTCTCTACATGTAAGGTACACCAGTAATGCTTCTTACTAATTTTTTTGTGCTATAAAAACCTCTTGTTCTGCTGGTGAGGTCCCCCAAAAGCACCCTGCCATAGTAAATACAAAATAACTGTGATAAATTAAGAACATGTCTTAAGTTTCTAGAAAGATAGCAGCTTTTATGCAAAGTAGCAATCACTTTATTGCACTGGTTTTTCCAGTTAAGTTGTTGGTCAATTTTGATGCCTAAGAAATGGACAGATGTAACATACACGATTAATTTGTTATTTATCTTAATTTGTAAACCCGGACCACCCTGGTTCTGCGGGTGATGGAACGTAATATAATTTGTTTTTCTATATTTAGAAATAATGAATTGTTTGAAAACCAATTTGAGATATTAGCCAAAATGTTATTAACTTTATTCTCCAGACATAAATAATTAAGATGAGATGTCGTATCAGCACATTTGTTAATATTATTATTAATACTTTCTAAGTACACAATAAAGAAAACTGGACTCAAAACAGTACCCTGAGGGAGTCCTAATTCTATTATAACACATTCAGAATTCAAACCATCCACACATACATACTGCTCTCTGCCCTTCAAGAAAGACTCAGACCAATTCAGTGGTATTCCTCTGACACCAATATTTTTAAATTTTTCTAGTAAATTATGGTCAATGCAATCAAAAGCTTTACTAAGATCACAGAAAACACCTGCCGGATATTCTCCATTTTCAAAATGAGATACAATTTCCTATTAGTTCTAAATCCAAATTGGTCTTCACTGATAATTTTAAACTTTGATAAGAATTTCTCAAACTGATGTGAAAAGCTATATTCAAAAACCTTAGAAAATGGGAAAGTAAGTGATACCGGTCTATAATTATTTACATCTTGTTTCTCAACTTTTTTATAAACAGGAATGACTTTGGTTATTTCAAGAATTTCAGGGAATTATCTACACTCATCTGGTTATCGACCAATCGAACAAAAATCTGATCAGGCCATCTATAGAAAATTGGACCATCGTCAGTTGCCGACTCTCGACCAATCAAACAAAGTTCCAATCGGACCATCGTCGGTCCTAAAGCAGATAAAGTGATCGTCGGCATAAAATCAACTATAGTAAATCGGGCCATCAACAGTTGCCAATTTTCGACCGATTAAACAAAGTTCCAATCGAACCATCATCGACCCTTAAAGCAGATAAGGTTTGCGTTGGCATAATGTCGACTATAGTAAATCGAGCCATCGTCAGTTGCCGATTCTCGTCCGATTAAACAAAGTTCAAATCGGAACGTCGTCGGCCCTAAAGCAGATAAAGTGGGCGTCGGCATAAAGTCGACTATAGTAAATCGGGCCATCATCAGTTGCCAATTTTCGACCAATTAAACAGAGTTCCAATCAAACCATCGTCGGTACTAAAGTGGTGTCGGCATAAAGTCGACTGTAGTAATGTGGACCTCTGTCAGCTGTCGATTATTGACCGAAAAGTGAAAATCGCATTCTGTCCAACATCGGGCCAGCGTGTAATCGCCGATGCCGACACACGGCCGACGTTGTTTACATTGGCCCGATTCAATGCCGACGACTTGTTTTTGCTGGGTTACGTTTTTTCCACATTACGAACATTTCCGATAAAATCAATTAAGTTTTTGGATTTTCCAGCAACCTTTTTCGCTTTTCCAAAAGAAACAAATTGTCTGATTTTTTTTTTCTTTTTTCCCTTTTTTTGACTTCCCACAAACACTTTTCTGACACTGTTTAAATCATTGGAAAAACAAGAAAAACATCTTTTTTTTCACGACAAAAGAGAAAGACTTTCGATTATCGTTTACTCATTGGTCAGCAGAGCCGGGCAAGCCGGGCCCTTGCCCGGGGCGGTAAACATAGGAGGCGAGAATTTGGCTGTATAATTGGATATTTTATGAAAAAAACGAATAAAGTCTGATCCATTAATGAAAAATTTTTAAGGTTTAATTTTAATAAAAGTTGCTTTTCAAATGGCATTCGCAGTTTTTTTTAAAGGCCGAGGCGATCGGTATTTAGTATGTATTGGGTTAGATTAGTGTTTACTGTTTATGTAAAAAAAATATATATTTAAAAGGAAAGTAGCGAATTCTTAAGCGTATCTGATCTTAAATTTTTTTGTTCCCAAAATCAAGTCTTAAAATGTTGAGAAAGCCACTGCTAAAAATGCTAATTTGTACCAGTTTCGAAAAAAAAAAATGCTTCTATTTAAGTTAAATTAATAAATAAGGTAATTAATAGCACCAAAAGCAAAAAATGTTGAAGTTTATTAAAAAAGTGGGTAGGGCTAGCGAATAATTATTATTATTAAAAATCTTTTTTTTACCCGTTTTAAATTTAAAAATATTATTTTAGCGCTAAAATTATAAATCTGAAAATTCACGGTGGGATTTACCAAAAAGGTTTAGTCTATTTTGGAACGGTCCTAAGTTTAAGTGAACTTTTTGGTTTTAAGCATTTTTAACCAATCCTTCTTGAGTTTTGAACATAGTTTGATTTATAAGATGCATCTTAATAAATTTGTTCATTAAATAATCATCTTAACACGATCTTTGTTGGATTTAAGAAGAAATTTTCAATTTAGAAGAAAAGAAAATTAAAAAAATTAAACCCACACGCGGTTTGAATAGTAAATACTCTGTAGAATGAATTAACGTTGGGGCTATATGTCACTCTAATTAAAACTTATCCTTGTTAATTAATTTTTCTAATTAATACTTGATGTCACATAACGATTTAGATGAGTAATAATAAAATAAGCAGTAGAATAATTTTGTATTTATTTAAAAGGTGTTTTTATTTATAAAATATATTTAAAAACTTAAATGCAAGTTTTATTTACATTCCTGTCACTGTCGAAATGTCAGTTTAAAAAGATTAGCCCTGCGTTCAATCACAAACAGCGAGTTCGGATCTTTCACCTCTGCTTGCACCTTATGGCTTACAACAACCTCTCCTAATAAAAGCTACAGCTTTAAAATGAGTTGGTTTTGAGAAAGGAAAGTTTTTTTGACTAAGCTTTTAGATAACATCAATGTTTTACTTTTAGTTTGAAAATAAATTAATATAGTTGTTTTGGCTTTTTCGGTTTGGTATGTTTTTCGTTTATAATCAGACTTTACTTATGTTTGTTTTGCCTCGTAGTGCCCTCATAAATATATTTTTTGTGCTGAAAACAGGTTCAAAATATGGTGTTTTTCTGGACAAAATAGGAGGTGTTTTATTGTGTAATGAACAGCTTGGGATATTAAATAAGGTAAATTAATCCTTGTAAAAGCCGCTACTTAGGGAAATTATAAACGAACTTATTACCAAATGCCAAAAAACAATCCTTTCTGGGGGCCATGAATTTAAACCACCCCCCTGAGGAGATCTAAAAAATAACCAACTTTATAACCTCAAACACAAATAATGAAGCTATTATATACCAAATTTTTGGCGTATTCACCATTTGCCATTTTGAAACCTGTCCAAAAAAATTAGTTTTAGGGCATTTTTTTTCTAAAATATGGTGTATTTTGAGAAAAAAGCAGTTTTTCAGTGGTATTTTGCAATAACAATACAAAATAATTAATAACTTTGTGTCTTTTCTGTATGGGTAAGTGTTTTTTGAAAGTTGGTGTTAAAATTTAGTACCCCCCAGAGGTATAAATATTTAGACGTGTGGGGGTACTATTTTAGGTCTTAGTAAATCTCACTGTCAATGTTTTGCAGTGTCAATTTTGTTGTTCACGTTTTTATTTGACTACGAAGCATAGGAAGGGGGTTTCAAAGGTGTGGCATTTTACCACAGAGTACCGAATTTTACCTTTTTATCCGGGGCAGCGAAACTGCTAGCGTCGGCCCTGTGGTCAGTAATTGGAACCCTTCTGCCCCCCCCCTCCACGCTACGCCGCTGTGCGTTGCGATAGACCATGCAATAAAATGAATAGGCGTTTAATTAATTAAAGAAATGCACAATTTCACGCAAAATACACGGTACAGTCTTTTGTTACATTGTGTAAATCTATTCCCCTGAATCTATGAGCCGTGCGACACTTGAGCGTGACGAGACAGGGGTGAAAAGATCAATTGTGCGGGGGCAATATTGTGATGATTGCAATTTATGGATTTGTGGCCAATAAAAGCGTGTAATTGCTTGGCCATATTTCATTTGGACTTCGAAACATTACATAGAACCAAATAAAAGAAAAAACGAAAGGCGTCTTATCCCACTTCAATTTTCGCAGTGGCGAATACCGGGGGCGGGCGGTCAGAGCGATTGATATTTAATTTTGTAAAAGTCAATAATGTTAAAGCACCCCTGGCAAACATTGTTGCAATTTGAACAGAAATTTTTTCAAATTCATGTTATTCTTCTCAAATATTAAAAACTGGGTAAGCTGCCAAGGAGCGTTTGGGTTGAGGTGGGATCTGCTCTCAAAGCTAGATTTGCGGCCAAAATCAGGCCAAAAAATGTTTAGAAAATTATACTAAAAATGATTTTTTTTTTACAGGTTTTGAATGCTGCTTTGTAAAATATTTTAAAAAATGGATTACTGCAAAGGGAGACTTTCCAGCCCCTCCTGTGATTGCCGCTTAGTAGTAAAACACTGCCGCACACTGGGTGAAAATGCAAATCTGGGAGTCCAAAACTACGGTGGCCCCTATCCACCTGTTCACTTCACGGTTCGCAGTTCTGACGTCAGAATCGCACTTTTGACGTAAACGAGAAATTTCTCAGTTGTTACGTGCCCGTATCCGCCTGCCCACTTTGCAGTTCTCATTTCCCATTTCTGGGGGTCACAAATGGGAAATTTCTCAGTTCACTGTTTCTTACGTGCCTCTACCTGCCTACTCACTTCACAGTTCTAACTTCCTATTTCTTTTCGTTACTTTATCATGTTTTGAGGTTAAAAACTTAAAAATTGGATTCGCTGAACACGTTTGAGGACAAATCGCAGTTAAATGAGGTGTTAGTTTGAAAAAAAGGTGTCTGGAATTAACTAATTTTGAGGTTAACTCTCAGCTGGATGCAAAACCGGCATACTTCGGGGTTTATTCCATTTATAAATCTATTTGAAAAACGGGCTTTAACTTTCCCAACAGAATCAATAAGGAGGGCAGCCATTTGCAACTATGAGGGAAAAACAGTTGATTGAATGTATAATAAAATAAAGAATATACAAAGATTCAATTAATAAGATTTTTATGGTGTCGCTTTATTATACAAAAAATGGCAAACTTTTGTAATTTTTTCTTTCAAGCTTTAATTAAAAGTTAGATTTTACACTTTTTTACTTTAATTTATGTAGTTAATTTAAAAGTTTAATTCTACCCAGTAAACACACTTGTGACTTTACCCCAATATTTATATAAATCTAAGGTTTACATATTTATGTAAAATATGTTACATCATATTTACGTAAATCTCACATCAAAATATTTTTATAAAAAAAATATGTAAACCTTACATCAAAACTTTGACTGTACATTTAAGTCATCATAAGCAATGTTAATTTTACGTAAATAATATGAATCTATAAATAAATTCTTTAAATTTACGTAAATATTACGTAAATAGTGAGACCTTAATTTTACTTAAAAAACATTACATACCTATTATATAAAAAATTATATGTAATATTTAAGTAATCTAATTTACGTAAACGTTACATAAAATTATTTACTTTAAATGAAAGAAATAAAATTTACAAAACTATTATGTAACAATTTAGATATTACGTTTACATTTACAATTTTACATAACTATTATATAAAACATTTTATGTAATATTTATATCATCTAAATTACGTAAACGCTCTATAACATGATTTACGTCACATTAAAATTTTTAAATTTACTTAAATATTATGAAACAATGTGAGCCTTAAGTTTACATTTAAAATTTTACGTAATTGTTACATGACATTTTTTATGTATTAATTATGTCATTCAAGTTATGTAAATTCCCTGTAAAATTATGTACGTCAAATTAAAGTCCTACATTTTACATAATTATTATATAGACAATTGAACCGTAAGTTTACATTTCAAATGTTACATCACTATTATATAAAACATTTTATATAATATTTATATCATCTAAATTACCAATATTTTCTTCCTAGTGGGTAGAGATGGCGCTAATTTCACTATGTTCCCTGTACAGTGGATGATCATATTATATATATAAAGAGCAAAGATATTTCAAAATTATAGGATGCGGACTTTGAGGTATTGACAAGATCTCTATAAGAATCACCTCTTCCGCCACTTAAATCAGCCCGTCTGGTTAACTTTGTAGTTTGCCACATTTTTGCCAATGTCGGACCGTGTCAAGCAACCCCCGACGGACCTGAACCTGACCTAAGCTGCCGTTGGCTCGCCTCAAGCTGCATGCTCATGTCGGACTTAGATAGTTGACGCTTTGCGCATGTCATGCTGATTAATGTGAATTAAATTTTACCTTATTAATAAATAATTGTTACCTCTATGTGACCTTAAATTTACATAACAAGGTAAACCTGTTGTGTAAAATATACGTAGTTTTTACTTAACTCTCACGTAACATGGATGCAATATTTATGTAAAAGGTATGTCAATTTATTTACATCACATTTATGTAAAAATTAGGTGGGCTTTGCGCATGGCATTATGCAGAGTTTTCGCACCTTAATGTGACTTAAATTTTATCTTAGTAATAAATAATTGTGACCTCTATGTGACCTTAAATTTACATAACAAGGTAAACCTATTATGTAAAATATACGTAGTTTTTACTTAACTCTTACGTAACAAGGATGTAATATTTATGTAAAAGGTATGTCATTTTATTTACATCACATTTATGTAAAAAATAGGTGGGCCTTGCGCATGGCATTATGCAGAGTTTTCGCACCTTAATGTGACTTAAATTTTACTTTATTGTGACCTCTGAGTAACCTTAAATTTACATAACAAGGTAAATCTGTTATGTAAATTTTACTTAATATTTATTGACAAGAAGAAAATTTAAATATGCATTGGTTTTTTAAAGGTACAACACCAAATTATATTTATATTTTCTTTTCCAAACTAAACAAAACGTTATTATTTTGGAGTTCAAACGGAGAGAAGTTTTAGAGGTTTTAATAAACTGAATAAAACAAATTTCTCTCAAAATATATAACTAAATAATAAGTCTTTAAAAGCCATTGTTACCAGGAATAATTTTGTCTACATTTGAGTAATCTACATTTGAATAAAATATGTTGTTCATTTTGTGGTTACTTTCTACAAATCATGGTGAATGCGCTGTTATTGACATTCAAATTATGATTACTTAATTGGATGCTTTATATCCTAGTAAACTTTTAAAATAAACTTAAATATTTCAAATAAAACAACATTGAAAAACTGACGTGGCTAACTTCAAAAATAGGCAATTTGCCCATTGTCAACTTCTATTTCTATGCAACCCACTTACCACGTTAAAAATTGCAATCGGAAAACGCAATAACAAAGAAATTTGGAACTGTGAAGTAAGCAGGCGGGTAGAGGCACGTAGGAACCAGTGAACTGAAAAATTTCCCGTTTCAGAAGTTCGATTGTGACGTCATAAATGGGAAGTGAGAACTGCCAAATGAGCAGGCGGATAGGGGCACATAACAACTGAGAAATTTCCTATTTGTGACGTCAGAAGTGCGATTCCCCCCCCCCCCACTCGGTGCACTAAAAAGAATTGGTAGGCCAGTGGAGAATGCAAGAAAGCGCGAAGTGGCTCTAGTAAGAAGATAAAGAGGGGTACGGGTTAGGGTAAAAAAGGCCTATGTAGTCCTAAGTGCCAGGCAACGAGCCACCCTTTTTCTACAGTGGCGGTTCAAAGGGGGGGCGATCGCCCCCCCTCCCTTGCTCCAGAAAAAAAGTAGAAAACAGCCACAAAGATGCTGGTGGTAATAACCCTGAAGAAGAAAAAACGAGAAATTGCAGAAAATTCCTTTAAATACATTCTAGAATCCCTCCACAATATTTTGGGACAGTTTCAGACCAAGAATATACAAACGCATTACCGCCAAAACCATTAAAAATGCAGAACAGTATTGTAGAGTTTCTATTTATAAACAAGTTTTAAACAAAATCAATTCGGACATAAAAAAGTATTTTTGACCTGAACATATTCATTCCAAGTTTAACATGAAGTCAAAATCAATTCAAAATTAACTAAAGTTGTTTCTAAATACTATAAACTGTTTTATTAATCCAAAACACAAATTCTTGAACTTTTATTGGGAGAAGTCAGTATTTGGAAACAATATTGGTCAGAAGTAGGCAAAAGCTTAAATCAAAACATACCTAATAACGTTTTCGAGGCAATGAACAAGTGTGGAAATATTTTTACGTTGATTAGAACATTCTTGGATGTTTGCCAGTAAGTAATGACTCGTCAGAAAGAAGCTTCTCATGCCTCAGAAGATTTAAAACATAAGCACTTAAAAACACTATGACGGAAATTCGTCTGACTGGCTTAGCGTTGCTGCATATCAACAGACATATTGAAATTGACATTGAGCGAGTCATTGACCGGTTTGCCCAAAAAACGGGAAATTATTTTTTTTCTTGAGATGGGCATCTTATGTTTGAGATATGCGATATAAAAGGTAATATTTCAACAAAAAGCTTTTTAGACCTCAAGGAAAAAGTATTTAGCTCCACGGAAAAAAAGAAATACTCAATATAAAGCAATAAAACTAGTTCTAAGCCTATGTTAGCATCATATATACGCGAGACGATATTTTTTTTAACTAAGAATGTGAAATTCTCAAATTACCTTCTTCGGTTTAAAAATACATAATTTTATTTTAGGTATACATCTTCACCTTATTCCTAAAATAATATTTTTAATGTGAAATTTTGTATCTTTTTTAATTTTGTTTTGAAAATACTAATCTATAATACATGTATTATAAATGTCTAAAGCGAAACCTAGTTATTTTTCTATTTCATTCATTCATATTTAAGATATAGACCTGTCTTTATATACTTATTTTAAAAATATTATTTATATTATATTTTAAAATTAATTAGGTGTGTAACCTAACAGCAAAAATATAATTCTTAAAACAAAAATGAATATTTTTCAATTTAAGTACATGGGTTATTTAAACAAAGAATTCATATTCTTATTTTAAAATATAGAAAAAGAACTGTGTCCTTAAAGGGAGTTAACATCAAGTCAGTTAAGCTGCCTTCCCACTTTAAAAAAATGGACTTATTTGCGCACCTTTTGCGCAAACACTTTTATTTTTTTCACAGCAACCGTATGGAAAATGTGGGTATTTTTTTGTGGGTGGGGTGTTTTCCGCAGTTATTAAAACATTTTGCGCAGCAACTCCTCGAATCTAGTGACACTTGTAATAAAGAGGTTTTTTTTAATTTATTAAAGTGCTTTTCGATCGGCGGAGGTGATAGATCCCATCGCACGAGAGAAAGACCGGAACGTATGACTTTAAAGAATATACGTTCAGATGGTTGCAAAAGGTAAAAGTGGTTGCGCGATACTGCGCAAAAGATGCACAAATAAGTCCAATATTTTTTTTTTTAATTTTGAGTGGGGGCAGCTTCACTAACCTGTTATCATCCATATTCCTGAATGGTAACTCCCATTGAGGATACCGAAGTGTTTTATCTGTGGGATTTAATAATAATTACTGAAGTCAAAAAAAATATACAGGTATATAAAAAGTACAAAATATATTGTCTACTTCCATTTTCTACAATAACTTCTTACGTTTTAGAAAAGAAACAAATATAGTAAAGGATACGAAATCTTATTTAAAAAGAAACTGCGGTAAAACTCAAGGACACGTCAATTGTGTTTGGAAGCGGGATATTTTTGAAAATTGTTTTAGGGCAAGACCCAAGGCTTATAAAAATTATTTTAATTTCAAACATGAAACTTCCAACAAGGTGATATCTACCTAAAAATATCAAATCTTGCGGTTGACCCTTTAAGCGACCGTTTAAAAAAGGTTTTTTTCATTTTTACAAATAGTTTTTGGTGTTTTTTAGTTAGCTAATCCAAAGCAGAATCAACGTGTGCAAGGTTTTTTTTTATATAACACCCATTATATATATTAGATCCTAACTTTATATATTAGTTAAGTATCGGAAATTTGAAATTTAAATTATTTTTAAAAAGAGAAACTGAACTATATACCCTCGATGTCAAAACTGAAATTTATTTAAAATTTAAAAGTGCGAACAGATTTAACTTTATGTTTTTCGAATTTCGAAGAAAAGCTGGTCAAAAATCAGAAATTCCGAATTCAAAATTATTGGAAAAACCAATTTTATAATTTTATTACCGTTGTTAAAACCACCACCCTTTTTTTATATTCTCGTCCCTCTTAAAAATATTTTTGTTTAAAGTTGACCTTTGATGAGACTTTTATAAGTGTTAATAAAATGTGTTAAATATTTCCTGAATTAAGTGTTCCGTTATCCACAAGTTATTGAGAAAATTTAAAGAAATCGTCATGGAGCCTATTGCTGGTGGCAAGTAGAATCTTTAAAAAAAATTTTATACCTTCATCAAAAACATGATTTTAGTAACTGTCTGCAGATAACTAAAGCATGGCTTTTTGGTTACCGATGCAAAAAGACTTTTTTTTATCACGGGTGCAAAGAAAAATTTCTGTTCATTTTTTACCCAAAATTAAAGAGAAATACCGGAAAGACAGCAAATTACCGCAGGAACTAAAGGTTGGATTATTTCAAGGAGAGTTTATTTAAATACCTTGTTGCGCTCGTTATTTAAACCAACGCTTGTAAAAAAAAAGCACTATTTTAGCCACTAGTTGTTAAAACTACTATTTTTGATCACGGGTGCAAAAAAATATTTCTGTCCGTTTTTTACCCAAAATTAAAGAGAGATAGCTGAAAATAGTACTATTGAAATAATCTGATTATTCTTTCACCACGTCTTTACGAAAAAATCATTTAAAAACATCGTCAAAATATTCAACTATCAAAGATTAAAATGTCGCAACAATGAACGTCACCGAGTAAAAAGGCAAATCGCTAGGGAAATCATTGTTATTTCATTTACCAGCTGCATTGATTTATAGTGTAAAGATGTTGTGTTGCGAGAAGTGCTCTTCGTTCGAGATTTTCAAAAGTATTTTCCTGTTTTTTTTTTGGATTTTGTGATAAAGGAATTAAAAATATTGTATTAACCACTCGCGACTAAACTGTTTTTTTTTACTCGCGTTTCTAAATATTTCGCTGCTTATTTAAACTAAAAAAGCACAGTTTAGCGGCGAGTTGTTAACACTATTTTTTTTAATACCTTTCGAGAGAAGAGCATTTCTCGCAACACACCATCTTTAAACTATAAATCAAGGCGGCTGGTAAATGAAATAACAATGGTTGCCATAGCGATATGCCTTTCATTCTTGCTACATTTTAATCTTTGAAAGTTTGATATTTTGAGGATATTTTTAAATAATTTTTTCGTAAATACTTAATGAAAACTGGTTGAGATGGCTTAATTTTTAGGCAAGAATAATTGGATTTTTTCCATATTACTAGTTTCCTCTATTTCTCGTTAATTTTGGGTAAAAAACGGACAGAAATATTTTTTTGCACCCGTAACCAAAAGTTTCTTTTTGCATCGGTAACCGGCCATGCTTTAGTTATTTTCAGACAGTTATTAAAACCAGGTTTTTGATAAAGGTATAAAAAAACTACTATATTGAATTGAAATATCCACAGAACTTTTTTAATTTTAATTTTTTTAAACTACATAGTCTCATAAAAAATAAAAATAAGGATTTTTTTTTTCTTTTCTAGCCATAAAGTACCCGTATTTCCCCGTAATTTGCGGTCTTGCCAAAAATACATATTTAAAAAATGGGGTAATGCGGGTAAATGTACTTTATGTCTAGAAAAGGACGAAAAATTCCTATTTTTATTTTTTACGACATTATAAAGTTTTAAAGAATCAAAATTAAAAAAGTTCTGTGGATATTTCAATTCAACAAAATTTTTGGGATTCTACTTACCACCAGCAGCAATAGACTCCATGACGATATCTTGAAAGTTTCTCAATAAGTTGCGGAAAACGAAACGTTCAATTAACGAAATATTTAACACACAAAATTCTCATCAAAGTTCAACTTTAAACCAAAATATTTTTAAGAGGGACGAGAATATTAATAAAAGGTTGGTGATTTATTATACCTAGGTAACTATATAATAAAATTATAATTGGTGTTTCCAATAATTTTCAATTCCGAATTTCTGATTTTTGACGAGCTTTTCCTCGAAATTCAACTGTATGCAATGCACATAAAATAAAAGACTGACAGGCTCTTACATCCTACCTCGGAACCGAGAATCCCCGAGCGTTTGAGATGTTCATTTTAAGAATAAAACGACAAGAATTTTCTTCAATTAGGCATCTGAAGGTTATACTTAATTTTAGTATTTTAAATACCTATTTTGAACCTAAAGAACAAAATTTGTGTTAATATTAAAATTACAATAGTCTCATGTCAAAATTTGCAATGTTTTAAAATAAAAAATACTTTTTTGCCTAATTTAAAGATATGCTCTTAAAATGAAAATAAACGGAGTTTCATAATAAACTTAGGTTTTAATTTAATGTTTTCGGTAAATTTCCAAATGAAGATCTTAGGCTTTAAATCAAAAATTATAAAATTTTTAAACAGATAGTTTTTACTTGGATTAAAGAAAACATTTGAGAAAATTAAATTTTGTATTTAAGTATAACAATATGTTTATTTTAGAATAATCTGTTTAAAATAAAATTCTAGATTTTCATTTCAATGATGCAGTTTTGAGCATACTGAAATACTCATTTGTAGAAATTTTTTTTTCCGTGTGTTAGGTTTTGTTTGTCGTTTATTGGTTATCTATGTTTTTTATAACTGAAAAAATTATACGTAGTTAACCCCCCTATCCTGGCTTTTGATGAAAACATTTAGAAAATCAAAAGTAGGGCATAAATTGCGGCGCTATAACACCTTTGATATTTATGGTATTAGTTTAATTTTGAGTTAAAAATGGCATTTGTAGTGTTATTTTCTTAAAAAATTTCGCCTGCTGCGATTTGAAACCATTGATATATTTATAATTTTAATTTAGTTTCAAATTTTTAGAGCCATTTTCTTAAAAATTTTCGCCTGCCGCTCTATAATTTGATATTTACGATTTTAGTTTATTTTGACACACAAATTACAGTTTTAATGTTATTTTCTCAAAAATTTTTTTAAACATTTTCTAAAATAAAAAACGTATGAAAGAAACGACTTCAAATCTGAGTACCCCCCCCCCTAGATTTGAGACCAAATCCTCGCTTGTAGTTACTAAGTTTTGTTTGCATATATTGATATGTTTCTCATAAAAGCTATGCTTTTATTCTATCTTTTTTTCGTATCGAACCCCCCCCCCTGTTTTCTAATACTATAAAAAGAATAAGCCCCTGGCTAAGTAGGTTTGAAAATGCTATATTTATCTCAATACACAAAAAATTGTGATTTTTCCGTAAAAATTAACAATTCCTTAATATATACGCGAGGGTTGTCTATTGATAAACCGGCACCTTAGAGAAAAGATTTATTTAAATTACAGTAATAAAAACGAAAAAAAAAGCAGCATTCTCTTAATAAAATGAACGTAGACTATTTTTTTAGCCATCCATACATAGTATGGAGGCTATTGAAATCGTCATTTCCACTAAACATGAATTATTTGGGTCAAAAAAGACCTAGACACAAAATTTTGTCATGGTGTCTGTCTGTCTGTTTACTCAAAAACCGCTAAACTGGTTCTTATCAAATTTGAGCTAATTAGTTTTTGGTGATGGTACGGTGGTTGGTAATAGAGTAGGTGGGGGGATTAAACTTTTTTTAAAATTGTAATTCACGAACCATAGCATTTTCAACCAAAAAAAAAATTAAAAAATTTAAAAAAAAATGAGAATTTTTTTTAATTTTCAATGTATATGTATATTTGTAATTTTGACCAACTTCTACATATCCGATTGGCTTCAAATTTGGCATGCTTATATAGTTGCGATGACAACACAATAATATAGTGTAATGAAATTGACAGCTCCCCCCTACTCGAAGGGGGTGTTAAATTGAGAAGTTTTTTAAATTTTCTATGTATATGTATATTTTTAATTTTGCCCAACTTCTACATATCCGATGTGCTTCAAATTTTTCATGCTTATATAGTTGCGATGACAACACAATAATATAGTGTGATGAAATTGACAGCTCCCCCCTACTCGAAGGGGGTCTTAAATTGAGATTTTTTTTAAATTTTCTATGTATATTTGTAATTTTGACCAACTTCTATATGTCCGATTCAGTTGCAGTACACCCGATTTCGTTGACATTTTATGTGGGGGGGCATTTGTGGATGGCGACAACGAATTTCCAATCAGATTTTAAAAATTCAATATGGCGGGTTAAAAATTGCCGATTGTGTGTCAATTTTTTCAAGTCCATTTTGACGGAAGGGAAGCCCGCTGTCTCCGAGGTGAACTGTCTATGAAAAGATTTACAATGAAGTCTATTTTGACAGACTTTTACTTGTCCGATTATATTTAAACTTATACGATACAGTTCCGGCGCAGATATCTACATCTGCGGTTCCGGTGACAACACAATAATGGTATATTATTAGACACCCTCTTCCCCCCCTACGAAGGGAGCGGAAGGAGAAAACGCCAAAGTTGGTCCGATTTCAACCAAAATTGGTATACGGGGGTTTTTGGGGATAAGAAATACGAATTTTTGATCATATTTTTAAAATTCAATAGGGCATTTTAAGATTCTAGGTCATGTTTTGCTAACCAATTTTAACTGACTAATACACATCCGATTGTCCTCAAATTTGGTATGCGTGTATGGTTCTAGTGACAATACAATAATATGATAATATCACGTACCCATCTTCCCCTAACGAGGGAAGTGGAGGGGGAAAAGATTTAGTTTGTTCAATTTCCATCAAGATTGTCAGACAGGAGTTTTTAGGGAAAAGTATTATGAATTATTGATCGGATTTGAAAGTTTAGGGTACAAATCTAATAGAAGATTTCATAAAATATAAAATGCACTAAAAAGTAGAAAATAATTTTTAGCATTCTGACATCATAATAATAATAAAAGCGATGGTCTAAAATTAAAAATAACAATGTCCATCCATATATCAGAAAAATGTTAGGGTAGCTTGGGTCGAGTTGGGTTGGATTTACTTACCCTTGCATTTCTCTGCTTTATAGTGAATTCAGAATCTTGCGAACAATCATTTATTAACATAATTAAACAAATTTGAAGCTTAAATGTTGGTTGTAGTTGGTAATAGAGTAGGTGGGGGGATTAAACTTTTTTAAAATTGTAATTCACGAACCATAGCATTTTCAACCAAAAAAAAAATAGCATTCTGACATTATAATAATAATAAAAGCGATGGGCTAAAATTAAAAATAACAATGTCCATCCATATATCAGAAAAATGTAAGGGTAGCTTGGGTCGAGTTGGGTTGGATTTACTTACATTTACTTTATAGTGAATTCAGAATCTTGCGAACAATCATTTATTAACATAATTGAACAAATTTGAAGCTTAAATGTAGCTCTTCTTTACCAACTAGTTTTTTCGAATATCCGCGGTAGTCACAAATTACTTATTTCATTCACAAATTTTGGATAGTCGAGTTAGTTGGCTTTTGATGTAAGAAATATATAAAATCCTTCTGGTCAGGTCAAACATCGATTAGCCACCATATTTTTTAATATATCGATTTTCAGTAATTTTGGAAACAAAAAAAAAAGAAAATAATATTGAACCAATTTGTTCTTTGAATTTTTTACTATTAAAAACTGTCTAAAAGTCTTTTAAAAATGTTTAAGAGCCCAAAAAACCGTACATGCGATTTTCAAAATTTTTATTTTTGTGAAAAATGTCTAAAACCTTGTGTTTTTTAAAGTTTTGTTTGTCAGGTGGATTTCGAATGAATTATGTGAATAAGTTTCTTTAAAAAACCATTTAATTATTATGTGTCGTCAAATTATATTTGGTAGCGATTATCATTTACAAGATTACTTAATTAAAACAGCGTTGTTCTATTTTTAATTTTTACATTGACCTATTTTGAAGGTCAGATTTACGTCAGTTTTGTCCCCACATAAGTAGAATAGTGGGATTTTTTACGTATTTAGTCCCTATTTAATTCATATACGGAAAGATTCCTATTTTATGTTAGGGATATAAGAAATAAATAAATAAATAATGACAAGATAGGGGTTAGCGTCCTTGAATTTCATATGTTGTTGGGTTAGCAGGAATAAAGGACCGTGCTTATTGTTGTACCTTTTTTATTTCAACGGCAACGTTTCGGTGGCATGGTTTCCACCTTTATCAAGCCTCAAAATTTTAAGGTAAAAGCCTTCATGTTATAAAACTAAACTCAAAATGTTTCTTCATTATTAGGAAGGTGTAGCAAGATATATCAAATATTCACTGTTTTTTAGGTATTTTTCACAATTTTTTTGGTAGGTCACTCAGTTATGTTTTACTGTCTATGACAGCAAGTCATAAAATAACTTATTTTAATTTTTATATTAGAATACAATTTACCAAATTAATACTATTTCTTTTTTTTATAAAAAAAAAATACATCATTATAAAGATTCGCAACTTTACTGGCTTCTTTTTGACCGTTTACAATGTTGACAACATTGTTTGTTTTTATCAAAAAAAAGATAATACATCATTTCAAAGATTTGCAACTTCTCTGGCTTCTTTTTGACCGTTTACAATGTTGGTGAAGCCAGGAAAGTTGCAGATCTTTGAAATGATGTTTTTTTTAAAAAAAAAAAAAAAGAAATAATATTAATTTGGTAAATTGTATTCTAATAGAAAAATTAAAATACATTACATTGCGACTTGCTGTCATAGACAGTAAAACATAACTGGTTGATCTACCAAAAAAATTGTGAAAAATACCTAAAAAACAGTGAATATTTGATATATCCTGCTACACCTTCCTAATAATGAAGGGTCATTTTGAGTTTAGTTTTTTTTAACATCAAGGCTTTTACCTTATAATTTTGAGGCTTGATAAAGGTGGAAATCATGCCACCGAAACGTTGCCGTTGAAATAATACCCAAGTTCTGATCAAAAATGCTACTTAGGTATAGTCCTGACAAATTCCTTTAACGGAAAAACTAATCGACTAATTTTGTATTTGATAAAAAAAACTGATTTTTTGTGGAAAATATAGAAAAACGTTTATCTATTTTTTTTTGTATACTGGGACTTTCCATCCATTATTGGATCAATGCCCAGTTTCAGCCAAGTTTTTGCAAAGTTAAAGACAAATACAAAATATCCATGCACCTAGCCGGGATTCGAACCCGGAACCTTCCGTGCGGCAGGCAGGTACGCTGTCCACTGCGCTACGGCGGCCGGCTACGTTTATCTATTAAAATCTAAAAAAAAACAAAATCTCATTTTTGAAATAAAAACAACATACACGATATTCTTCCATTAGACGGCAAAATTAGTGTGAAGATACATGGCTTGCTAGCTTACACCCTAAGGAGCAGGGACCAAGAAAAGTGTCTACTAAAAAAGAAATACTCTGTGGAATTGAAATGTTTGTGTGTTCCAGGGCTGCTAAGACCCTAGCTAAGACTAAAAATATGGCTAATCTCTACCCCAAAAGCAATATAAGAGGTGTTTTATTTACTTACAAGGAAAGAGAAAAACAGCAATAATATATAGGGACATTTTGGAAGGCTTATTTGATACTTTGTTATGGTTGTGGATATTATCGACTGATTATTTTTAACAATACCGTATCCGTATGGTTATTATGGTTTTTACTGTGTGTTCGAAGGACAATTTATTATGTAACAAAATATATATAACACAAAAAGTTTGTTCAAAAACCAACAAATTTGTGACATAGATTTGGTTGAGGCTACAAGTTTTTGTTCTTGCCAGTGATGTTTATTCCCTTGTCACTAATAAATTTTGCTCTCTTTGACATCAGACAGAAAGTGAAAATGTCAAGATTTGCTTAACAAAAGTTGTTAACTGACCTCTATGGTGGTAGAATTTATTAGTGACAACTGCACCTACTATGCAGTAACATTGTCAAAGAAGGACTCTCAGGATTTTGACACTATATCTACAGAGAGATTCAATAAAAAACGATGTATGGCATATGAATGAAGTGTGTACTGGACGTAGTCCAAAAAGTCCCTGATTCATATGTGGCTTGGGACGGCCACGGTTTAAAAAATCATTCACTATAGAAACTGCAATTCGTCAAACCAATTTTTTATCCGAACCTTACTTCATCAAACCCATTCAATAATAAATTCGAAATTTATAAGACCCGTTTTTTATCGAACCATTGTTCATCAAACTCATTCAATATCAAACTCGTAATTTGTAAAACCCATTTTTAATAAAACCCGGAATTTGTCAAACCATTATTTATCAAAACCGAAATTCGTAAAGCTCATTGTTTATCAGAACATTTTTGCTAAATTGATTGCGCATTTGCCAATAATACATGAACCAGAGGTGTACACGCAGGTGGCGCAGCGTCGCGGTGTTTCGAGGCATTTGTCGTTCTATTGGCTAAAAGTATGCACAGGTAGAGTCCGATTATTAAGTAAATGGGCCACGACAAGCACGGACGATGCGCGGTATTCGCTTGTTGTCTCTGTTGAGGGTCGAACACTGTGGCAGATAAAATAATTCTGTACGTATCGGCACTGCCATTTAAAACAAACGAATAAGTTGAAGAATTATAAAATGATAAAAAAAATATTGGCAAGCCGTTATTTTGAATTTGGGTAGTTGATGTGTTGTTGAGTTCTTATATAATTTATTTCAATACTGAATTGCGTTAGTTCATGTTTTATTGAGTTCTCAAATAAAATGATAATATTATGAGTAATAAGTTGTTTAATTCTTGGCCTTTCCCCCTTTTTGTAGAAAAATAATTGTACTTATTTAAGAGGATACCGTACAGGTGTAAAACGCGGAACAAAAATGAGCCGTTCCTATCAATTTAATTAAAAAATGCTTCAAATAAATTTTGTAGAAAATTACTTAACATTTATTGGAGAGTCATTAATTTTTTGGCATTTCAAATTTTAAGAAAAAATTTCGCTATTTCACATTTTTTGTAAGAATCAGGGACTTTCCAATTCATTTTAATGAATTTAAATTCTTCTCGAAACATTTTTCGTTCGCCACCTGTTGATTACGACTTCATCTTAACAAAATATTGGAAGCAATGGAAAAAAAAAATATAATCAGATTACAGCATGATCAACAGATAATATATGATAATGATTAAATGCAAAAAAAGAACTATTACCTACTGTAATATAAATATTTTTTGAGTAGCAATAGATTGAAAGTTAAAAAATGCCTTTTCTCAAATAAGTTGAAAATGGACATTCCTTCCTTTTCCCGTGTATGTATGTATTAATATTTAAATTTACTTTTTTTTGAATGGATGTTAGACTAACTATATGAATTGACAAGGGGTGCTTTATGTAAAAGAGATATTTATTTATAAAATAGTAAAATCAATAAAATGCTTTGGAAAGTTATTACAGTAATATCTATCTCGTTTTGTAGTGTAACTTCTAACAATTGTGTAATGTACAAATTAATGCATATTTATTTTACTGTACGATAATTTTAATACTACCTTTTAAGCACCAAATCTCTCCAACAAATATTTACCATTTCGAACTAAAAAATATTGAACAATTTATAACCGCCCATGATAATTTAAATAAAACACTAACTGGAAAAACACAGAGACAACAAGACACAAACTGCAATGAACAGATTATTAGAGCGACTACGCCTATGACTCTATACGGCAAACCAATCGCGAGCTAAGTGAGCTTCAGACGAAATTGGGTTTCTACGCACATTCCTTAGCTGGCCTATTTACTTATTAACCGGACTCTAGTGCGTGTACGCCTCCGATTCAGGTATTATTAGCGAATGCGCAATCAATTTAGCAAAAATTTTCTGATAAACAACGAGGTTTACCGAGAGTTTTACGAATTCCGGTTTTGATAAATAATGGTTTGACAAATTCCGGCTTTTATTAAAAGTGGGTTTTACAAATTACGATTTTATTATTAAAAACGGGTCTTATAAATTTCGAATTTTTTATTGAATGGGTTTGATGAAATAAGGTTCAGATAAAAAATTGGTTTGACGAATTGCAGTTTCTATGAATATATGAATGATAAATTCCTGGTTTGATAAACATAGGCGTTCGTGGCTCGAGCAACTAATAAAGAGAGACTTTGCGCTTGGTAATTCTCATATGCCTATGAGATAATAGACACTTTAAGTTGATTATGACAAGTATGAGGATGTTTCTGTCTTGTACATTTTATTACCATATATTTCTATCTTTCTTTCTTTGGTTCGGCCGCTTGTCTATAATTTTTTTCCCGTCGGCAAAACTCGCTGCGTATATTATCATATCTTCACGTTAGCAACATGTCGCAGACGCTATACTACGTAGGTTAACGTCATGTCTGAACGTTAAGCACGTTTCTCACTGTGCATTTTTTCCGTACATCTTGCAGATGCATCTTCACATCGTTCACACTGTGCGTCAAGAAATGTCATTTTTAGCTAAGGGAAAAAAAATCAGGCAACAAAAAATTAAAATTTTGAAAACTAGAACCTAATCTTAGTTTAACAGCTGATAATTGATAGGCTTGCCAACATAAAATTTATATTGTTACAGCAAAATTCACTAGAAAAATCCCCAAATATGCATCTTTTAACAAAAATTAGAACAAGTTCTATTCCATGCATCTCGAGTTCTCGAGGAAAATGCATGGTGTGAACATCCAAAATGCATGCAACTTCTCAAGATGCATGGAGAAAATGCATAGTGAGAAACGGGCTTTATATACAAGGTGGGCGAAATTCGCTGGGATTTGGGAGTTTTGGGTACTTCTAGGCAAGATAGCCAATAGTATACATGTCCTAGGTTCGATTTTCGAAACAAGCTTAAATACGAAAACTGCATCTCGATATGTTACGAGGTTTTTGAGATACGGGGGCTTTTTGAAAAGTTTGCATTTTGGGATGAGCTCTATAACTTGGTTATTTATGGGAATATTGTTTTCATGTAAAAAAATTTTTTGTAAATTTTTTGAGAAAGAACTTAACCGTCAAACTGAAATTTCCCTAACGCATCTAGTTTCTGAGATATATCCTAAGCTTGGTATTTTTCTTATGGCATGACCTTTTATTTCTTTGCTAAATCAGCATAAAATTCCCTTTAAAATGATGTATCACACTCTATGTTTTATTTTTTGTATTTTTTTATATTTTTATTTTTTCGATATTTATTTATTTTTTTAATTATTATCTTTAAAACTTTTTAAGCGTAATTTTTACCATAAAGTAAAGTTAAAAAGATAAAATAAAAGTAAATATTCATAGAAAGTAAGCAAAATATAAAAAAATACATAAAAATAAAAAAATACAAAAAATACAACACAAAGTGTGATACATCATTTTAAAGGAAATTTTATGCCGATTTTAAAAATCAAATAAATAAAGGGTCATTCTATAAGAAAAATACCAACTTTGGGTTATATCTCAAAAACTGATGTGTTAGGAAAAATCCAGTTAGAAGATTAGGTTCCTTGTTAAAATCTCTTCAAAAAAGCTATTTACATGAAATCAATATTCCTATAAATAACTAAGTTCTCGTCCCCAAAATGCAGACTTTTCAAAATGCCCTCGTAGCTCAGAAATGGTAAGACATATCAAGATGCAGTTTTCGTATTTAAACTTGTCTCAAAAATCGAGCCCAGGCCATCCCAGCGAATTTAGTCCACCCTGTACATGCTAAAGACGCGACCTTGATAAAAAAAAAACTCAACGATAGACCGCAGAGATTAGACTTTGGTATCTGTATTCGAGTCTTTGCTTTTGTACAGATAAAAGGAAGACAGAATATATGCGTACGTCCTATGACCAACTTAAACAGTGGTATTTACTAAGATCTAAAATATTGCCCCCCACAGGTCTAAACATTTACACCTATGGGAGGTACGAAGTTTTAAAACCAATTTTCAAAAAACACTTATCCATACAGAAAAGGTACAAAGTTACTGATTATTTTCTATTGTTATTGCAAAATATCACTGAAGAACTGCTTTTTTTCTCAAAATATACCATGTTTTAGAACAAAATGCCTTAAAATTATTTTTTTTTTACAGGTTTTAAAATGGCAAATGGAGAATACGCCAAAAATTTGGCCCATAATAGCTTCATTATCTATGTTTGAGGTTATAAAGTTGGTGATTTTTTAGACCACCTCTAGGAGATGGTTTAAATTTATAGTCCCCAGAAAGGATTGTTTTGTGGCAAGTGGTGATAAGTTCGTTTATGATTCACCTAAGTAACCGTTTTTACAAAGATTAATTTACCGTATTTAATATCCCAAGTTAAGTAAAAAGTAAGTTTTAATTAGAGTGACATATAACCCCAATTTTAATTTGTTCTACGGAGTGTTTACTATCTAAACCCCGGGTGGGTTTAAATTTTTTAATTTTCTTTTCTTCTAAACTGAAACTTTCTTCTTAAATCCAACAAAAGATTGTGTTTAAGATGATTATTCAATAAACTAATTTATTAAAATTCTTCTTATAAATCGAACTACGTCCTAAACTCAAGGAGGGTTGGTTTAAAATGCTTAAAACCAAAAATTTCACTTAAACTTACGACCGTTCTAAAATAGACTAAACCCTTTTATGAAATCCCGCCGATAGTATCTAATACACGACCCCGCTCTTGCATTTTCCGAAAAAAAACTAATAACTAATCAAATTAGACTGGAAAAAACGCAGAACCAAAAAATCCTCTGGGCGCGAGCAAACTGCGTCAGACATGCGCAGCAGATTTTTCGCCTTTGACCTTGCCCATGGCCAACCCTGATTCTTACGTTATTTTCTTTGTTTTTCAAAGTTATTACTGTTACAGATTTTGCGACACTGCCCATTATAGTATCTCATAGTTATATGGTAATTCTCCATCTCCTGATTACATGGGAAAAACAAATTGGTCCATATTTCCGCGAATTCGATGAATATCCAACGAGAATGGTCCTTCTAGCTAACTTCGGTACGTTTGGCCAGGACTCAACCCGCGCTCGTGTAACGAAAGTTCTCCTGTTGTCGAATTACAGGAATTACCATCGGATTAATATTGACCCGGGGCAATAGGCATTCAGCTCATCAAATTACGGAAATTTTGGCCCAAAATGCAGGGAATTAGGTTATAGCTTGTAAGAAGCCTTTGTTCTAGACGATTATTAGTCGAAAAAATTAGATAGAGGCTACCTAGTTATTTTCCGGTTAAGGATAGTATAATTTGCTGCAGACCGATCGAAAAATTAGTTGGCAAACCATCCTAGTAGGTATCTATTAAAATCCAATAATAATTTTTTTTAAATAGGGATTTTTCTAAATGGGACAAATTCATCCTGAAAATAAATATAAGGGGGGCCAAAAAACCGTAAACTTGATTTTTGTGATTTTAGCTTCAGCAAAAAACTAAACCTTTGTCAAAATTGACATTTTGTTAAAATCCAAGATGGCGCATGATTTTTAAATTTCCTCATTTTTAACACCCCCCCGCCAAAATTTTGTGTGCTCCACTGTACTCGATTTTAGACATTGGGCATAAAGACACGACTTCTTCGTGCACAGAGAGGTATCACTTCTAAAAATCGGACAAGAAATAATAAAGCTCAACGCCAACGAATTAAGTGATGTTTTAACCCTTTGTAAAACATAGGTCTAAAAACCTCTAGTTTTTGTTCTACTAGGGATTTGTTAAATCTCGTCCGATTCTTTAGATTTTGAGCTCTACGGGAAGCTTACCCAGCAAACACAAATCGTCGGCATTGAATCGGGCCAATGTCGACAAAGTCGGCAGTGTGTCGGCATCGGTGACTTAGAGAGATTGCGATTTTCACTGACGGAGGTCCACATTATTACAGTCGACTTTATGCCGACACCACTTTAGGTCCGATTGGAACTTTGTTTAATCGGTCGAACATCGGCAACTGACGATGGCCCGATTTACTATAGTCAACTTTATGCCGACGCCCACTTTATCTGCTTTAGGGTCGACGACGGTCCGATTGGAACTTTGCTATAGTCGACTTTATGCCGACGACCACTTTATCTGCTTTAGGGCAGACGATGGTCCGATTGGAACTTTATTTGATTAGTCGAGAATCGGCAACTGACGATGGTCCGATTTACTATAGGCGACTTTATGCCGAAACGCACTCTATCTGCTTAAGGATCGACAATGGCCTGATCAGATTTTTGTTCGATTGGTCGATAACCGGCAACAGAAGATGGTACGTCACATTAAAATTTTTAAACTGCAAAACTACTCTATCTGTCAAATTTAACATTTTATGAAAATCCGCAATGGCGCATGCTTTTGAAACTTAGATATTTTTCACTCCTTCCTGCCAAACGTTTTTGAAAATTAATGTTTCTAACTTTAATTATCCGAAAAGCCCCGTCTTTTCAGTGTACAAAGAGTTATCATTTGTAAAAATCGGACAAGAACTAAAAGAGCTCTAGCAAGACGTAAAACTCTCAGTCTTTTCCACAAATTGTATCTTTAATTTTTTAAATTTTAGTACATGTTTCCGATTTAAGAAAATCCATCCTCAGCTAAAACAATATCATTGTATGAAAATTCAGCTTGGTAAACATACAGTAAAAGAGTGTAAAGTTATTAGATTTGATTTTAAAGTTACATAAACCTACCCTAAAAAGTGAAAACCAGCGCCCTCGTACCACCTCAACCAAATGGGAGTACTTAAGTCTCTTGACAAATAGAGAAGGAAATTATTACACGATTTGACGTTTTGACGATGTTTTGTGGAGAAAATCTATAAGATTAAAAATTAATGAAAAACTAAAAATTTTTTTTTTTTGCTTTTATGTAATTTTTAATTAATTTTTAATCTTTTTATAGATTTTCTCTACAAAACATCGTCAAAACGTTAAATCATGTAATAATTTAATAATAAATAAGAGAGGCTCAATCTGAACAACATATGTCAAAATCCCTACTACCCCACCTTTTGCAAGCTGATAGTCTTTTTTAATCTCTTATGACTGGACTAACAGTAAAAGTGTGCTATTTAATTGCTTTTGTTAAAGCACTTTCTATATTCAGTGTATGCATATGAATTTTGTAACAAATATTATAGTATAGGAACTTTTAGAGAAATGAAACAACAAAATTGCTTCCAGGGCTTTTTCCCACAGTATTTATTTCAACTGTAGACCGGTTTCGCCTAAAGAGGCATCTTCAGTACCAAATACTTAAAAAAATCAACAGCATTGAGTCCATTGTAGGGCGTTTATCGACTGCATGTTCGTCTTTGGAAGAAGGCAAATTAATATTTTGAAGTGTAGTTGCACTATTTTAAAAAAGAAAATTCAGCTTTAAAACAAAAAGGATTTTTATTTTTATTTAGAAGAAAAAAAACAATAATATAAGCGACGACAAGAAGAATTACACGTCTTTCGTAATTTTTCTAAAATATAAATAAAAATTCTTTTTGTTTTATTTTAGTATTTTTTTAAGTATTTGGTACTGAAGATGCCTCTTTAGGCGAAACAGGTCTACCGTTGAAATAAATACTGTGGGAAAAAGCAATTTTGTTGTTTCATTTCTCTAAAAGTTCCTATTCAATAAAAACCCACATGGACAGCCTCCAAGGATTAAATATTATTTTTTTTTTGGAGGCAACCTAAATCTTTAATTGGTATTTTTTCGTTACTTAGGTGTGCCTTTCTAGTAAAAAAACCATGTTCTTATTAGCCGACTTTTATCTAGGGGCGACCCTGTATGTGTCTGAGAATATTATAGTGCAAAAAATGTTAAAATTGGACCTGCACATGTATTCTTAATAAGACTATTTATATTTTGGTCTCCTGTGCCTCCTTTTTAAAAAGATATTGCAAATACAGTGGTCCATTGCATATTTTATTATTTTCCAGAGGCGTACATTTAAACTGGCATATCTCAAAAACAAAACCGGAGACCGCCCCAAATATTTTTCCTAAAAATATCAGGAAGGTCAGGACTCAGCAAATAACTATAGGGTGGCCCAAAAAAACGGGATTAAAATTTGCTGTCCGATTTAAAAAATTTTAATCATTTTGAAAAGAATATTTTAACATTTAAGAATTTAATCCAAAATTAACAGTTTATGAAAATCCAAGACAGCGGACATTTTAAAAAAATAGGTATTTTTGACTCTCACTGCAATTTTTTTATGTGATATATCGCTTGTTAACTTCGGGTAGGAAATAAGAAAGTTAAACATTTTTCAAATAAGTGCGTTTGTCAGGTCAAAAAAAAACATTTTTGCTTGGCTATCCTTTCGGATGTATTTGTCCGATTTTAATAATGCTTACCATTTTGAAAAGCCAAGGTTTAAAAGTTTTGCAGATTTATTTGAATATCGACATATTGATCATCAGTACACTCGGAAAGATATAACGCTTTACCCAAAAAAGCTACGTTTTTCATTAATAGACATCAAAAAAACCTATTTATATTAAAGTCTCGACTTTCCAAAATAGTAAAAATTTTTAATATCAAACAAAAACTTTTAAAATAATGTAACTCTTGTTTATCTCGCAAAATTTACTTTTCCAATAGTGTATGTATTCCATTCGCCAGTTTAAATAGCTGACGCAAATTACAACATTTACGAAAGCACAAATTATCACTCAAGTTATAGAAGACGGCTGGTCTATAAGGAGAGCGGCCACTCATTTTAGGGTTGATAAAATGACGATAGTACGATGGAAAAAGCACTGGATGGGTATGTTTTTGCAAATCGAAGGAATATTTAACAGTCAAAGATACGTTAAGATTCTTAAGGATGTTATGTCGCTATCTGTGCAGATGTTTTACGAAAACAACGACTTCGTTTACCTGCAGGGCAACTATCCCGTGCAGCCGTCTAATGTTGTACGCCAGTGCAGTTGAAGAAAAATAATATTTAAACTCTTTTTTGGCCATCCAACAGCCCTGATCTCAACCCAATAAAAAATATATGGGGCCGCCTTGTCAAAATTAGAGACCATAAAATGCTGAAGAGTTAAGCGATGCAATTCATCGCGCATTGGATGTGCTCTCAGAAGATCATTAATAGACACTTAAAGTAAATATTTCAACGCATCGCCATCGGTATCGGTATACGTAACGCGTTCGAAATAAAGCCAAAATACATATATTTTTGACTTGTTTATGTGATGTTTCGAACGATGCCCGCTTTTTTGAAGGGGGCGATGACAGAACTGCTGATTGAAATCGTTGCGTATGTTCGTGGGTCCGTAA
Organism: Oxystoma pomonae; assembly: GCA_963921995.1. Classification (NCBI taxonomy): domain Eukaryota; kingdom Metazoa; phylum Arthropoda; class Insecta; order Coleoptera; family Brentidae; genus Oxystoma; species Oxystoma pomonae. The sequence goes on along the minus strand of OY998169.1, from coordinate 45,843,291 downwards.
CGATACGTACATCCTTCCGTACGCAACGAGATTCTGGCATCACACGTGTCAAAGAAGCAGGCATCGTTCGAAACATGGCACGTACAAGTCAAAAATGTAGTGTATTTTGACTTTGTTTCGAACGCGTTACGTATACCGATACCGATGCGTTAAAATATTTACTTTAACTGTCTAATATTTACTAATTTTTGTTGTTGTTTTAAGTAATATTTAATATTTGGTTGTTTCCAATCCGTTGTGTTATTTTGAATCCATAGCTTTTTTCATTTTATTATCGTCATTTTATCAACCCCAAAATGAGTGGCCGCTCTCCAACTAACAATTTTTATGTACTACCATGTAATGTAAGTGCCTTATAGATGTCACCAGATTACCAGTTTGCTGTGATACGGTTTCGAAAAACTCATCTAGGAGTTAAAAGCAATTTAGCAATGATTATATTGTTGTAAGAATGTAAGTTGTAAGAATATTATATAAAAGCTCTGCTTCTTTCTGTAAGAACATTTATACGGTGTTACTATAGAGTAAAATTACCGCAAAGTACTTTAAGCTTTTGAAGTATTGTATAACAGTGTTTCAGGCCCAATAATACAACAATTTTAAATCAAAAGGGTTCTATAAGCTTTTACCTGTAATTTTACTATCTGTAAGAATGTTCTTACAGCAACAATTAAAGGAATATCCTATAAAAGCTCTGCTTCTGTATGTAAGAACATATATACGGTATTACTACAGAGCGTAATTGCCGAAAAGTACTTTAGGCTCTTAAAGGATTGTATAAGAGTGTTTCACGCCCAATAATACAACAATTTTAAATCAAAAGGGTTCTATAAGGTTTTACCTGTAATTTTGCGTTCTCTAAGAATGTTCTTCCAGCAACAATTAAAGCAATGTCCTATAAAAGCCCTGCTTATTTCTGTAAGGTTTTACTATAGAGCAGAATGGCTGCAAAGTACTTTAGGATCTTGAAGTATTGCATAAGAGTGTTTCAAGCCCAATAATACAACAATTTTAAATAAAAAAAGCTCTATAATTAGTAATTTGGCTTTATGAAGATACATTACAAGAGCAAAAAAGTGATAAACATCATATCCGATCTCTCTAATAAAACAAAAATGCACTTAAGTGGTTCATGGTGGATGAAAATATTTAGTTACTTTTCTAATTTTTCCTTGCTTTTGTGTTATCCTCATAATTGGGCAACTGCCCAATTGAAATTAAACGTCATTTCTCAGCCTCACATAACAAACAACAAACAAGAAAGAACCTGAAAATATAAACATGGACCACTCAAACTGGAAAAGATGCGAATAATGGAAAACTAAGGCGGAAGGGAATCCCTACAACTAAAAATTACTGTATGGTTATTGTATACTTGCTATACAGACCGCTTCAAGCTACTGCGAACATAGGGGGAATCAAGTCCAATTTACTCTCCGTGCCGTACGACCGAGGTGGATTCGAAGCACGCTGCAGTGTTATCTTTTGGAAATTCATTTTGTTTTTATTATTTTGTTTTATTTCTGCCTTGCTCGAGAAACAGATGGGTAAGTTCTTAATTGAAATAATACATTTTTAAAACCAGAAATGGATGTCTACGAAGTTGCCGAAAAAGTGCAGATGGTCAAATGGTCAAATGGTCAAATCTTCATAACCCAACACACGTTCGATATTGGTCGAGGGAAAATTTGCATTTGTATTTTGACGTAAGAACACAGTATCCCCAAAAACTAAATGTTTGCGGGGGGGGGGGGGGGGGGTATTATAGGGGAACACGTAATTGGGTCATTTTTTATTAACGGCAATTGCAATTTGAATGGTCCTAGATACTTGGATCTACTGCAGCAGCACATTATTCCAACTGCTAGGCAGTTGTTAGGTGTAAGATTTGGTAAAACATGGTTTCAACAAGATGGTTGTTCCGCTCACAATGTTGGCCTTGTTAGGGAATATCTTGATAATGTATTTCCTAATCGGGTTATAAGTACACGGGGAACTATTTTATGGCCAGCTCGATCTCCCGATCTTGCTCCTAATGACTTCTATCTGTTTTTGAAGAAGCTTTTCAAATTATCACCCCTAACATGCTTGGAAACGTTAGAAGGGGTTTTTATAGTAGGCTCGAATATTGTCTAGCCGAGCAAGGAGGACTTTTCGAACATTTGCTTTAATTTTTTTTGACTGGGAGAATCTTTTTGATTTTTAGAATGTATTATTTTATTTTGAGAACTTGCTTTTATTTTGTTTCTCCTTATTATTTTCATTGTAACACGTCGTCACTGATAAATCTGAGCAGTTGATTGATAAAACGCTCTTATTTATCAGTGACAAAAAATAAGAAAATTACGTTATAAAAATTTGCGAATTTATTGACCAAATTCCGGTTTCATTGACTACGCTCCACACAGCACCGTGGTTAGAGGCGTACTAAATACCAATGGAAAGTCATGCAAGTGGTGATCGCAAGCCTGAGTATTGGTTGCTTCACTGATAGGCGTGCGGTGTCTCTGCATGTACGTACACTGGCAAATTAGACTTCTTCCGCCCTATGTTCGCAGTAGCTTGAAGCGGTCTGTATATATGTTATAAATATCACAACAAGACGTCCATCTTATGTTCTGTCTCTCTATGAATTTAACGATATATCTATAAGTATAATTCATAAAAATACATAGAAACGATAAACGATGCAGAACTATTGTATAATTTGCTTAAAAAACGTCTTCCGTATATATTTTGTCACTTTTTATTTTTAGTCAGACAATATTTTAAGCTCCAAATGGCGAGTGAAAATTTTCTTAAATAAATGATATTAGCAGTAAAGTGGTGTTCGTTAATAAAATTGTGGTATACGTGTTTCAAAATAGGTAAAGTTTTCGAGTAATATTTATTTATTTTCAGGATAGTTTTGATGATGCCATTAATACCTACTGTGGAAGTGGAAGTCATAGTTAAAAGTCCATTTTGTTATTTAAATATTTATTCAAACCACATTAAAAAAACATTTCTTCTCTTAATTTAGGAGCTCAAGTTGTATCAATAGAAGTACAATACTGCATAATTGTTTCCAGAAGAACCCCCTTATAGTATAGATAGGTGTTGAAACTATTCTATAAATACCAGATAAGAGTTACGCAGATCTTTTATACAGTTCTTATGGGTTTATCAATAGAAGTAATTTGCTCTATATGGCGGTGCCCATTTTGTACTTATAGCCGGCCTAGTAGCGTCTTATATACAGAACCTTTATATAAGCAAATTATACAGGCATTTATTCCTGCAGTTTTTGCTGTTATAATGTTCTTTCTGATCTTACAGAGAAGAAAATGCTGGTTGGGATAGACCAGCCACTCTTCTGTAACTCGAGTGATAACTACTCTTTTGCAATATACAGGTTTGGCCATTTAAAAGAGTTCACCTGTATTTTTTCAAAAGCTGTTAAGAATTGGAGAAAATGCTAAAACACATCGATTTTGTTTGTAAAGAGTACACTTGATGGCTCTCTTGAAATTTCTATAGCGCGCATCCCCTTTGAGAAGTAAACTTTACCCCTATATTTTGAATACTGATAGTGGGTCGATTAATACCTTGTTTTGAAGGTCTCCTGAATGTCTGAATCTACCGATTAGTTTTTGAGATATTCACTTTCACAGTTGCATGGACAAATGCAAAAATATTTTTTTAAAGAAATTTTTTAGAAATCCCGGGACACGTCGATTTTGCTTTTGTTAATAGAACATTTTATCATTGCATTTTTTCTTCTAGGATACATTCCTACGAGTGGTAAAATTTAAATATCTCAAAAACGAATCGATAGATTTTCGAAATTTTTACACGATTGTCAAGAAATTCGGGAGACCTTCAAAATAAAGTGTTCCCCCTTACAAACAAAATCGATGTGTTTCAGCATTTTCTCTAATTCTTTACAGTTTTTGAAAAAATCCAGGTGAACCCTTTTAAATCGCCAACCCTGTATAAATATATTGATTTGTTGTTTAAATGGCGATTTTTGGTATCATTAAATAATTATATCCGAGATTAAAATATTGATTAAAACATTGATTTTAGAATCAAGAAGAGACTAAACTCAAAACCCTTCTTTGCGTTGCGTCGTCGGGTAATAAGGTTATTTGTTTTAATTAATTAATTTAGAGGCCTTTTTATTTTCGATTTTATTAATATGACATAAAGTCATCGTAATACCGAATTTAATACTGTCAGACATTACAAGGTGGTGGTCTCTTTGAGTATACATGTATGCGTTTTTTTTAACAAGAGTACAGCAAGAATGTCCTGTGTTTTTTGGGCCACCCTATAGATAATAATTCTTCAATGGAATACTCTGTTTACTTAAAACTTTTATTTGTCTCGTGTCAAATTAGAAAGTTAGAAAACTTTTCAAACTAATAACTTATTTCATGTTTGTGTGGCTAGTTGAGAACTATAGGGTAGACCGGGTAGACAAGAGCACTTAAAAATAAATAAAAGGGCGGATAAAATAAGGACAACTTTCGAAAAAGTACGCACAGACAAAGGAAACAAGCTTGTTAGGAAAGATGGGCAGTTATAAATCGTGACAAAACGTTAATTCAGACTGGATGTGGTATTTTGAGGCCAAGACCTTTTTCAAATTTTTCAAATGTGTGTTTCAGTGAAATATCTTAAATTCATATCCTGTGGCGGAAAATACACTTCCAAATTCAAACGCACCAGTTTTCTGGCACTAAAATGTCAGCCGCCATATTGAAATTGTTCCAGAGAGTTTAAAGTGGTAAAACTTCTAGGGGTCGCGTCTCGCAAGCACCACCCTGCACACCCACATATACCAAGTGTGCAGGGTGGTGCTTACGAGAAATCGCCCTTTCTCGCCTGTTCTCCGTCCCCAGCGCGCATGTGTGCCGGAGAGAGGGTTAACCATTAATGTGTCCGTATGGTATCAGGTGTGCTGAATCCAACAAGACCAACCGCGTCATCGTACAGCACCTGGTTGTCGAGATATAGACCAAAATAGAAAAGATTTCGAGGATTGTAGGCAACTCCATGAGCCACACCCTCCCCACGCACGCTGACAGTGTTGCCGCCGTGGCAACACTTCTCAAAAGTTCCCTTAGGACATGTACATTTGATGTGCAAAACCTCAACCCGTTAGGTCGAAAATCAAGGTTTGATTCACTAACAGCTTAACTATTAGATTTAAAGTGCCACAACCATCTTCTGTTTCTTTTTTTAAATCGTGCAGTACGTCACCTTTCGGTTGTTTTGCGATTTATAATCGCTTGCTGTAGATGGACCCTGCATGTAGATGGAACCTATACAGATGGCATAATTATAGGTCTCTCACAAGATAGATGCTACCTCAACCTACTGCTAACTACAGTTGGTATTTTCTTGGTTTCGATTGTTCACAGAGAGGGCGCCATTGTCAGGATTTCTTCCGCTGGAGCCGTAATCTTTGGCACATAAGCGCAACCAAAATTGTTTGTCATTGTGGTACACCTAGTTGATGAGATGGGTAAATCGATCATTTTGTACTGAACGAATCGATCAGTGATTCCTTTCTAGAATGATCGAATCTTTTGAATCGATCATTGAATCAATCATTTGAAAATTTTGAAATTAAATTAAAGAAAATGGTGAATAAAAAAGGTCTGCAGGATGCAACTAAATACGACATACTCTGCTAACCAAAAAAATCTAGCCCGCGTGCAGAAATTCGAATCAGAGGAACGAATGAACGAAACGATCGACCTATTTCCAACTGATTCAGTGTATCGCCACAGTGGGTCAGTCAGTCGTTGATCCGTTCCGATTTGATTCACTCGTTTGATTCATTCTGTCTTCGTCGGTCATTTCACTCATTTGACTGATTGAATCATATCGAGAAAATATGATTCGATCACTCAATACTCGCAAGTGATTCGATAACGAATCGTTCACAAATCACACATCTCTAGTTTTTTCACTAAATTAATCGTTTAGTGGATAACGGCGATGCCTTATTGCAGCAAATTCGTCAACTACTTTACTCTTTAACCATGTTTGATTGATTTTTGTGTGCCCCCCCCCCTGGATTGCACATATCATGCGTATACCAGAGATGGTCAATTTTTGCAATCGTCGCGAGCATGCCAATGTTGCCAAATAAAAATTGTGAAAAATTTATGGCATGCAGTTTCCGCATGCATAACCAATTTGATGGGCACAAAGAAAAATTTTTCAAATCTTCGAACAATTTTAAAATACATGCCAATGTGTTTTATAGTCAATTTGAACTGAAAAACGAACGATCTTCAAATGTTCGGTAACACCTAAATTTTTTTGCATTTTTTCAGTAATTTTTGATGAGGTTGTGCACATCAAAACTGCATGCCAATCAGTAAATCGTCGTTGGGCAGTTTAAATTTACTACAAAACGCATTGTCTGTATATTAAAATCGTTCGAAGATTTTAACAATTTTAACGATATCTTGTGCCCACCAAATTGGTTATGTACGCGGAAACTGCATGCCATAAATTTTTTGCCCTATATTGTTTTCCAAAATTTTTATTTGGCAAGTTTGGCATGCATTTTAAAGCCCGTTTCTTACTCTGCATTTTCCCCGTACATCTTGCACATGCATCTTTTGCTACAAAAGCGTTCTTAGTTTAACAGCTGATAATTGATAAGCTTGCCAACATAATATTTATGTTGTCGCAGCAAAATTTACTAGAAAGTTCCCCAAAATGGATGCATCTTTTGAAAAAAATTAGAACAAGTTCTGTTTCATGCATCTCGAATCCGTGCATCTTTATTGCGGAAAATGCATGGTATGAACACCTAAAATGCATGCAACTTCTCAAGATGCATGGAGAAAATGCATAGTGAGGAACGGGCTCCAAGTAGTTTAAAGACATCGATTTTTTTTCATTTTGAAAATCGATTTGGCATGCGACGACCGCAAAAATTGACCATATCTGGTATACTTATGGTGTGCAATCACATTAAATTATTACCACTTCACGCGGCAGAACGTATTTTTTGTGTATAAAATTATTACCTCCCAGGTTTGGATAAACTCTTAAACTCAAGATTATTTACGACATAGATTTTTTAATTCAAATGTTTTGGACTTACTTCAGTGGCCGATCCAGCAATTTCACCAGGGGGGGCGCAAGCAATAAAACTTATGTAGGCCGGCTCAAGCGACAACGAACATAAGGCAAAAAAGTCCTTTTTTATCGTCATCATTGTTTTTAGGGGTTTGGTTAGATTGGTATGTTAGATAGTGGTGACCTGACCCTCCCCACTAACCAAACAGATTCAACCTATATATTATGTTCGTAGTTGTTTGAGCCGTTGGTGGTAACTAACAGATACTACCTGATACAACCAATTTATTTTGGCAGTTATTTGTTTTACAAATCCTTAATTCTAAAAAACAAAAAAATGCATTCAGTATTAACATCCCAACATTATTATCGTATTAAAAAATCTTTTAGTTATATAAGTTACTTAGTTTTCATTGAGCGATATATACAGACCGCTTCAAGCTACTGCGAACATAGGGCGGAAGAAGTATAATTTGCCAGTGTACGTACATGCAGAGACACCGCACGCCTATCAGTGAAGCAACCAATACTCAGGCTTGCGATCACCACTTGCATGACTTTCCTTTGGTCTTTAGTACGCCTCTAACCACGGTGCTGTGTGGAGCGTAGTCAATGAAACCGGAATTTGGTCAATAAATACGCAAATTTTTATAACGTAATTTTCTTATTTTTTGTCACTGATAAATAAGAGCGTTTTATTGTCAACTGCTCAGATTTATCAGTGACGACGTGTTACAATGAAAATAATAAGGAGAAACAAAATAAAAGCAAGTTCTCAAAATAAAATAATACATTCTAAAAACGAAAAAGATTCTCCCAGTCAAAAAAAAAATAAAGCAAATGTTCGAAAAGTCCTCCTTGCTCGGCTAGACAATATCCGAGCCTACTATAAAAACCCCTTCTAACGTTTCCAAGCATGTTAGGGGTGATAATTTGAAAAGCTTCTTCAAAAACAGATAGAAGTCATTAGGAGCAAGATCGGGAGATCGAGCTGGCCATAAAATAGTTCCCCGTGTACTTATAACCCGATTAGGAAATACATTATCAAGATATTCCCTAACAAGTTGAAACCATGTTTCACCAAATCTTACACCTAACAACTGCCTAGCAGTTGGAATAATGTGCTGCTGCAGTAGATCCAAGTATCTAGGACCATTCAAATTGCAATTGCCGTTAATAAAAAATGGCCCAATTACGTGTTCCCCTATAATACCCCCCCCCCCCAAACATTTAGTTTTTGGGGATACTGGGTTCTTACGTCAAAATACAAATGCAAATTTTCCCTCGACCAATATCGAACGTGTGTTGGGTTATGACGATTTGACCATTTGACCATCTGCACTTTTTCGGCAACTTCGTAGACATCCATTTTTGGTTTTAAAAATGTATTATTTCAATTAAGAACTTACCCATCTGTTTCTCGAGCAAGGCAGAAATAAAACAAAATAATAAAAACAAAATGAATTTCCAAAAGATAACACTGCAGCGTGCTTCGAATCCACCTCGGTCGTACGGCACGGAGAGTAAATTGGACTTGATTCCCCCTATGTTCGCAGTAGCTTGAAGCGGTCTGTATACAAAAGTGCCAAACGACGTTGAAGTTATCTTCATATTCATATTCATGTTAATTACAGCGGACCAAACAAATTTTAAACTTTTTAGAAAAAATGGGTTTTAGCGTAAAATAATGGAAAAAAAATATCTACACTTGACGGACAATAACTACACCTTACTTAAGCCGTCACAATTGCTAATTGTATAGTTGGCGATGTATAGTAACAAACTTAACTTATTTGAAGTGCAAACCCTTCATTCTATAAAACCCACCAGATAGCTGAGTCAGCTTGGCTTTGGGAGTTGGACTATGGGGTCTTTTTAAAATTATAAAAATGTAAATATGAAGAGAAGTGGGCGATGTATATCAACAAACTTTACTGATTTTGAGTACTAACCCTATATTCTATCAAATTCACCACATAGTCGAGTCAGCTTGAATTTGGGAGCTGAGCTCATGAAAATGTAAATATGAAGATAATTGAGCAATGTATATCAACAAACTTTACTGATTTAAAGTACTAAACCTTCATTTTAAAACATCCACCACATAGCTGAGTCAGCTTTGCTTTGGGAGCTGAGCTATGAGACTCTTCTTAAAATCATAAAAATGTAAATATCAAGATAAGAGGGCATTGTATATCAAAAAACCTTAATGATTTGGAGTATTAGACCATTATTCTATTAAATCCATCACATAGCTAAGTCAGCTTTGCTAGGTGAGCTGAGCTATGGGGTACTTTTAAAATCATATAAATGTAAATATGAAGATAAGTAGGCAATGTATATTAACAAACTTTACTGATTTGGAGTATTAGACCTTTATTATATCAAATCCAACACATAGCGTAGTCAGCTTGACTTTGGGAGCTGAGCTATGCGGATCTTTTTAAAATCAAAATATTTAAATATGAAGATAAGTGGGTAATGTATATCAGCAAACTTTACTGAATTTAAGTACTAACCATTTATTCTCTCAAAACCACCACATATCTGAGTCAGCTTTAATTCATCAAAATGTAAATTTGGAGATAAATGGGAGATGTATGTCAACAAACTTTACTTATTTAAGGTACTAGACCTTTACTCTATCAAATCCACCACATACCTGAGTCAGATTGACTGTGGGAGCTAAGCAATCGGGGTCTTTTTAAAATCATAAAAATATAAATATGAAGTTAAGTAGGCGATGTATATCAACAAACTTTACTAATTTGGAGTGCTAGACCTTTATTCTATTAAATCCACCACCTTTGCTTTGGGAGCTGAGCCATGGGGACTTTTTAAAATCATAAAAATGTAAATATGAAGAGAAGTGGGCAATGTTTATCAACAAACTTTACTGAATTGGGGTACTAGACCTTTATTCTATCAACTGCACTACCTAGCTGAGTCAGCTTTACGTTGGGAGCTGAGCTATTATGTTCCTTTTAAAATCATAAAAATGTAAATATGAAGATAAGTGGGCAATGTATATCAACAAATTTTCTGATTTAGATTACTAACTCTTCTAACGACGAGCTATGAGGATGTTATTAAAATAATAAAAATTTAAATATGAAGAGATTATTGAATAATTTATGTAATAAAAGTAAAACTTCAAAAAAAATATAAAAGGAGTTTTTTTCAATAGGAAACTCAACCGAATCGAACCGAAAAAAACTTAAAAAGAAAAGATTATAAAGATCATGTTGGAATTAACGTAAATCCAGAGTTGGTTTGGCATCCAATGTATACAAGGAAAAAGGATAGATAAACTTTTATTTTCGTTATTTTTCAACACTGATCTTTTAAGAGACAAAAATTTTTAGGCATAATTCAGGTATCAGAACTCGAAATAAATAGTTTTATAGCATGTCATTTGGATCAAATAGCTGTTTTAATAATTCTGCCATGCAGTTGATTTGATCAAAATCAAACACGATCAAGCTAACACTTTTCAATAATTCTGATTTATTGATTAATTAGTTTAATAAATTGAAATATTATTTTCTTACTTTTTTAAAAAGAATAGTTGTTAACAATATTAGAGGCAAAGGGATTACATAAAACACTATTTAGATTTTTTCGCAAACAAAGCAGTTATTCAAAAAAAGTAACGAAAAATGTCCAGTATTTTAAATAGGTAACTGAAATCTGGCAATACCGCCCTTTTCACCAAACGTGATACCTTCCCGTAATACAAATACTCTTAGCTTCTAATACAAATACAGTAGCAAATTTCTAAACATCAAAATATGGTTTGAGTTCCTATCAAATTAACTTCCTGACGGACTTGAATGATTAAATAAAATTAAATTGGTAGTGCGCCTGGTAGGTACCTAACCTATGAGGCAGGGCCAGGTACAGCGACATGCGAAATTATTAAATTTAAGTTTATCCCTCACGGGGAAAACTTACACTTACTCTTCTTGGTATTTGACAATGCCGGGCAGACGCGTCTTGAAATTTTTTCAAAGGAATAGCCCATGAAAATACATCATAAATCATTCGACAATAATTTCTTATTCATATTTTATTACATCTTAATACAATGTGACCCGAGTATAACAAACCAACTGTTATACTATGCTGTGACCTTAATGAGCTAACAGAGGTGCAATAAATAGGAGCCGATCATTGAGCGTAGAAAAACAACATTCAACTACAAGTATCCGTTTACATGTGGTACTTTCACAAAATAAAAAGGATACCAATAAAGTTCAATAAACATTATTATCCTGCACATTTTTTTTTTCTAATTGTTCCAACTTTCCTACGTCTACGCTTCCTCCCTCTCCCCAGAAATCACAAAATCTGTTCGTTCAACCCTTTCCTTGTGCGCCTTTAACTTGAAGCAGTTTTAAATAAGTTAGGTAAACGTGGTCAAGATTAAAATTAGTTTTACTGTGGCTGTGACACATTCGCAAGAAATTTTAAACAAATTTGGTGGATCCAAAAATTTATCGTTAGTTTTACTTCATCGGTACCTACATAAAATACGCAACGCATCGCGACGCATCTCCAGCTTTTTCAGTTTGTACTTTTGTGACTTAATTTTTATTTTTACACTTGTACTTTGTGAGGAAGACACTTTGAACATCTCCTTTACAACAACTGTGATAAATCTATAGTGTAATTAGCCGCGCCTGGCTCTAACCGTTTCGTTTGCTATTGCAAAAGTGAGCCTATCGATGTAATTTTTTTCAAAAACTGTTTTAATCCCCACTTTATTGGAATGTCATGTTCAGTATATTTCATATTATCACCCCGTTAAATTTGGTGAATCATTTATATTACGTCAGTATACCTAACCCGTCTTAGAAGAGTTCTATTATGAAATCATTACATTTCTGAAGAAACACATTACCATTTAGTGATATTGTTAAATATGTCATAGCCTCATTAATTTATTCATATCATATGTACAAGATCGATATTTATCATTCTATTTAAATTCATAATATTAAATTTTAAAAAGACCCTCATAGCTCAGCTCCTAAAGCAAAGCTGACAGCTATGTATTGCATTTGATAGAATAAAGGTCTAATACTCCAAATCAGTAAAGTTTGTTGATATACATAGCCCATTTATTCTCATATTTACATTTTTGTTATTTTAAAAAGACCGCATTGCTCAGCTCCCAAAGTAGAGCTGAATCAGCGATGTGGTGGATTTGATAGAATAAAGGTATATATTTACATTTTTATGATTTTAGAAAGACCCACATTGCTCAGCTCCGAAAGTCGAGCTGAATCAGCTATGTAGTGCATTTGATAGAGTAAAGGTCTAGTACCTTAAATCAGGAAAGTTTGTTGATATAGTTACTTCTTCCATTTATCTCCATATTTACATTTTTATGATTTAAAGCTGACTCCGCTATGTGGTGGTTTTAAGAGAATAAAGGGTTAGTACTCAAATTCAGTAAAGTTTGTTGATATACAATACCCACTTATCTTAATATTTACATATTTTGATTTTAAAAAGACCCGCATAGCTCAGTTCCCAAAGTCAAGCTGACTCAGATATATGTTGTTGATATACATCTTCCATTTATCTCCATATTTACATTTTTATGATTTAAAGCTGACTCAGCTATGTGGTGGTTTTGAGAGAATAAAGGGTTAGTACTCAAATTCAGTAAAGTTTGTTGATATACATTACCCACTTATCTTCATATTTACATATTTTGATTTTAAAAAGACCCCCATAGCTCAACTCCCAAAGCAAAGCTGACTCAGCTATATGCTGGATTTGATAGAATAAAGGTCTAGTACTCCAAATCAGTAAAGTTTGTTGATATACATCGTCCATCTATCTTCATATTTACATTTTTATGATTTTAAAAAGACCCCCATAGCTCAGCTCCCAAAGCCAAGCTGACTTAGCTATCTGGTGGGTTTGATAGAATGAAGGGTTTGTACTTCAAATCAGTTAAGTTTGTTACTACTTACATCGCCAACTATTCTATATATTTAATATTTTTTAATTTTTAATGCATCTCTATAGCTAATAAGCTTCCTAAGCTGCCTTTAATTAGCAATTGTGACGGCTTGAGTAAGGTGTAGATATTGTCCGTCAAGTGTAGATATTTTTTTTCCATTATTGTATGCTAAAACCCATTTTTTCTAAAAAGTTTAAAATTTCTTTGGTCCGCTGTAATTAACATGAATATGAAGATAACTTCAACGTCGTAAGCGCCAAGGCATTAAGTATCTCTTCTCCTACCGTGGACCGAAGATAAGTTTTCACAAGTCTTAAAGTGGAGAAACTCCTTTCGGCAGTAACAACCAATTTTTAATGCGTTGTAGATATTGGGGTAATCATGTTTACTACACAGTGTTTTTAAACAATGTTAACTCTCCCATTAACACTGTGTGAGAAGGGTTGTTTAAAACTGCACCAAATTTTTCTTCTATAACTTTTATTACCATATCTGATATTTTTTCTACGTCGCATCTTTCAAGGGTCGTTGGAATGCATAGATTTCATAGAGAAATATCTTGGATCACCCCCTGTATGCAATTTAAATAAGACATTTAGCAGACAGTTGCATGAAGGCAAATTACGATATTCAAGTGATTTGTCTGGGCTCTGCTGCTCACAAAATATTGCGAACCCGATTATGCTACCTAATGTAATATGATGGGATTTAAAAATATTATTTAAAAGATCAAAGAACCTATCACATGTATAAATGGTGAATTTCGAGTTGAGAGACTTTTTTCTACAGCGCAGCGTGTAGAAATCGATTAGACCAACCTATTATTTCCAGAATTATCACTACTAAAAAAAAAACTAACAGGAAGACTACTGTGAACCAGTGGCGCACCGAGGGGGAGGGTTTGGGGTTGGGTTGGTTGGGTTTTTGTCATTTTAACTTCAAATTAAGTTTTTTTTATTATTTATCCTCAACCCCCCCCCCCCCTTCCGAAGTCAATTCCTGCGCCACTGTGTGAATTATTACATTTTTATTTTTTTTTGTCATTTATTAGTATTCTATTTATATAATCATAAACATTTAGCGATAAAATTTTAAAAATTGTTTTAAAATTAAAATATATATATATATATATATACCGGGTGTAACAAGGAATAGGTACGGCGACTTAGCGCCTTTATTTGTTAAGATAAAATTCTGAAAATTTAGAGGTATGCATAACTCACACAAGCACACATTTTTATTCTAGTGGCATATATCAAACGTTTTGAGGCATTTTCAAAAAAATTGTCCACGCGACGTAGTAAATGTCACATTGATTATAATTATCGATAAAGTCATAACAACTTAAATTTTGACAAGTCTTTGATTTGTATTGACAGTGGCGTTTGCCTTATTAAATATTAAATAATTTATGTTTATTAACTTGAGTAATTCTTATAATAAGTTAAAGAAGAAAACTCCAACATATGCATATGAAATGACAGTTCAGAAAAAGTTGGTGTACCAAAGGATTTTCATTTCATTTAAAGATAAAAATGCAGTTGAAACTTTTAAACTCCCGTAACTTCCGTATTTTAACGTTTTCTTCAAAGCCGTGAATTTTGTTAGGCCTATGCACTGACGTCAACCAAACAATAAATAAAAAACAAAACAAAATAAAAAAAAATTAAAAAAATGTCACAATGACAATTTGATGACAGAAATGTATTTAAAATGCCTTCTAGCAAAACGACGTCTACTACAGGCGAGATATTGTATGCCTGATGACGTCATAATGGCGGCGAGTGCCGCATACTCAGTGCTTTGTTTAGATTCGGTGAAGAAGGTTTTATTTTTTATTTTTAGCGGTTAATTTTTCATCTAAATATTATTAAAACCTTACAAGGAGTTTCTTAAATGTGTAAATAACAGGTAACTTATTGTTTTTGTATCAAAATTTGCGAAAAAGGCTGTGTTTTTTGTGGTAAATAGGTTCAGAGATTTTATGAAATGGCCAGTCGGGTCGTGTATTAAGAGGGTTATGAACAATTTTTCACCGGTATAAATACGCAATTTGTTCGAAAAAGTGCTTGGGCATATAATTTAGAGATTTTTTGTTTATAATTACCTATGTGTTATTTTGTAACAAGTGAATTTGGTATAAATATTTTATGTTTTTGCAAGAGCCACTACAAGAATAATGGACCAAATATATCTGTGTTTCAATTTCCAAATAGTACTGAACTAACAGAAAATTAGAAATTAGACGTGAAAAATTCACCCCAAACAAAAGTTCAAGCGTAAGATAAAGAAGTGACAAAAGTAGTAAAATTTGTGATACTTTGAAATGTTTTGTACTTGTTAAGTATGTGAATTGCATTTTAAAGAAAATTAAGTTGAACTTTCAAGAAAATTCTTCACAAATTCTTGGGATCTTTTGGATGTCCCGCTTTTAAAACCCCGACTAAAAAAGGTCAAGTATCAAGACCAAGAACACGCTATATAAAAGAAAAAGATAGAATGAGTTTTGAAAACGAACTCAATACCCATGAAAACATAGCAAATATGCCCGAAAAACAAAAAAGTTTAAAAGATAAATCAAAAGTTGATGTTTTTGTGAATTTTTAAACTTTTTTTGTCTTTGGGTGCACTGAACTTAAAAGACAAATGTGTACTTTTGACCCAAATGAAATGTTATGAAAAAAACATTTTGCTTTTTAATTTCATAGGTGAGGTCCTTTTACAAAACCCTTTATTGTATAGTTTCATTGAGAATTTAACTTATAAAAGGTTGGGTAAAAAGATAAAGACAGATGATAAATAAGTATGTGTAATTTAAAAAAAAAATTGAAGTATATTTCCCAAATACAGGTTTAAAAACAAAACAAGGGTTCATTATATTTTTCACTGCCTTAACTCATTATTGGAGTGTTGAATACAAGAATTCCTTTATTTTTTTGACAAAGTTTAACATTTGTTATCCCTCCAATGCTAAGGGAGTAAAAAGGAGGTGAAAAATATAATATAATAATCGTCTGGTAAAATATTACCTTATAGTAAAAATCGAGGTAAAAATTATTTAAAAAGAAGATAAATGACCTAGAAATAGTTATTGTTAAAATTATTCCACAGATAATTATGAGGATAATTGCCTTTAGTCATAATTTAGCATATAAAATTCAATATAAAGCCTCAAGAAAGAAAACATAATTTTTTCCAAATCATTTTTATTTGGCTTCATGAAATGCTGATTTTTTTTTATTTATCGCAATAATCTCCTTTTTTTAGACTATTACAAAATCTTACAAATCTTATTAACTTGCTTACACCACCAGAACAAACCCCTAATAATTAACTTTATTAATGTGGTTAGTTTAGGGATTAAGAAATATAATAAAGTTTGTGTCTTGCTAAATAAAAAATTAAAGTATGTTCCTGGTTTTGTCAACTTACTGTTTTTATACTGCAAGGCATCAATAAGTTCATTGCCAGCATCATTATCATGACTTATAATTAAGTTTACTCCTGCAAACTTCACAAACAGTTTTTTACTTTTCTACTTGGCAAAGCGAAAATCTTAGACAATAGCCTGTACGTCTTACCAATTGATTTAAAAATACTGAGGGAGAGAATCTTTTCTTCTAAAGTAAGTCTTCTGGCTTTAGGTTTCTGCTGCTGTACTCTAATCTGGCATATAATAAGCATTTTCTGCGAGTGCTAATTTTCTCTAGAATGATTGCACATAACTGGTCATTTTATGCAATCGCTTACTACTATCAATAAATTTCCTATAGAAATGTCATGCTTTTGGTGTGAGATTAGCTTGTCTGGGCAAAAGAAATAAAACAAACATTAGCTAATTAGTTAAAATTATAACATTTATAAATACATTAAATTTGTAAAAATGTAACTAAATCAAACAAATTGATCGTTCTCAGGGTAACCACCAGTTGGGATGTAATTTTTTTTTATAAATTTGTGACCAAATTTCCAAATTTTATGATTTTATGACTGGTGGTCACCGTGCTTTCTCCACTGAATTTATTTTAAACCCGACATGTTTTGGAAGCTCAGGCTGCCATCATCAGGAGTCCCTACCAAAGTTTTATTAAGGGAGACTAGGCCAAATTAATGGACCAGTCTTCCATATTGGAAAAAGAAAGAGAGGCTAAAACCATTGTGAGAAAAACTTTAAAATTTAAAAAACAAAATAAACATATAAATATGCAATACATTATAGTTATTTAATTATGCCATAGATAGACTTTGTGGGGCACTAAGAAAACTAAGCCTGACTTCTGTTTAAGCCTCAGTTTAAGGTAGGTACTGTAAACACTTCTAAGTACTGGGATAGTCACGTTTTTTTAGGGAGTTTCTAAAGAGCCAGCAATAATTATTTAATATGTGTTTTTCATATTTTCTTTTTTTTAATTTTTTTAAATTAAATTAACCCAACTTAACCTAAACAGACTCAAACCAACTTATTAAAAGACAAAACAACACAAAAAAACACACTTTAAACTAAATTAACCCAATCTTAACCTAATTAAACAAGCCAAAAAAAGATGCAGGGGTTGAATAAGTTGGTTTGAGTCTGTTTAGGTTAGGTTGGGTTAATTTAGTTGGTTTGAGTCTGTTTAGGTTAGGTTGGGTTAATTTACTTTAAAGTGTGTTTTTTGGGTTGTTTTGGCTTTTAGTAAGTTGATTTGAGTCTGTTTAGGTTAGGTTGGGTTAATTTAGTTTAAAAAATTTAAAAAAAACGAAAATATGAAAAAAACATAATAAATAATTATTGCCGGCTCTTTAGCCTCACGTCTATTCAGCCAAATTGCCGGCTCTTTAGACACTTCCTTTTTTTTAATTTTATAAGATAAAATATGCTCACTTTATGATCAGCTTGTCATACATACAACGCTTTAATGTATAGGCAGGAGCACTAAAGACACAGAAGTTTTGGTATCTACTAAAATTAAAACAAAAACTTACCTGCCTTTCTTTCTGGGTTGCCCCATCATGGTGTCGTCTCTAATATTTTATAAAACATAGCTTAAATTTGATATACGATTGTACTACACCTCATACTACACTTTATTTTACTCATTGTACACTATAAAAGCCTGTAGCTTGCAATAATTCCTTTCTTTTCAAAAAACCAAAAATAACCTCAACCGTTGTTGGCTAAAAATGAATAAATCCGCCTCTATGCGCTGGCGTCAGCTAAGGAAGAGATATGACAAATTTAGAATTTTTGTACTACTACCGCCATCTATTAAAAAAAAAATTACCAGACCCCGAAATAATTATACCTAGGCTTTCCCTTAAGAGAAAAAGGTCTACAAACTACAAGTAGTTTGTCTATGTATGCCTCATCATACAATAAAAGAATGGTATGATACGTACCGGTTCAAAATTCGTCTAGATTTTTGTGGCGCGAACAGGGAACCTCCTACGCAGAGCTGATACCAGTTCACCTACAAACATGAAAATTCTAGGATTGTTTGGGTTGATAACGGAGGAGCTCACGAAGAAAAGATTTTTTATTATTTTTATAATTTTTTATAATTTTACGAAAAGCAACATAAGTTTTTAAATGGGTATGTAGACTCTACTAATAAAACAAGTAAATATGTGCTTCGGCATTTTTTAAAATTCAGAACGGGGGTTGAGAAATAGGGGTGAGTCTGTTTTGAAGGGGCTACAAATAAGTCACAATTACTAATAGTTCTGAATCAATGTAGAACTAAAAACTCACATTTAGGTTCTTCTTGAAAAGCTAACGAATGGATGTTTTTGAATTTTTTCAAAATTTGTACGGCTGGTTGGAACCACCCCCCTGTATTCGATAAATATTTGAATCTGTTAAAGTATGGGTTATGGGGTATCAAACTAAAGAAAACAAACTCAGGTATCTAAAAAAATGTTTTTTTTTCAAAAGTAACAAATTGGGGTGGGGAAGGGGGTTGCAGGTAGAAATGGTTTTCCGTCAAAAATTACTACAAGGTTTTAAATTAAACGAAATGCAGTCTGAAAAAACAACAAAGTGGTGGGGGATTGTGAGGGAGTAAAGCTGGATTCAGAGTAAGCGGTATGACGAGGTAAGACGCAAGGGAAATAAATAACAGCGGGTTACAAATATGTTTGTTATAAAAATCAAAAAACATAACTACAAAGATTTTTAGCAACTAAAATTTTCGGCATGGACCCTCAGAAAGGGGTCTATTCACATACAACTTTTTTTCAAATTAAAAGGCCCTGCTACTTTTTTGGCGTGTAGCCAAGCAACTCGTGTTTAAAGTTTCGCTCATAATCATCATCACTAAAATGTTTTGAGCAAATTCGAGCATTGTTCAGGTTCAAGTTATCATCTCGTCCACAAAAATGCTTCCATTTTCTTGTGTTTTGGAAATCTCAAAAACTTAATGTCACGCGAAAAACCTTTTGTCTTTTTATTAAAACTAATTGTAAACAAACGACCACCTCGTAATAAAAATGGCGACTGAATGCTGTCTCTCACCAGGTGACGTCAGTTAGCCACGCCTACTCCTGCACGATATCATATATGTTTTACTTGTATTATGAATGCATGCTTTTGTATGCGTCGAGAGGTCATCAAACCTGCTGAATGCATTAAGCATGGAGTCGCGGTTACGTGCTTTAGGCGGGCGTGGAACCTATCATTGGAGTAGGTTGTTTGCAGGTTTAAACGGCTATCGATGTGTACAGTGTATGTGCAATATAGAAGAAAATAAATGCTAAAAATGTTGGACAGTTAAGTAAGAAGATTGTGTGTGTTTTATTAGTAAAATTTCGTGAGAAATTCAACAGGTCAGGAGATACTTCCGCAAATATCGCTTTCCCATTACTTGAAATTTTACCGTACGCGCGCACGCCGTAGGAAATACATATTTAATATTATTTAGGTAGTTCGCCCTCCATAAAACCTCTTCCATAATAAATAAATGTCTGTTTTATACATCCAGCATTTAACTAAAACTGAGTTCTGGAACACTGACTCCGGAGGAGCGGTATATATACCCACAGTATACTTATAAACCCACACAGCAACTACATAAACATAAAAAATAATTACATCTAAAGAACTAGTTTATGCTCATACTATAATATACTTACGCTGGTGTTGTATAAACCATTATAAATCAATGTAAAAATGCATACCTAACTAAGCTTTTTTATTTTTATTTTATTTTGTAACAATACTTTATTAAATTTATTTTCATTTGGGTAACCGTGTATGCGAATGGTGATAATGAGGTCATTAAAAAAAATTTAAATTGAACACACTGTACAGTTTGTTATTTTCTCCGGTTTTCGAATTGATTTTTTTGTTTTGAAAATTTAGGTTACGGATGGGCAATTTTTTTCCATCCGTAACCACAAGTTCATGATTTGGTTATTTGCGGAAAGGGCAAAAGAATTTTTTTTCCATCTGTATACAACTACAAAGTGTAGATTCTGTTCTGGTTTTTTGCATACTGTGCTAGTAATGTTGAAAGTTTAAGTAACGCTTTTGCAGTTAGCTGTCTAGTGATGCTCACGCAGAATTAAATATTCAAAACAGTATGTTTATAGCAACAGAGGAGCTTTTAGTGGATTGTTAAATAAAAGAGTTGCCATTTGTCTAAAGATCAGTAAATTTTTATAGTAGTATTCGTGCGGTATTAGGCGGGACAGTCCCTTATTTGCAAGTTGTATCCATAGCGAAAGTAATAGCCACACGAGAGTTACCGATACTGTGTTATACTTGGAAAACATTGTTTGACGGCGACACGAGCGCAGCCGGTAGCTACAGAAAGGAACTACTTAAAAAAAAACAAATCTTAACCAACTTGGTACTGTTCCATGCAGTTAAAAAATTTTCTATAGCTTACAAAAAGTTTTCTGGGCCCTTTAAAAATCTAAAACAGGAGCAGGGAGTTATAACTATGTTGAGGAATATTATTTTCTTTTATTAATTGAGAAAAAATTCCTGTATTAAAGTCTTACAGATTTTATAAATCTTTTAACATATACCTCTTTTTACTGGTTGTATTTTAAACTATTATCTTCTTGCTTCGCAAAAATCTGAACCCCAATTTTCGGCACTCTTCAAATAGTTCCATGCTCTCTAGCTTTAATGGTAGTGATCCAGCCTGATTTGAATGGCATTTTAGACTTTACAATACGTTGTTAATCCACTATATAGCTAATCCCATACACTAGCGCAATTTCCAACCAGAACTGATTAAAGTAACTTACAAGCGGTGGCAAAAACCGGCAATTTTTTAAGATATATTTCGACATTGAAAAATGTTCTATCTTTCTTTTATGATCTTATAGAACGAGATGGTCGGGGCAAGGTAGGTGTTTACTTAATACAAGCATTACTTTCATTCTCCGTCGCAATGCATTATGCGCTACAGGAACGTAGTTCCTGCGCGGCCCCATCTTTCTGTTAGTCTCCGTAAGTTATTATGTGGTCTCTGTTTCTATCTTGTATCCAAAAATGTCGTTTACTGTTTACGTCAAAGTATTCTGGGCTGGGCTAAATGGCATTTTTAGTGTAATTTTCTCATAATTTTCGCCGGCAGCGCACCTAATGTGGATTTACTTTATGAAAAAATAAAAAGTATTAATTTGTTTAAAAAAAGGTTACTTAATTTTTTTGCGTAATAATAAGTGGTATTTAAAAAAAAAAAGAAGTTAAAAAAATACCAAATGGGTTACTTTAACCGAAAACAAACTAAGAAACAAAAGATCAAGAGATCTTGGGTGAAAAATTCAAACTTGGATGAGCATCCCACAAGGAACGCAGAAAAGACCAAAGCGAAAAGAGAAATGATTAAACGGGTAACCAGCGTAGGCTCATCAGTGGTTTCACTGGTCACCCTCTACCATACGTCATTAATATCACATCACAAATAGGCATCGTTACGCAATGGCACTTATCCAAGTTAACTGATATGGATTCGTCCTGGCGTGTTAATATTTCCAGTAGGATTATACTCCTAATTAAAACAAAAAAAGAAGTTCAAAAACCTCCAAATCGGTTACTTCAACCGAAAAGAAACTAAGAAACAAAAGATCAAGAGATCTTGGGTGAAAATAACAAAAATTCAAACTTGGATGAGCATCCCACAAGGAACGCACAAAAGGCCAAAGCGAAAAGAGAAATGATTAAACGATGTTTCGCCCTGGATAACCAGCGTGGGCTCATCAGTGGTTTCACTGGTCACCCTCCCCAAAATTAATTTTAAAAAATAAATTTTAATTTTTAGTTTTAACATTTTATTTATTTTTAACTTACTCAAGATATTTTGGAAACCGGATTGCAGTACTTTTTTTAATATTTTAAAAATTACAATTTTCTGACATTTTGTTATAACAAAATAACTTTAACTAATATTTTAAAAATACGTTTTTTTCTTTGTTTCTAAATCTTTGAATTTGGGCTGGTGATGGTCAATTAACTCAAAAGATCAGGTACTTGTCAAAATGAGGTTGTAAAATATCTGTCATCCTTTATGAACCAAACGGCAGGAGAAAAAAGCATGTGTCCATAAGAAAAAATGACCTTGACAGTGCTCCTGTCACACTGAAATGTCAAATCTCGAAAAGGGACCTCTCATTAGGTCCTAAAAAGGTGCCTGCAGAAAGTTTTAAGCATTTTTTGACAGCTTTAAGAATAAGGGCGCACAAAAATAAAAACTAAAAATAAAGATTTCGGTTTTATTCGCTTATCTCCGGAACTCCGGTTTTGACCACATCGTCAAATTGCGCAACTTTGCCCTGATTTAAACCTTTTCGTATCTCCTATCGTTTAGGAGATCTCCATGGTGACCATCGAATTTGGAACACCCTATATAGGTTAAACATGCAATTAAAAAAATTATTTTATTTTCGAGATATTGAGCGTAATGCGTATTTTTTTAAATGGTTTTTATGTGCTATAGACGAGAATATAAAATAAAGAAATGTAAAATCCCTTTATCAATTTTTTTAAATACATTGCCTATAGACTGCGGTATAATACCAGGAAGATTATGAGTTAACGGTAAAAAAAATAATAAACTAATATTGATAAAGGCACATGCAGTTCTTTTTTTATAGAATCTTATTATCGAGCTTGAAATCTGACCCAGTTTAAATGTATAAAGGACTTTTAATTAAAACCCTCTATTAAATCTCTGTAAATAGAGATGGTCTTCAGGCAACCTAAACCACTGTTGATACGCTCGAGTTTAGTAATGGAAACTTATAATTGGGACCCAGTTAGTTCCGTTTTCTGTTTTTCGCCCTAATTTAATGGTAAAAAAGACGTGGGAATTCGACCATAGAGTGCTGTTTGAAAATCGTGTCACCCATGGTTATATAACTGTTCATATAACCATTCAGGCAGCATTTTTGGTCACAAATTGGGTATTATATCCCTAACATACGATAAGACTCTTTCCCTATACAAATTAAGTAGGGAATAAATTACGTAAAAATCCCTTTATTTAATCTAACACTTGGTTCCCACCCACGACTTTCTCGTGAGTGCTCACACACGCATCACGTGATGTCAATATGAAATGTTATGACAGTCATGTGACGCGTGAGCGGCCATGCACGAAAAAGTCGTAAGTGCGCACCGGGCGTAAGTAGGGAGAGAACTGACGTAAATTTTTCCTCAAAAATAGGTCACAGTATTTAGTTGTCCAGATAGGTCATTATAAAAAAATAGAGCAACGCTGTTTTATTAAAGTAATCTTGCAAAGAATAATGGCTATCTAATACAGTGTGTCACAAACGTCTGGAATAATGGAATTTTGGGAAAACTATGGTTTAAAAAAAAAGTTATTTAAAATCATTTTGGATAAAAGAAGTGGTTTGGTCTATCTTTTTTTATTATTAAATGCTTTTATTGTTGCATAAGGTTACAATAAGTTTCCTAACTTTTTAAATTCGGATAGATTATAGTCTTAACCTAATCATTTTATTTAAGCAGTAAATTAGAACATAAACCTAACAACAAAAGGCAGAGTTCGCACTTCCTGTTTTTGGAAAAACAGGCGCTCCTCAACTCAACCTATTGGAAAAAAATTACTTAACCTAATTTAACTAAATTAACCCAAAATTTGGCAAATTGTTAAGAAAAATAAAGTTTTGTTAAAATTTATTTTAAATATTAGCTACACGCAGAAATTGGGATTTTGAAAAACATGTTTTTTAATTTTTTTTTTAAAAGTATTATGTCTGGTATTTTGTTGTATAGTTTTGCGATATTATAAGAAAATGATCCACAGAACAGGTTTGATCTATAATGAGGAATAGCGATCTTGTGTTGTTTCTCGTCTCATGATTGTGAACAATGGTCGCGATTCTTCAGAAACGACAAAAAGTCTCACCCGTCAGAATTCTGGAAAGTGGTTATTTTTACTTATCGCCTCATTTAAAATAAAAACACAGCGTCCTTCATATTTATCCTAACATTGTAAGAGAAACTGCGTAATTTTTTTAATAACTTTTTGTAAATTTAATATTTTAAAGATATTCTGCAGGACTAGTTTATGGCGGAGCTAAATTGTTACTACGCATACCAATAAACGTCAAAAAGTGTCGAAAATTCTGACCATGTAAAACGAAAGACAGAATTTGTGTGACTTTTCTGAATAGTGACAGCGAAATATTCCTTGGCTATCTATGGTTTTGTATGTTAAAAGTTTTAAAGGTTTGTTTACACACAAAAATAAACTCAATAAAATATATTTTTAAATAAAAAAGGGTTTTTCACATAAACTACTAACAAAAATTAAAAATTACATATTTTTTATTTATTGAAACAGTTGCTACGTTTTCATGGGAATTGAGTTCGTTCTGAAAACGATTTCAATCCAATACCGTCCATGAAAAAGCCTGTTTGTCCAGTATTCTAATCGATTTCAATCTAGATCCGACCCTTGAGATCGAAATACCGATTTTCCATGAAAACGGGGATTGAGTTTACACATGTGTATTGCGTCGGATTACCAAACAACCGCCAAATTATATTTTATTGCTCTCACTCTTTTTGAGAGAGAGAGAGAGAGAGAGAGAGAGAGAGAGAGTGAAATAGAAGTGAAACTGTGGAACAGAAATTCTAAAATTTGGGGGAGTGTATAGAAAAAAGAAGATTAATAGCATAACCTTACTTAAATAACTAAAGATTTGTTTTTTTAAACACTTTAAAAAAATTAATTATGGAAAATAAAAGAAATATTTGGCTCGAAAGTGTATGTGCTATGCACATATGCCAGTCCAGCATTTCTTTCTTCACTTCCACTTGCAAACAGAGTAGTAATTAAAATTAAAAGAAAATGTGTGGCAAGGGCCAACATCATCTTTTGAATAAAATAAAAAAATTTTTAAAAAAAGTACCAAAAGTCAAAAATGAATATTTGACAACTATGACATATGTCAGCTTCCAAATATCAAAATTAGAAAACCGTTTTCAAATCGATTCAGAATCTTGTCATGAAAACTCATGAAAAAAAAGTTTTCAAAACATATTGAAAACGAATTCAATATCCATGAAAACATAGCAAGTATTAAGAAACTAAATTTTAAGGAATATTAGCAAATAAGTCCTGGAAAAAATCAACTAGTGTAAACTTGTGGCGAGATTTCCTGACGGTTTTTGAAGAATCGCGACCATTATGCCGGAATTGAATTTTGTATCTTTAATCTTCTCCAAGAGATAGGAATATAACTTACGCAGTTATGTAATTTGTGATCATAGGTATTAATATTGGGTAGTTAATTTCGATTTCCGTATCCATACAAATTTAAACTTGATTATCTTGGAGAAGATAAAAGATATAGTGAAGGGGAATAGTGTAAGTCCGTGAGATTTTGAATGAAGGAGTTTTGTGGCCATGAGGAATTAATAGCTCTTTAGTCACATAATCAAGTGTTACCGGGTGTTTTGTTCGCATCCGTCTCGAAGGGTTTGATATGACGTCATCTTTCAAGATAGAGGCCAAAAATCATAAAAAATAGATCTTTTGCAACAGGAGCATGATTACACTCGATTTCATAATATTCGTCGACGAGAATTCCAAAAAAATTACGACCAAGGTCATCCGAGCTTAACTGACCTTCAAAATCGCAAAAAGATTTTTGCCATTAGGGACTTATCGGTACACAAGGTCGGCATAGCCTGACTTTAATAAAGGCGGCACTATTTTTGACAATTTTTGACTAAATATGTCATCTTTACTATCAAAATAATGTCGACTTTCATAATGTTTGTGCCTGCCTTTAATAAAGGACGGCATTAACTTTAATTTGTCAACTTTAAGAACGACACAATATAAGCATCTTTAGATGACATGTTTATATGACAAAAATGTCATAAACCTTTCAACCTTCGTGCGGAACTGTCAAAAATAGTGCCAAGTCAGGCTATGCCGACTTTATGTACCGATAAGTCCCTATTTTCTCTACAAAAAAATTTAATTATTCGACATTTTGCCAGACTAACTTCAAATGATGCAGTTTGAAGCTTCATGACCTTAAAAAATACCACAGTAAAATTAACATATTGTAAAAATAACATACTAAAGTGTGCTATTCATCAACTATTACATAAAGCGAAGAGAACCAAATTTGGTGAGAAAGATAAAATAGTCAAGTCTAACAATATTGTTAAAAAAATCTTGGTTGGGCCAAAGTGGCGACCTATAACCACATTTTATTTTATCCAATTTCGTAAAAAAGCGAAAGCTTACTATGAGAAAAAAGTTTAGTTGTTGCATGACCTTGATTGACCTTGAAAATAACATGTACATGTGAAAAAGTAGTAATTTTTCCAATTTACCACTACGAAAAAACTTTGAGTGTCCAAAATTAAATTAACCACTTAGCCATAATTAAAATCTTTCTTTTAAAACTCCCTGTCATTTTTTTTGATCTGGCGTCCAAGATGTTCATGATATACCCCGGTAAAAATGACCGTCGTTTTTATTAAGTTTAGGAACTTTCTACAAGGATGCGAACAAATACCCGGTGGCACATGAATGTATGACTAAATAGCTGTTAAAGCCTCATCCTTGAATTTTATTATGAATGTTAATAAACTACTGTCATATATAAAATTCTGTATGCTTTTTTGACCGACATTTTGGAAAATAGCATCTAAAGCACTTGGTCCAGTATATAGTAACTAACTTCTGCTAAATCCCTTATAGGTAATTTAAATGGGTGAGTGGAAAATTAAATTCTCAGTTCCGAAACTTAATAAAACCAATAGGCATATAGGTTATTTTTACCGGGGTATAGCATATACACCTTGGACGCCAGGTAAAAAAATTGATAGGGAGGTTTAAAATGATGTGTTTAGTTACGGCTAAGATGTTAATTTCATCTGCGGCACTTAAAGATTTTGCGTAGTGGTTAATTAGAAAAAACCCTACAAAAACCTGGTTTTTCATTTCTACATGATATTTTTAAGGTCATCAAGGTCATAAATGAACTAAAATTGGATAGAATAGTATGTTATTTTTGCAATATGTTAATTTTACTGGGGTATTTTTCACATCGTAAAGCTTCAAACTGCATCAAACTCTAAGGATCAAATTTGGCATGTATGCCTAATAGTTTGAGGTACATTTGAAGTTAGTCTGACATAAGGTCGAATTATTAAGATTTTTTGAAGAGGAAATGGCAAATTTCTTGTTTTTTGCGATTCTCAAGGTTATTTAAGATCGGATTACCTTGAAAGTTAAATTTTTGGAATCGAGTAAAATCATGCCCCGGTTGCGAAAGTTGTATTTTTAATGATTTTTGGCCGCAATCTTGAAAGATGACGTCATATCAACCCCTTCTACACGGATGCAAACAAAACATCCAGTAACACTTGATTGTGTGACTAAAGAGCTATAAGTCCCACATAGTCACAAAACTCCTTCATATGCTCCTACACTAATAGATTCAAATATGTAGTATTTTTGAAAAGCTTATGTTTTTAAGGAATCAGAAAATGAGATACAGACACAGTTAGAAAAAGATAAGTTTGTGCCATATTTTATTTTTGGGACATGTATAAAAGGAAATACATTTTTTAAAACCGCTTCTTTTACCTAAAATGATACAGGCTAGTGTCAAAAATATAAGCTAGTGTTGAAAACAATAATAAAAGCGGTAAAAACGGTATAGAAAATCGTGATTTTTGGGTTACTATAAGTTTTAAGATTGCTAAAACAATTTATGTTGTTATTTTTTTTTTGTACTTTTGTGTCTGTAACTAGTTATTCTCGTAAAACGATATTAATTAAAACCTAAAATATATTAAAAAAAATATAAACAATATATAGTCGAAAAAGCCTTAGAATAAAAAAGCAATAGAAAGACATTATGGAATTGTGCTATAGTAAATGAACTAAGAAGTGCCTGCACAAACGTAGACAATGTGCCACTTATGAGCAAGTTTTGATGCAAGTGAGAAGGATAGTATCATTTTAACACAAAGAACACTTCTATTTTACTGCTCA
Organism: Oxystoma pomonae; assembly: GCA_963921995.1. Taxonomy (NCBI): domain Eukaryota; kingdom Metazoa; phylum Arthropoda; class Insecta; order Coleoptera; family Brentidae; genus Oxystoma; species Oxystoma pomonae. The sequence goes on along the minus strand of OY998169.1, from coordinate 45,814,737 downwards.
GATTGCAAAAGTCTTACCTGTGATTTTGAAGGTCTTCACAAAGCCTATGAAAAAAGTCAACAAGGACTTATTGCAAAAGGCAGCATAATTGAAGACATCTCGTCTAAACATAAAGAAAAAGAGTTCGACTTCAAAAAGGTTTTAGATTTTATGAAGATTTGGTCGTAGATCAAGAACAAAAATTAAAACACAAAATTGAATTTCAGATAAAAATCATTGAGAGTTTAAATTCCGAAATAAAATCATTAAAAGAAAAAAATTAATTAAAAAATTATATATATAAACAATTATACGCACTCAGTGATATAAAGAAAGAGCTATTGTATGTCAAGAACGTAAATAGGAAGGCCGATTTGTGGACGAACACATTAAAAGCAGAGAGCATGGCGTTGGCTATGGAGTTAAGGGAGTCTAAACTAAGGATTTTGAAGCATCATGAGAGTTTATCCAAAAGGGAGAACTGCATTAAGGGGCCTCAGAGTGAACTAGAAGAACTTAAAAAACATATAGATAATATGGCCTGTTTAAACCCAAACCTATTAACCGGACTCAGTTTTAACCCCTCCATCGCTAGTTTTTACTTTAGAGAAACGAACAGCAGTAAGTTCTCAAAATAAAATCGTAATTTTATGTGACGAGTATGGTCGACACCTATATAATCACTTGAGCCGACAACCGACAGAAATTCTTTGTCACCAGACGCAGAGCTGATTAATTTTTGGGGGTGGGAACTTGGCAAGAGGGTAGAAGGGGGGATTAAACTTTTACAAAAATTGTAACTCACGAACTGTAGCAGCTAGAAACACGCACACATTTGGATGGAGCATTTTCAACCAAAAGAAAAATGAAAAAAAAATTTGAATGTTTTTTCTTTTTTTTTTTTTTTTTTTTAATTATTTTTTTTCATCACAAAATGATCGGCCTGTATACCAAAGTGCATTACCAAGCCACCCCTCGTGTATTGTCTTGATTCTGGATTAAAACTAAGTAATTTTTTTTGTCAATTTTAAAGTTACTAAGAAGGTGGTTTGATACAGACCAAAATCTTTTTATTTTGCATTCGATGTACAAATCTGAACCCACAAAACACCAGTACAGATCACAGATTACAGAGAATTCGGGGGGATTGATGAAGATAATGTAAATTCCTGAATGTCGGCATGCTAATTCGATTTTACTTCTGAACGAGGGTACTGATAGAGAAACTATATTTTGCAAGGTATACATACCTACACAGACAGGCACTGGCCTGTTATTTAAATTTTTTGACATAGTTAAGATTTTCAGATTATTTTTAAAAAGTAAAAATACATTTATAAAAACACGATTTAAGTCACTTTGTGCAAACGACATAACCATTGTTTTGTCCACACACGGCTGCAAAAAATTGGTCCAAATAAGTAAGCCACGCCCGCGTTTTTGTTATTACTCAAAAGAAGTACTTTTGGGTGTTTTTTAGACTCTTTTTTTACGGTAGAAATAGCGATAAACCTCGCAGTGGCGTAGTTTTTATCTGGCAACCCGAGGCAAAGCCTCGAGTCCCGGCGATACAAAGGGGCCCACTGCCCAGTCAGTATTTCCAGTAAATAAAATTGTTTATTTATTTTACTAAACCATCTAACACCCGATGCGCTTTTCCTCTCTTTAACCAAACCTAACATCACAATTCTCTTACCCAATTTTTATGCTGTTGATCAGGTTACAGGTCACATTGAGAATCGATTCAGAGGTATGATGACGGTATGCGATTATTTTGATTTTTTGGATCCCAGAACTATTACAAGTTCAATTGAAGAAATACTTCTACAAAAGTGTAAACGCTTTTATAACAAATATTCTGAAATTATAGAGCCTTCTATTTACCACTTGTAAAAAACGATCTAAATAATAATATATCGACTAGCGATTTTTTTGTGCTAATTAATAAATAATGTGTTCTAGAATAGTTATTTAAACAACAAGGTTTGAAAACGACTCTGTGCACACAGGGAGTGTGCAAAGAGGTTTTCTAACGAGTTTTTTACGATACTTTTTATACGACTGCAAATAAACAGAGACCAGAAAAATCAAATTTCAATTTAACTGGTTTTTATTTATAAAATGTATAATATTCTATTAACGCAATAACAAAGAGCTCTTAATATTTATGGTAACATTCGAACATTTCTTCAAGCTTATGCTGGGAAAAGCAGTTTTATTTTTCACCTTTTTTTCGGTAATAGACAATGCTTGTTCTGGTTCTGTGACGACAGATGAGCAAAAGACACTGAAGACTCTATTTTTTTCGAAGCTTCCATCCGCCATGGCGTTTAAGGGTAAGCAAATCTAAACCAGAATTGACTAAAATTGTGGTCGATGAACGCCGAAAACAATGTCCCGTGAAACTGGATTCTCTAGCAACAAGCGATTTATCTAGCAATGTTTCCAATTTTGTTAATGCCAACGTTTTGTCTTAAACATTTTCCGTTTTGATAGTTCAAAAAAAACATGCCTGTCTTCAGATCGGGAGGACGAAGAGCACAGTACTTCTTCAAGATAGTGTAAAGGCTTCCTGTAACTGTAAAAGATCTTAGTACCTTTATTTTTGTATTCTCCAGTTTAATCAGCATAGCACTGCCGAAATCTTTCGTGTCTTCTATTTTGACATAACATAATTCCTCTCTTCGACATGCCCCAGCCAGGCCAACTGCAACCACCGCCTTGATAAGTAAATACTTGTCGTCTAATGATTTCGTAAAAAACCGGCCTAAATATTCTTCTGTAAGAATTTGGGACTTCTTTGGGACGTAGTTTTCGGATTTTCGTTTGATTAACGCTTGAAACTTTCAAGATCTATGTTGTGATTGGCACTTAACGTTGACTTGGGCATCGAAAAAATCGTCCACAATGTTGAATATTTATATTTCTCATACAGTTCTTCAAAACACACCATTAGTGTGTTTTCTGAGAAAGTTTGAACATTTTTGGCTACTCCCCATTCCATGAAACAGCTATACTCAGATCCATACCTCCTTTTTAATTTTGTGGGTAGCAGTCCCGAACATATATTGCTTGCTTTCTGTAAAATTTCCTCAGAATCTGACATTTTTACACCTAAACTTTGAAAAATCAACAATTTTTTGAAGTATCTAATCAACAAAACAATGGAGCCGTGACAGTTGCTGTGGAACTCAGTCAACTTATATTGTTGGGCGACAACAACAAAAATCACAATGACCAGTGTGCAAAAATGACGTAAAAAGGTTTTCCACACGGCGTGCACAAAATGCCGTTTTCAGATCGTGTTCTCCGTGCGCAAAACCCCCTTTTTCAAGACAGTCGTATAAAAAGTAAATTTGTTTAAATATTTACCGCATTTTTATTGCTTTGAACATTACCGGAAACAGTGGCAACTCTTGAGAGGACGTTTAGTAAATTAATAGTAGTTTACATAACAAGCACGTTATGATGGTCATTAAACGCGAAGATAAAGTTTGAGACGCGAGCCGCAGGCAAGTGTCTTAATTTATCTGAGCGTGTAATGACTATAACATGCGAGTTAGTGTGCTATACTTTACCTACGACCAAAGAACAATGTTATCATAAATATCAAAAATTATTAAAAATATCAAACTTGAACACTGTTAAGTCAACAACATTCATAACCTGAAGTTTTAATGACGTTCTATCTAAAACGTCAAAACAAGTAAGGTTACTAAGAGACTTTTCATCATATAGCTTTAAAAAGAAGGTTTTTTTTTTCTTCGAAATGCTTAATATGTCAATTTAACGGGACTTATTTATTGGTTAGGTCCTAAAATTATATTGGATTTACTTACGTTTTTAGTGCTCTTATAAAATAAAGTTTCATCGCTTGTCACAAACATGTTGTGGTTTATCTCCAAGCTTCATTATTATCCTAGGAGCGTAAATGGTGCATTACAGTCGTGTTGTGACGCTCGTTCAATTAGTATTATGGGTTGGTTGTAAGTTTAAAGATTACTTAAGATCACAAATGGGTCAAAGTAAATATGACCGGTGCGTCTCATTTTCGTCGTTCAGGAGAGGTGGTGTATCTACTGGTGCGTTTATAGCGTCACTAACATGCGGCAATAAGGGTCAAAATTGCACATATTTATGTCTATTTTAGTGAGCTTATCACACTTGGGCGATGGTTGGTGTGCTTGAATGAGGTTATGATACGGTGAAATTTTGATGACTATTTAAAAATTTAATTTTATTCAATTTTTTTTAACTAACTCTGTATAATTTATGGTATTTAATGATTTATTTTCTAGAGTCGTTTTTAAGCCAAATACATATAATAAGTATAGGAAGTAAAAAAACGTGACTTTTTTATTATTCTTTCTATTTTTAAATGTGATGTCTTATTAGTCTAGTATATATATTTTTTATAGCAGGTCTTAAAAAGTTCTAGCTGATACTTGATCATTTTCAAAAGTTTGGGATGTGTATGCAGGTTTTCAATGACCTCATATTTAAATTATCCGTTAAGAAATAAAAAAGTGGTGAGACAGTTTTAAAAACTATCGAACATTTTTCTGCTCACTTGTAGCCTGAAACATGCTTTTTTTGGGTCATTTCATATTGGATAATATCACAAAAAAAAACAACCCGGGTAACCAACCGAAAACCCAGCATTCGAAAATAAGAGAAGACAAAAAGCCTATATTTTTTACATTTTTCAACCCACTTGCAGCCCAAAAAAAATATGATTTTGGGTCATGTTTTATTAGATAATGTGACACAAGAAAAGCAAATCGAAAAAGCAACCCAACTTTCGAAAACAAGCGGAAAAAACGGCCTATTTTATTATTTATTCCACCATTCCTTTGTTTTGTTTTTATAAATTAGCTGACATTAGACAAGAATGACAGATTATAGGTGGTGTGTACACTTGCGGACGCACCGAGTGCGCCCACCCACACCATGGTGTGAGCTTTCTGAACGCAGCCCAGGTGGCAACACTAATACCATTTCCAGTGAGATTGTGCGGTGTTCAGAACACGGTACGAACACCATATGTGAGAAAAGTATAACTTATTAGGAACGTAACCATTTATTAATGCTTCTTTAAAAGGTTTTGATGCTCGGCTTCATACCTCATGGATTGCAATGTCTCGAAATTAAAAAGAATCAAAAGAAAAATCATTGTTCAACATCAAAAAAATAACAAATTTCCGTATTATTTTTATCACTTGACATGTATCAATTTATTGGCCGAATGTTCCATTAGATAAATGACCGGTGGCTATGCGGAACCTGAATTCCAATACTCCAATCAAACTCACTCCAGTTTCCTTGGACCTACTAAATTACGTGACCTTGGCGTTTCAGAATTCCGGCAGAATATGCTTGCAAAGACAAAACTCATAACTTTTTTGTTATCAGATAATAGGATTTATAAAAATCTACAACCGTAGCCAAAGGATTTTTCAAAATTTGGTGTATTTTTTTCAAAAAATAAAAAAATCTAAAAATTGCTGTTAGAGATTTCTGTATTATCGACGAGGCTAAAGAAAAAACCAGGTAAGATTTTTGACTATTGTTGCCCGTATTTCGAAAATCAGAGACTCCAGCAAAAAACTGTCTGGATACGGTTGTGAAGAATTCAAAAAATAAACATTCCTGCCAAATTTCAACAGATTCCGTTTTCTCGTGTTCGATATTGTGCCCGGTTAAAATTGGCCCAAAAACAGCAAAGCAGTATTATCAAATCTATGCAGTTTTTTGGCCTTAACGACTCTAATAAAAGAATTTGCCAATGAAAAACGAGAAAAGGGACTTTTAAATTATTGACCTCTCAAGACTTGCCACTGTTACAGATATGTTAACAATAAAAATACGGTAAATAAAGTAAATAACAATATTATATATCTAATAGTATGTAAGTGAGTTAAGTTATCAAAATAGATATTTGTTTTTTGACAATAGAAAAAATACCAACATATGGTAGTATTTTATTTTTATTTACTTGAATAAAACACAACTTTAAGTACCTAACACGTCTTTAATTTTTATTAACAATGGAAGATTTATATTTATGCATTTATTAGTGGGGAGGGGCCATAAATTGTCCTTGCCTCGGGGCAACTCGTAGCTTTCCTTGTCTTGCCTTGTAAGGGTATTTTTGGACCCACATTTTTCTGATAAAACTTGAATCTAGGGTTATCTTGCGGTACATTTTGCAACTTTAGTTTAGTCTTGCAGATATGCCCAGGCGAAATACGCTACCCAAGTAACACAAGGTGCTGGAAAACTTTTGCAAAAACGTGGCGACAGCAAAACTTCTCTACTATTGTGTTTTTGCTGTTGTCTGCCACAACGTCTTAAAAGTGTTGATAAAACGTCGCCTAGCCCAATTTGGCAATCATTTTTTGGTCACTGCAATGACCATTGCAGCACTTTTTGCAACCGATATAGCTTTTTCAGTTAACTTTAGTTGCAAAAAAAAACATTTTTTACAAAACCCCAAAAAAAAATGGCAAAAAAAACAAAAATAGATTTTTATACGAATAAATGGTTGATGCGGTTTTGAAAACACAAGTATGGATGTATGGATGATGGGAATATTTATTTATACACACACTTAATATCGGATTTTTGACTTCATCCATGGACCAAATTGACATGCCAAGGCCAGTTTACTGATAATATTTATCACGAAACCTCACCAAAACACGCGCGCTTCACATATTAAAATTATTTAAAGGTTTTTTAATTTAATTTTTAGTTTACATTTTTTGTTTTTGGATTGGAGCCAAAATAACCCAAAAAGATTTATCTCTACCTTAAAACTAGTTTTACTTTCAAAAATCTAATACTCTTTTTATAGAATTGTTGATTTTATTTTGGAAGAAATAATATGTTCTTTTAAGGTTATTTTCGTGTAATGGCCGCCAATGAAACTAACAACGCGACCTAACTCGACAGCTAATATTGCTGTGTATTTTCACTATTTTTTCTACTTAATATGAATAAGAGGCGGGCCTTTGTTCGCGAAGTAAGCCGAAAGAACCCGATGGCTAAAATTACTGTGTTTTACCTGAAAATGTTTTTCTCTAACTATTTTTACAACTTCCTCCACAGAAAGCGCATTATTGTCGAAACGACCCGAAAAAACCCGACAGCTAAAGTTGCAGTATTATAGTCAAAAATATTATTTTCTGATTTCACAACTTTATTCCTCCAATTTAGTTTTTATTGGTGTCAGAACTGATTTAAAAAAGCTACAAAGTTTGGCTTTAATGTATAGCCAACATTCTGCATATTATTCTGCCCAAAGAATAGTATTTTTGAGCAAAGTTATATTATATATACTTTTGCTTTTAATACCAGCTTACAACTAAGCAAGCTAATTTACAACCAAAAAGGTGCTGACTAAACGTTTCCACAGCTTTAGTTTGGTCATAAATTCTAATGCGTACAATGTGTGTTACTTGGGTATACATGGTTCCATATTTCACAAAAATAAAACTCAAAATTCAAAAAATATTACCAGGAAAACCCTAGACTTAAGCTTTTTCGTTAAAATGAGTTAAAATTTCTAAAAAAGTTCTGTGTTTCGATAGGAAGCTGTGGGTCCAAAAATACTTTTGCAAGCGAAATTTTGCATAAGTAAGACGAAAACGGCCAGCCAAGACTCTACTACTCTTTAACTGTATTTTTAACACATTCACCGCCAAGCTAATTTTAACAAAAATTCTCCCCACGCCACCCATAAGAGCGGCTCAGAGGGACACCAGCAGTAAAATAGGTAATTTTCTGTCTCATCACGCCACGGCGGACACTTTTTTTGTCCGCGGTGGCTGTGTCCGCTGTGGCGCCTAGAGTATAGCTGCTTTAAAAACTTTTTTACACGCCACAGCGGACACAATAGCGATCACAATAGCGAACACAGTTTTTAAAATTCGAACAAAATTCTGTTTTAAAAAACCACAGTCAGTAGGCCACTCCCCAAGCAGCATTTTTTCGACCTCCGACTGTTTCTGACTCAAGTGAAAATTTGAGTAGTCTGTTAACTTATAACTAGTAGTTTAGTTGACGACGTAGTCTTTATTAGAAAAGCGTCGTTGCCGACGGTAAAATAAAATGACTTTGTAAGGACGTTGGCGACAGAGACGTTAGTTTTCTCTCTACCATACTTCAAATCGCGGTCGGGTCATGTAGCCTAGTTATCTAACTTGATTGTATTAACTACGAAATAACTGAACGCGACGTTGGTGGATGAACCAGCCAGAATTAGTTCAAACAAATCGCCCTATTTTGTCCAACACCGTTCTCAACTAAAAAGCCGGGTAACTCCTACCGCCTCAGTGCCCTTTAGCCTACTGTGCCTGCCATTTTTATAACCAAATTGACAAGTAAAACATGGATTTACTGTCAGTTTGGTGGCAATACGGCACCGATCATAGGCCAAAGGATACTAAAATGAAAATGAGTTTTTTAGTTGAGAACGGTGTTGTTTTGTCCAAAAAATTACGTCAGAAAGAGGCCGACGCCATAACCCTTTTGTTTTTGAAAATTTGCACTGAAAGTATGCCTAAAAGAAGAACAAAAAAAGAAGGCTTTTAGGCATACTAACACGTTTTACAGGAGGCTAAACAAATAGAGTATTTAAAATGTAGGAGAGATGACCCTCCAGAAGCAACCAGCAGATCTAATAAATCAGTTAAAAATAAACTTGGATTGAAGATTAAAGTTGGGTTTATATAGGAAATAACATAAGATAAGAAATAAGGATCTGGCTAGAACTCTGGTTGCTTGAAGACATTTTTTAGATTTATTTATTTATTTTATTATTATTTTGATTTCATTTATGACAAATGACAGGTAAACTTCAGTCGTGTTCTGTGCAGGCACAGACGTCGGATTCCAATCCTGGCGCGCGATAGTCGAAACACGACTTATACCCGTTTACACAGCTGACTTAGACAAAGGTTAGTGAATACAATGTGAACGTACTGACTTAAAGTGCAAAGTTGGGCGCATTAGGTGTAACAATTATGGAGATCCTGTCGGAATTGGTCTGATCTGGTTGAAGTTTGGTCTTTCGTCAGAAAAGCCATGACATCAAAGCAGAAATAGGCTCGCCATTGTGGAGGAATTTTTGATTTTTTTCTTTATTAAGCAATCAAACCAAGCTTTGTAAAATTGTTTAGTAAAATTTGCCTTAGATGATGCGGTTGATTTTTTTTTTGTGAAAAATGTACAAATTTAACAAAAAAAAATATATAGGTATATATATTTTTATTTTTTTTTTCGTTTTTTTAAAGAATTTTGAGCGCAGGTTTATTTTTTCCAACGATTTTTGTTCATTTTTATTAGCAAAGTGGCCTTGGTTGAAGAATTTCGTTTATAAAATATAATCACTAGTTCAGAAATATTTAAACATTTATTTCCTTCAAAGTAATAAATATTTGACGATTTCCAAAACTATTTACTTCCAGTCAAAATTAAGTGCATTGGCCGGAAAATTCTAGGTATACAAAACATATTACATTTTTAGTACAAAAAGAACGATGTTGTTGGTCGTCGGATTTGGTCAGTCGGGCACTACTACGAGAGTCACCTACTGTCGTCAGAACGACCCAAATTTTGATGCTCCATTTCAGTGCAAACTCCAGTCTTAAGGTCGTCGTCATAAAGTCAGTTTACAACGTCGGGTTGTGAATGCCTCCGTCAGAGAACCGAAATACGACGTCCAAATGCTGCTTGGGTCTAGAGCTCCAAAAATAATTAATAATAAAATATTTGAAAAATTAAACATTTTCAGGGACATATCAACCCCCAAATATGGCGGACACCGGTGTCCGCTCTGGCGTGATAAACCGACCATACAGGAAAGATCGCACGGGAACCGTCGTCTCCCTGATGTCGACCAGTAATAGGCTTTGAAGCGATCACGAGTTATCCGAAACCTATGCGACCACGACCGAACCTCACCCGATTGCCGTGTATTGAAGGAACTTTCCTACACCTGCCCTCGGACCAGGTGAACGAGCGCTCTTGAAAAACGACAATCCGGCCAGCTTTGCGCATGCACCATGCGAGCTCGGCAGCTTCTGAGCATTCTTATTGGTCGAAATGAAGGATGTGAACGTTCCCGTGCGACCTTTCCTACGAAATTCAAGAATCAGTCCCCTGGCAATGAATGTGTTAAATCACTTGTTGTTCAGTTTCTGTATGTTTTGGAACCGAACATAAGAAAACAAAATTTTAGAAGAAGACTATGTGACAAAAATTGAGCAACAAACTTGTGTGCCCAGAGCAGAAAATCTTGACGCCCATCGGCAGAAAACATTGCCAGCGGTAAGCAAATGACACCAAACGAATGGCGCTTCGAACAAAAGTGGTAATTGACACTCACAACTAAACAGAAATCTGGGACATAAACTGGATTTAGGGTTTATTAATCCTATTTTTCTTTCTCTGTGCCTAATGCTGCTCTCTATATAACTTTCAACCCTGAAATAATTATATATTTTATGTAAATATGAACTTTATTCTTTTAAGAGTTTAGATTTTTTTTTCTGTCAGTGACCTTAGCTCAGAAAATGTCTAAGTGACGTTCAAAATGGGTCATGTGATATCCATAGATTTTGGACTCAAATAAACATTAGAATTGGCTGAACTTTGAATGGAAGGCACATTTTGTAAAAACTCAGACACGGCTTGGAGCACTTTTTAGATTTTTTGCCGAATAAGGTAAAATTTGCAGAGGCGTGTCTAATTCTGATATTTATTTGACTCCAAAAAGTATGAATATACTATGACTCGATTTGAAGGTCACTTCGACATTTCCTAAGCTAAGGTCACTGACAGAAAAAAAAATATCTAATCTTAAATTTCCAATAACTGTGACTCTGGTTCTTTTACTGTCAGGTCAGTGAATGGTCTAATCAGCTTTGAAGGGCTAATGTTAGGTCTGTTGTTGTGGTCCAGTGTGCGAGTTTTGTTTAGTCTGCATCAGTAAGTTTATTTTTGTTGGCCTTATTCCTCTATTTTCTCTTTCGTCTGGTTCTCGTTTTACAATAACTTGTATCTCTAGACGGGAGGCCTGCTCTTAAAATAATAATAATTCTCTCTTTCTAAAAAGAAAAGTATATAAAAACGGATCATTTTATTAGATTCCTTTCCCAAAGACAAATTTTGAAAACCAAGTACATCTAAAAAGTCCCCTGGATCCTATTGCTTTTGCAGTCAAAAGTTAGAGGCGTATCAGAAGTAAACGACGAAAAAATCGAACCCATAGATTCCTACAAATACTTGGGTGCCAGCCCAATGGGAACTGCCAGTCAATTTTACCGCTTTTAGATTTATACCTCACACTACAACTTCACACAGTTTACACTTGCTTTGGTTCGACTTTAACTTCTTCAACCAATATAAGAAATCGTAAAAAATCTTTCACAAGTTTTTTTTTACTTTTTGAACCAACAATAGTGTTTATTTATAGACTAAACAAATGTAAAAGATATGCGTAGATAATGTAACTAAACAATAAAAGCTAATTTCTCCCATGTGTTCCATGTAAACATAAACCCTCAAGGCGTTGTTGTTGATCGAAGCACCCTTCGATGATATAAAATATTTCCTCTACAGATATTTTGTGAAATCAAGTAGGCGGAATTATTGTGTGTGTTAAATCGAAATCTAAATCTAAAAGCACGGTCCGTAGAATAGATACGGTCTAATAATTTTGCCCCACCCTTCGACCTGATGACGACACAAAGATAGCAGCTGATTTTTGTCGGCCATTTAAAAAGTGTAAGAAGGCTTGACAAATTAAATTAAATTTTCGGATTTTTCTTTTTTTTTGTTTAAATGATTGATGCCAGGGCTATTTTTTGCTTTTATCTTGTATTATACCTTTTAGTGAACAAGTAAACAAAATTTCGCTTTGGCCTGCATGAGTTGATCTTGCAATAAATAGAAATTAAGATCAATAGTCGGTAATCGATTCCGTCAAGAAACCCATCGAATGAGTTGGGGTTAGTTCGAACTCGTCGTTCAGAAGTTAGGTTATCTAGTTGTTAGTTTTCCTGTTTTGGGAGAGTGATTATTTTATTATTCCAGAGGCCAGACTTGTTGTGAATACTCTAGGCAAAAAATCTGATTCTGAATTTAAAACTATAAAGTACCTTGTTTTTTTATTTTTTCATTGATGATAGAGCCTTTTCACTAAAAAAATGCATAAATGCAGCTACCAACGACAAAAATAATGTAGGTAAATGATATCGTTGGGTACTTAATTTGAACCAAATAAAGAAAAGTAATGATGAACAAATACAATTTTTATTATAAAAACGTGTGCAAAATTAACATAACCCCAAATGTCAAAAATCAAAATCAATAAAGAAAACAGCTGATATCTTTGTGTCGTCATCAGGTGAGCGGAGCAAAAAAATTACTAGACCGTGTTTATTCAAGGGACCGGTATCTAAAAGTGGCAAAATTGACCCCCTGGGACAACATGCAAGAAGTCCATGACAGAGGATATTTAATGCAGAAGAATTTTTTTTACAGATTTTTCCAAAAACGCTCGGGGATGTTTATTTTGGTATAAAAAGGCTATTAAAACACATAGAAAAAGAATTGGGTTCGGTCTGGCTGGCAGACCAGAATGTTAAGCCCTATGCCCACCAACGCGTGTCCATGCAGGGTTTTTTGACGCAGGGGTTTTTTTGAATCGCGCGTGTCGACCTTGAAAATGAAGGGTGAAAATTTTCATTCCTTTTCTGTTCACACCTATGCATCTTTTTTACACAGAATAATAATAGGTTAAATCTGGTAACTTTGCTGGTTCCCACTAATGATCAATAAATGTCTTGGGGTCTGAACTAAAAGAAGTATATTAAATTGTCGCTAGATGGCGGCAGATTACATTTTACCAAAATTAAATTTTTACTAAGATATCTATCCGTAATAATTTAAATCTGTTGTGAATGATTAAATTTAAATGAAACACTATATTATCCATGAAAGTAGTTATATTAAAGAATTTCCATATAGAAAAGATTGGCAAGGCGCTATAATTATATCCTCTATAGCTAAGTATCAAAATGTATATAGAAGAACGTATAATAAAGACTTGTGTGGCTCGCTTAACTGACAACTTGTTAATTGTGGTATCTGAAATAAATAAAAAACAAATAACAGAACAAATATTTTTGATATAAATTGTTGGCCTATTTGGTATTAAAACCCAGGCAAAAAACCCCATAAATTCTCATGAAAGTTGGTGAGTTTTTGTATTGTTTTATAGCTGTAAAAACTGATATAAAAACAACAAAATTTACGAGATTTGTCTTAATTTTTTTGACAAGTTTGTTCCACATACCACATAGAAAGCTTATAAAACCTGATACTGGTTTATGGAAATTTTTATATGTATATCTCAATATATTTAGTTACATCATAATTTAAATAATCTAAAAATGGATAAACTTATCCCATATTAAAGTTCTCTTTTTTTTGTTGACGTGCACATTATGGAGCTGATGAATACTACGTCGTCACAACTGTACAGTTGTTCACTTTCCATAATTCCTGGCTTTTAAGTTGATGCATGCATGATGACGACATTGTAAAACGGTTCATTTGCTCAATTTTTTTTAAGTGAGTTTATTGTGATGGCAGGAACCAACACACAATTGTAGTTCTTGACCTAAATATAAAAATACAGATCAAGCAGAAGAACTCTATTGTCAGTACCCAATGAGTATGTGAGGATATTTTTGCGCAATTAGAATAATTTACATTAATTAACAATAGGTAGGTACACAAGATTCGTCTGTTGTTAGGACCTCGATGAAATAATTTTTTTAAATGGGCTGGACAATATGTTTGCTCATCTCTTGTTTATTCTTTTTGAAACTATAAATCTGAAGGTTTGTTCTAACTATAGATCCCCAAATTGAGACATTGTAACTACCTAAACTGTCATTTTATAGTTAGTGCCAGAGGCTAATTAATGATATATATTTTCTATGGACAGTGTTATTCAATGCAACAAGAACAGCCATCAAGAGTGTTTCCAATCTATAAATTTAAATTAACTACAAGCTTTGCTTTAAGTACGACAGTCACCTCCACCTTCATACTTAGGAGGGGGGGGGGAGAAAGGGCTTAGTGGCTCAAGTCCTCGCCAAGAGCTATTCAATATCACCTCCTAGAGATTGAATTTTTTCCCAAAATCAAGAAAAAAATGATGATCTGTAGACTATGCTGTTGTTAAAGCCCCCCCCCCCCAGAAAAAATTTCTGCATATGCCACTGGTCCGTATCTTTTTTACACAGGCTGTTGTAGCTTATTATCATAAATGCTTAGATTACAACAGTCGGGAAGAACCTGATCTTCTCAATTTGCACAAGAAAACAAAGCAAAATTGACTGACCTAATCGAAAACCAATACTTAAAAGCGCTTACCAAAGCAACCCAACCACATAAACGGTAAATTGTCATAACTTTTGCCACAGCCTTTATTAGCATATAAATTAATTAAGTACTTACTATCAAATCATTTATTTCTTATTGAACCGGCTCTCTCAATCACAAAATCTTTTGCAAAACATAAACAAAAAAATGAAAATTTGACAAGAGAATGGAAATAATTTTTAACATTTATAAAAATATGTCCCTAGAATTACACAGACATGCATGCGATTCTAGTGGAAAAATAGAACATGTTCTATTTTCAATATTGGCATTCCCGCGTGCATCTAAAAATATATTTTTAATTTTTAACAGGTTTTCTCATGATAATTCTGAAAAATAATTTATTTGCTGCACTTTTCTGGTAAAACTGTTCAAATTACTTAATTTTCTGTCATTTTACCGAAGTTTTAAAAAAATATTAAACATCAAAAAGATGCACGAGACCCGCACGAGGTGTTGCCAACATAGGTATTTCTAGGAAATTTGGGCAAAAACACATGCAACTTCATGCATTTCTGGTGAGTTTCGTGGAAACGCGCCGGTGTGAACAGGAAACGCCGAGTGCCCACCCCGCTTCAAAGCACCCTGCATGGGCACGCATAGGTGTGCACAGGCTTTATCTGCTTTACTATGCTACGGAACTAATTATGACCTTGGCGCCCGACATAGAAATAATTCGGTGAAACACGAATAGATGGAGCACCACACATAATAACCAAAAAATTAATACTACAAAAGATTTTTAAATAAAAAATCAATATTACTTTACAAATGTAATGTAATATTGATTTTTCTTGGCATAGCAAAAAGGACCACAATGTGCCCAAAAAACAAAAAAAGTTTAAAACATAAATCAAAAGTTGGTGTTCTTGGGAATTTTTTAAACTTTTTTGTCTTTGGGCACACTGAACTTAAAAGACAAATGTGTCTATGTACTTTTGATCCAAATGAAATGTTATGAAAAAAAAATTTTGCCTTTTAATTTCATAAGTGAGGTCCTTTTACAAAACCCTTTATTGTATAGTTTCATTGAGAATTTAACTTATAAAAGGTTGGGTAAGAAGATAAATATGTATGTGTCATTCAAAAAAAAATTGAAGTACATTTCCCAAATACAGGTTTAAAAACAATACAAGGGTTCATTATATGTTTCACTCCCGTAACTCATTATTGGAGTGTTGAATACAAAAATTCCTTTCTTTTTTTTACAAAGTTTAACATTTGTTATCCCTCCAATGGGATGGGAGTAAAGAGGAGGTGAAAAATATAATGAATCACCAGGTAAAATAAGTAAAAACATTAAAATTACCTTATAGTAAAAATCAATATAAAAATTATTTAATAAGAAAATAAATTACTTAGAAATAATCATTGTTAAAATTATCCCACAGATAATTGCGAGGATAAATGCCTTTAGTAATCATTTAGTACACAAAAAAAAATCTTTTTTGTTTGGCTTGTCATTTATTAAATGCTGATTTTTTATATATATCGCAATAATCTCCTCTTTTTAGACTTTTAGAAAATCTTACAAATCTTATTAACTTGCTTACACCACCAGAACAAACACCTCATAATTAACTTTATTATTGCGGTCACTTTGCCAAATAAAAAATGTATGTTCCTGGTTTTGTCAACATCATTATCACGACTTATAAGGTTACTGCTGCAAACTTCAAAGTTTTTTTAATTAATTTTTACTTGGCAAAGCATAAATCTTAGACAATAGCCTGTAAGTCTTACCACTTGATTTAAAAATACTGAGAGGGAGAATATTTTCTTCTAAAGTAAGTCTTCTGGCTTTAGGTTTCTGCTGCTGTACTCTAATTATTTACCTTCTCCATAATGTCTTTGTAATAAACAATAGCATTTTTTGCGAGTGCTAATCTTCTCTGGAATTATTACACATTACTGCTCATTTTATGCTATCTCTTACTAATATCAATAACTTTCCTATAGAAATATCATGCTTTTGGTGTAAGATTAACTTGTCTGGTCACATTGATTTCATTAAGAATTAAAGAGCGCCCTCTTCTAACTGCAAAAAGAAATAAAACACATGTTAGCTAATTAGTTAAAATAATAACATTAATAAATATATTAAATTTGTAAAAATGTAAATAAATCAAACAAATTGGTCTTTCTCAGGGTAACCACCAGGTGGGGTGTAATTATTTTTTATGAATTTATGACCGACATGTTTGGAAGCTGAATGCCATCATCAGGAGTCCCTAGTTTAAGCTAAAGCGTAGCAGTTTTGGTAAAGTACCAAATTTTTTTGAATTTAAGCCTCAGTTTAAGGTAGGTATTTTAAACACTTCTAAGTACTGGGATAATGAGGTTTTTTTTTATTTTATAAGATCAAATATGCTCAATTTAATCATTTTATGATCAGCTTATCATACAACGCTTTAATGTATAGGCAGGAGCACTAAAGACACAGAAGATTAGGCCCTCTTTACAAAGTAAAACCAAACTTCTCAATACTCTTTGACCATGGGTACCTATAATATTTTTATGAACAGTTTTGGTACCTACTAAAATTAAAAAACAAACTTACCTGCCTTTCTTTCTGGGTTGCCCCATCATCCTTCACCTCATACTAAACTTTATTTGACTCATCGTATACTATAAAAGCCTGTGGCTTGTAATATTTCCTTTCTTGTCAAAAAAACAAAGGCATCATAGAAATAACCTCAAAAAACGCCATAATGTCGTTGTTGGCTAAAAATCAACAAATCGGCATCTACGCGCTGGCGTGAGATAAGGGAGAGATATGACAAATTTAGAATTTTTGTACTACTATCTATTTAAAAAGAACTAGACTCCGAAATAATTATACCTAGACTTTTCCATAAGAGAAAAAGGTCTAAAACTACAAGTAGTTTGTCTATGGCTATAATACGCTGGCAGCGCAGCAGCAGTATCTGCTTTCGAGTGCGTCAAGAGGTCATTGAACTTGCTAAATGCATTGAGCATCCAGTCGCGGCCGCGTGCTTTAGGTTATTTGCAGGTTTAAACGGCTATCGGTGTGTACAGTGTACGTGCGTTGTGCGATATTGAAGACAACGCGGATTTGGACATGTAAATACCGCCACATTGCTTGTTTCTGCTCTTTGTAGATGACCTGAACATTTGCAGGCCCATAACTAGTCTCGCTGACTGTCTGCTATAACAAGAGGACCTAAATAGACTACATATTTATTGTCAGAAAAACCAATTGTCCCTCAATGTTGATAAATGTTGCGCAATATCTTTTACCCGTACCCAAAATTACTTCGATTACCATTACTCATTAATCAACATTAAACTAAATATAGCAGATTACCTAAAGGACTTGAGGGTAATTCTAGACAAAACACTTAATTTTGCTCTACACATTGAATCTATAGTATCAAAATTAATGAAAATGTTAGGATTTGTCCTAAGACAAAGCAAATGTTTTACCTCAATTCCAGTAATGTGCACACTTTATTTCTCATTCGTATATTCTAAGCTTATGAACTGTGCAACAATTTGAAATTTGCAATATGATTTACATAAAAGCCGCCTTGAAATATTACAAAATAATTTTTTGAGATACTTTAGGGACACTAAAATATTTAACAATGTGATAAGCACAACTGTAAAAAAAAGAAAGAAGTTAAAAAAACCTCCAAGTCATTTACTTCAACCGAAAATAATCCAAAAAGAAAAGATAAAAAGATCTTAGGTGGAAAGAAACGAAAATTCGAACTTGGATGAGCATCCCACAAGGAACATACAAAGGACCAAAGTGAAAAGAGAAATGATTAAACCATGTTTCGCCCTAGGCAACCAGCGTGGCGTGTTAATATTTCGAATAGGGCTATACTCCTAAGACAATTAAAACCAAAAATAAAGAAGTTAAAAATACCTCCAAATCATTTACTTCAACCGAAAAAAATCCCAAAACGAAAGATCAAAACATCTTGGGTGGAAAAAACAAAAACTCAAACTTGGATGAGCATCCCACAAGGGACAGATAAAGGACCAAAGTGAAAAGGCAACCACCGTGGGCCCATTAGTGTGAGCACTGCTCCACAAACGTTTTGTTTGCCCAGGGAGAAACATCGTTTAATCATTTCTCTTTTCATTTTGGTCCTTTGTGTGTTCCTTGTGGGATGCTTATCCAAGTTTGACGCACAACTTTCTTGCGAAAAAAAATTTCTATGTTCTATGGCACTTTTCCGCACTCAACCAAAAATAAAAAATAAATATATTGCTATATTTTTAAGAATTTTATTTTTTGTGTTAGATAAAGATTTTAGTCACGGTAAATAAGGAACAACATTTTTAAAATTCCTTTTATTGTGTTAAATGAATACCTAAGTCAAGCGAGTAGAAAAAATATTGTACCTAACTCGCGCGTAAAGTGACTTTTCCGCACTTAATTGCTGGCCGAACTCCGCTAACGCGTCGTTCGGCCATCCATTGTGTGTGAATGTGTGGAGTGTGTCAAGGTTTTTCAACCTTAAACGAACAAAAAATTTCGTGAGACTTTCGCAAATATTGCTTACCAAGCAACATTTTTAGTGAAATTTACTTAATAATTACTATTACTGAAAACTCTGTGGTTTTTTTTAAAGGTAGCATTACCGCTCAGGAACCGCTGGGGGACGGTTTTTTTACCAAAGTGGGGAATGATTTAGGGGTACCGATTGCCTAAATTTTACTACAATTTTGCTTACAATTTTACCTCGATACAGTTAAAAACACGTAATAATAGCGAAAAAGATTTACCAAACAGCTTTTTCAGGTTTAGATAAGGAAAAAAAATGTAATAATAAAATACCACAATATTTAAAAGTCCATAACTGTGTATTAAAACAAGCGTTTAAACTAGGGCTGCCATATTTAAAAATCTGTTTTACGGGACATTGGTACCAAATTTCCAGGACAATGGCTTAAAAAACGGGACAATCTTTTATTATACAAAAAAATTAATTTGTTGATACAAAACGGAAAGAAATTAACTAACTAACTAAACACTTTGTTAATAAACACGTCTTTTAATAAAAAAGTTGCGTCATAATGATCAAAAAAGGATGTGAAAAATGTGATTTCGCAGATGGGACTTTTGCGGGACATTTGGTGTCCTGGAGAGGGTCTTTCCAGGATGCAGGACACAGGAGTCCGAAAACGGGACAGTCCTGGAAAATCAGGACACCTAGCAACCCTAGTTTAAACACGCCGACTAAGCTAAAAAATTTAAACGCAGCTTGTTTTACGGATTAAAATTATTTAATAATTAATTAATTAAGAAGTAAAAAAATTAAAAAAAAAATATCAGAAAAAGCACCGGTGGCACCAAAAATATGTCCGGTAGTTCTTAATAGTACATTATAAACCTAGGGACTAAAGTGCCACATTTAATCCCGCGGCGAAAGGTTTGTAGCCCGACCGTAGGGAGGACTACAATTTGCTAAGGGATTAAACAACACTTTAGTCCCGAGGTTTATATACTATTTTATGCACTTTAGGAAAAGATCTTTGTTAAAATTACGTTATTTCTACGCCAAATGGTTCGTCAACTAAAAGAAAGGGTGCTAAGAATGAAATCTTGGCCAAGAGCAACTGCTGTTTGGCTTGACTTGCCATAAATTTAATTATAATTTTCCAGGGATTAGTTTTTTTTTAATCCCTGAGGGATTCAATTTACTTCTTATCCCTAACCTGAAGGATTAAATTTACTTTTAATCCTTTAGGGACTAAACTTTCTTTGAATCCCTTAGGGATTAAAAGTGACACTTTAGTACCCAAAAAGAGAGATTAAAAGTACCTATTTAATCCCTGAAGTGCATAAAATATATTAAAACTCCATATTTAACGTTGTTTTTGTCAAAAATCAAGCCTTTTTCATATTTAATTTTTGCAAGCGTTTCAAAAACATAGCGGATCTTGAATTTTCAGGAGGGACACCCGAAAATTACTTAAGCAAGAATTTTGGGTAAACAAAGTTCTTTTTGCGTTAAATTAGCTACCGAAATGGTAAACTTACCTTTAGAAACCAAACTCTACCTAACCGAAAAGTGCCAGTTAATTCGAATCCAACCATTATTGTCCCAATTGGATCCTCAAGGTCATGAATGGGTATATATTTATTTATTCTTTGGCGCTAAAAGTCCATACCTTTCTTTATTATTATCCACACAAGCACAGCTGACTTTTGTTTAGCCTTCCATAAGCAAATCTTCCGCGCGGATTTTAAATTTTGGTGAAGGTGCGTCAAAATCCGCGTGGAAAAAAGCTTGACTGTCTAGTTGATTTCTGCTTGCATAAATAAAACCAATTTTAAGGTTATTATAAATTTTACAATTTTTTTAAATTTTTTTCCAAAGTGGCATTTCTTTTATCGAAAAACGCAGCGATAAAAATAAAAATGCTACTGAAAATAATCTGTCTTATAGCTATGTGTTTTAAAGCGTTTTTGTATTGTTTTGATGGAAAAAAGTGAGGACATTTGTTTTGTTAAATTTAGATTATTTTATTTTATTCAGTTGATCAAATCTTTTATTTCGTTTAAATCGGACCCTGCTGTACGTACGGAAAGAGATTACTTATTGAGGCCTTTGTAAAATGATTCTAAAAAATTCAACTGGGCATAACTAAGGTCTTGCACTTTACACCCTGATGCTTATTATTTAGGCACGAAACAAAAATTTTAAACATACTGATGGGTACTGTTTAAAAAATTAAATTTAATTTTTAAAAAACAAGTTATTGTTTTACTCATGCCTTTTTTAAATATTAGTGTGTAGCATCACTAATTGCATATTCTATTGAGTCAGCTGTGCTATTTGTTAAAATTGCATTTTATTTAAGGCTATATTCCCAGTCCTTCCTACAATTTTTAATTAAAAAATAAGAAATTTCATACATATTGTCATCTTATTAATTTAAAAAAACTACAACTAAAATGCAATATATATTCTTGTAACTTAAAAATGTTTAATAATGCAAATATTTGTTTGCAATATTTTGCCAAATATGAAAACCAGTCTAATTAAAAAAAAGTGTAATGAGTTCGCTTTGAGCCTGGACTGAGTCCCATTTAGGTAAACCAATATTTCTCAAATTGATTTCTCATATAATTTATATATAAGGTTGAAGAGAGATACAAATCAAACTCGGATCAGTTATGTATACATAGTAAATATTGACTATTAATAAGATCTAAAACGAGCGATAAATATAAAACTTAGGCGAGATCAGAAAATAAAATCAAACTGCATACCTACCGTACGACAACCAAAAATGGACTAAATCGAAATGTACACTAAGAAGCCCAAGCAAATTGTCACTTATTTTGAAATTTAATGAATAAGTTTTTGCATTTTAGACCGATCGGATTAACTCATTTAGCGAGAAAAAAATAAAAAGTTTTTAACAGCAATTTGATGAGTGAAAATGGTAATGGGGTTTCTAATAAACGTTTTAAAAAAAATGCGTGAGTAGGGCTCTTGCGGGGTGGATTTGGTGGAGGGAAAGGGGGAGAAAAATGGTATTATTGCAATTTCCGGCAAAACTGAACGTCATGGAGTAAAAACTTCAATACAAAAGTTGTGGACGGTGCAAAGGTCTACAAATTTTGTACATGTCACTTTTTAACATAACCTCAAAATTATCGAGAAAAATGCAAAAAACATTTTTATTTTTTATTTTTCATTTCCCCAAAAATAATTGCACTTTTACGAAACTTGGTGAAAATATACTTGTCTGTGTCCTTAATGCCTAAAATTTTATTTTTTTAGACAAAATGGTTAAAAAATTTTTGAGATATGAATTTTTTTCGTCGAAATCCCTTTTTTTTCAATAAAAAATTGTTTGTCGTCGAATCGATTGTTGCACTTATTTTTTATTTTATTTTAACAATTAAAATATATTTTTTTAATATATTATTTAAAATTATTTTTTTTACCTTCTAAATAAATTTGATTGAATAGGCCATTTTTTTAATAAATTATTTCAAATTCCGATTTTTACTTTCAAAAGTATATTTTTCTAAATTTTCAAAATGGATATTTATTGTCTTGTATTGTATTGTATTGTAATTGTCGTTTTCAATATTTATTTATTTTTTAATTTTAACGAAAATTTTCCTGAATAGAACCTTTTGACATTGCTCATTTTTTTTTGTTTTGACATATACTTTTTGGTGAGATAATAAAAAATTTTAGTTACAATTAAAAAACATGCCTTACGAACATTTCATTTTTTTTATCTAAACTGCTTTCCTTTAAAAAAACTTTTTTATTACCTTTTTTTGTAAACTCTGTTTAAATCAGGATAATATGAGAGGCGTATTTTTTCCATTCCTATCGAAATAATTGTTGGATGGAAATAGCTGAAAATTTTAGCTTCTTTTGGAAATTAAAAAGAAATTAGTATTGAAAACGACAATTGCTTTTGCAATTCCAGCTTAATAGGCTCTAATAGATTACCCTACGATTTTTTTTGTCGTGGGCCAGTAATATAAATACCCATTGTAAAAATTTACAAAAATATACCATTTTTTAAAACATAAAAATTACAATTTAGATTCAAATTTAACTATAAGGTAAAAAATGCAAACAATTTTTTACGTATGACACTTTACTAATCGAAAAAAGATATTAATAGCAACACTGCACAAAAATAAAGTTTAAGGTCAAACAATTACTTTGTTTATAAGGTACTCTTAAACCGCTTTTAAACAAAGGACGCTTTAAAAATGCTTGTCCTAAAGATACCATTAGAACAATTTTAAATACTTAATCAATTTTATTTTAAATCGGAAAAAATTGTTAACTTAGTTGTTTTATTTGCTTTTAAAAAAAAATGTAATATAAGGATTTTTTAATACAACAATATATGTTTTAATTTGTGAGAAATTCTAAGGTAAGAGGATTAACAGTACATCGATCAGCTGTTAGAAAACGATTTTAATGAAGGAGAAAGCGAGTTTATTTAAAACCGTTCTTATATAAAAGCGGTTTCAGGCGCGTATAAACGTAGTAAATTAAATACCGCCTCCTTTTTATGTTTTCCGTATAAATAGATGTTGTAATCGGTTGTTGATTTATTTTTAATTGAAGGAAATTATCAACAATTGCTGAAAAATTCATTGTTGCAAAAGCCATTATTTGTTTTTTGTATTTCTGAGCATGTTTTTTAATTGTAACTATAATTTTTTTATTCTCCTACCAAAAAGTATATGTAAAAACAAAAAAAAAGGGCAACGTGAAAAAACACTACGAGAACTTTCCTGAGTAGAATTTTTGATTGAAAAAAAAGTGATTTCAACAGAAAAAAATTTATATCTTAAAAATTTTTAATATTTTTTACCTAAAAAAAATTGTAGCCATTAAAGACACAAAGGGGTATATTTTGGCAAAGTTTCGTGGAAACACAATTATTTTTGCAAAAATTAAAAATAAGAAACGAAAAAATAAAAATATTACGATTTTTCGCATGTTTCTTGAAGATTTTGAGGTTATGTGAAAAAGTGACATTTATAAAAGTTGTAGATCTTTGCACCGTCTACAATTCTTGTATTGAAGTTTTTACTCTATGACGTTCAGTTTGGCCGAAAACTACAATAATTCCAATTTTCTCCCCCTTTCCCCCCACCAAATCCACCCCGCAAAAGCCACACTCACGCATTTTTTTTGTAAACGGTTATCAGAAGCCCCTTTATCATTTTCAGTCATCAAACTGCTGTAAAAAATTTTTTTATCTTTTATTTTAATTTGGTTGGACTATTTTCTTTGCAACTCTATTTCCACTGTCAGCTTTTTTTTTCAGCACCAATTTTTTTTTGTCAGTTTATATTTTTAATTCTTACATAGCTTCACTGTAACACAAATTTTCTTTGTCATTTTTTGGTTGAAGTCCACAAATATAGGCTGCTTAAAACTTTTAAACAAACCACAGTCAATTTTTCTTTTCTTCACTAGTCAATTTTTCTTTTCTCCACATAAGCAGTAGAAACCAAGATAGGAACTGACTGTGCAGGTACATCTTCTGAGAGGGAATAACAGCTGAAACAAATTTAAATTGCAGCAAGTTATATCAGATAATATAGTGGGCTGGTTATAATTTATGCACAGAAAGCAAGCATAAGTACCTTCTGTAATTTAAAATATTAAACGAGTAACTACTTAGGTATGTATTAAAATTGTGCCAATAGTTATGCACAAAAGGCAAAAAGCTAACCAAAAAGTTGTATTTTTACTTCTAAAACATAAAACATAAAGTTACGACAGTCGTATTAGAGCTACGACAGCCGTTTTTGGGATTTAATGTCATTGGTTAGCGGTTTTTTGTGTGTTTGGTTGGATTGGTGTCGCTGGTGTTGTGTTGGATTGGAATGGGTTTCTTCTGAAAATGTAAAAAAAACAGTTTTTTGACCACTTTCGTAACTTTCACATTTTTGGTAAAGTTACAACCTCGTTCACAACTGAGTCACAAAAACCTGTGTAAAAAAGGTAGGGTCTTTCATGTGACTATTGTAACTTTAGCCATAGCCATTAAAATAGAATCTGCTGTAAGTACACACAAAAAAATAAAAATTATTACTAACCAGTGGTTTTTAAAATTTTCCTAGTGGGTAAATTTAATATGACTGGAAGTCTCCTTCAAAGTCTGATTCAACAAAACAAGTGCAAACAACTCGTAGTATTTGTTATTTTATTATTTGTTATTTGTTATGATAATCAAAGCACCAAGATACCCTCCCATTTATATATTCATGTATTTTTCATGCAATTTACTTAAATACTAGTCAACCCGCCCTTGGTGATCTTAGTATTTCAGGAAAGCTTTAGAAATATACTGAAGTACCTAGCAGAGATCAGGCAGGCTGCCATGGCGGTATGTTTTTCGTATCTCTAAAACTTGCGTATGACGTGCTACGAAGTATAACTACCTGGTGTATCTAATAGGATGTGACCAATCTCGTAAAATTAGGATTGAACTTCTTACACGTAAGTCGTTTTATCATTAATTTTTACTTCTAAAACATAAAACATACCCAGTGATATTTTAAAATAGGCTGCGTCTAAAGTTACGACAGTCGTATTAGAGCTACGACAGCCATTTTTGGGGTTGAGTGTCATTGGTTAGCGGTTTCTTGTGTGTTTGGTTGGATTGGTATTACTGGTGTTGTGTTTGATTGGGATGGGTTTCTTCTGAAAATGTAAAGAACAGTTTTTTGACCACTTTCGTAAATCACATTTTTGGTAAAGTTAGAACCTCGTTCACAACTGAGTCACAACAACCTGTGTAAAAAAGGTAGGGTCTTTCATGTGACTATTGTAACTTTAGCCATAGCCATTAAAATAATGCCAATTTAAATAGAGTCTGCTGTAAGACTTAGCTAAGTACACATAAAAAATAAAAATTTTAACTAACTAGTGGTCTTTAAAATTTTCCTAGTGGGTAAATTTAATATGACTGGAAGTCTCCTTCAAAGTCTGATTCAACAAAACAACTGCAAACAACTCGTAGTATTTGTTATTTTATTATTTGTTATTTGTTATGATAATCAAAGCACCAATATTTCAAAATTAGAACGAAAACCGGATAAAAAATAAGACTTTATATCACTAAATTTGGAAACATCTGCCTATTAGAAAATCAATATCGCACCAAACGAAAACCTTTCGTTTGGATTTGTCTGGATGCCCAATACGAAGGTCCAAGAAAGCGTACCGCCAGTTTTAGAGTCGCAGAGAAATCGTTTTCTGGTAAAGAAAGACCACTTTTGCTTAAAATGAAAAAAAATTGTCAAATTTATATTAACCTCAAAATTGGTTTTACCAATCATGCAAAATATTGACAAATGGCTGCTCTACTTGGAACAGCTGTTATTAAGAAAACGTCTTATTAGTAAAAACTACATATAGGGCAAATTCTATTGTATTTTTTCTCAAAGGGTAATAAATTTAATGACCCTTAGGTTACTGTTAGAACTATAAAAATGTAATTAAATCTTTAATTAAATATTACCTAAATTTTACTTAATATTTACTACTTTAATAGCCACTTGCACCAGCCCAAACCTAGAACACACTTGAATAGGTGCCCCCTAGTTCTAGGGAAACCCTAACCCGTCACCTAAATTGAAATGGCTTGCTTGGCAAATTTTAAACGTACCCCTGGTCAAACAAACGTCATTCCTTGGGTTCTCTGCCATTTCTCTCTGCCTCCGTCGTCCAAAGTTTTTAGCAAGTACTTAAACAGGTGAAAAATTGTTTTCCTAAAGATATATGGCTGACATTGATTTTTCAGATTTTTCTAATTTATCGCAATTTAAAATGTTACAGAGAGGTTATACATACAAGCAATATTTTTATGCCTGCCTGTGTGTGTGTACATTTTTGCTATATAGTTACAATATGTTTTGTATGATAATGATATTCTTTCAGCGAGGTGGTGCGGTATGGTAACAAAACCAATATCCCATTAACCATGGATTTATAAACTTGATGGTATTTAATGCATAGTGCTTAATTTTTGGTGGAAACAGATAGATATATAAAATTAATACACATTAGGCATTAAAAATTGAGTTTATAGGCCTTTACTGTTCGACAGGGATGCAACCCTGACCCTTTTTATTTTGCTAAGGGAAAAAGAGACATATTTATAGTATAAGTATATAATCTTGACCGTTGAGTTTATAAAACCGTAGAGCTTACCGGTCATGAGGATACTCCAACTGATTTTTAGTCTGCTCAAAAATTAACATCACAGTTGGTTTCGTTAACCTAAACCTTTTGAAAAAAGTTAGGTTGTCCATATCCTCAAAAGGATTGGACCTGTTATAAACTTGACGTGGAAAGCCATGCTCAATTATTTCTAACAGCTCTAGGTCATCGTCCCCTGCCTCCATATCCAAAAAATCCATTTTTACAACACAGCCACAAAAAAAAAGATTGTGGTTAGTTAAATTTTGAGGTTATATTATCAGTGTTGCTAGGGACCCAAAATCGACTACCTAGATTTGGGGCTAACCTAACACGTTTGG
The DNA here is from genome assembly GCA_963921995.1 of Oxystoma pomonae. NCBI lineage: Eukaryota > Metazoa > Arthropoda > Insecta > Coleoptera > Brentidae > Oxystoma > Oxystoma pomonae. The sequence continues at coordinate 45,787,268 of OY998169.1, read as the reverse complement.
ACTCACCTAAACTCTTCAATTTAGGGGATACCTAGGGCTAGGTGTATCCTTAAAACGTTGGTGCAAGTGCCCATAAGACAGGCTCACCTTCTAGATACAATAAGATACAATTAAGTACTTTTGTAGTAATTATTACTCCAAAATATTACTGTAGAGGTTAAATACCATATGGTTTTTTCCATGACTTAATAATTACGTGCCTTGTTCTAGTTTTAGATTAGAATACCTTTCTTGGCAAATTTAAGAGTAAAAAACTACATATTTACTTGTTTACAGTAATAATCACTAAAACAGCAGTAGGAGTCACTTAAAATGCTGCTTGGATTTTGTCCATTGAAAATAAACTTCCCCAAAGCTCTACGTTTTTATATAAACCCATAAAATCTTTCTTATTTTTTATTTTTCCTTCCTACAATTTGATATTTATCAATTTAGCACTTTCCATATAGGCTTTTAAAAAATTACTGCCCGATAAAAAGCATGTATATAATGTGTCACATTATCGACTATTTATACTTTAAAATATCCTCCGATACGCCTTTTTACATTGAATGGATAACGATGACAGGATACAAAAGATATATACGACATAAAAAGTCGTAGAGCAGCATTTTTAAAATGAGAAAATATAGCAAACCCTATTTTTGTACCAATATTGAGATAAATTATCTTTTTAAATGTGAAATTTATTTATTTATAAAAAATTGAGTGTTGGCGCTTCCCGACTCCCAAACCAGGCTTCGGTCCCATTTCTCGGGCAAGCATGCGCGTAAAATGTATATTTTTTAATCTAAAATTTCGAAGGAGTTTCAAGGGAAAACATCTATTTTTCGAGGGATGGGATCATTCCCCAGGATTGATCTCTTCTCTAGAGGAATCGTTCCGTCCCTCGAGATTCAAGAATTAGATCCCTGGGTGCCGATTCTTGAATTTTGCAGTAAAGCTTGCACGGGAACAGTCACCTCCTTGATATCGACCAATAACGGACTTTAAAGCTATCACGAGTTATCTGATCTACCTCTGAGCAGGAGAACGGGCGCTCTTGAAAAACGATAATTGAGTTAGCTTTGCGCGTGTACCGTACAAGCTTGGCAGCTTCTGAGACTTCTTATTGCCCAAAACGAAGGATGTGAACGTTCCCAGGCGACCATTCTCTCGAAATTCAAGAATCGGCACCCTGGGGGCTGATTCTTGAATTTCGTAGGAAAGGTCGCACGAAAATAATCACCTCCCTGATATCCACCAATAACAACCTATCGAGCTATCACAAGTTATCCGAAACTTATCCGACCACGGCCAAACCCCTCCCGATTGCCGTGTATCGAAGGAACCTTCCTACACTTTCATACACCTGCCTTTGAGCAGGTGAACGATGAACGGGCTCTATTGAAAAACGATAATCCAGTCAGCTTTGCGCGTATATCATGCAAGCTTGGCAGCTGCTGAGCCTTCTTATTGGTCGAAATGAAGGATGTGAACGTTCCCGTGCGACCTTTCCTACGAGATTCAAGAATCAGCCTCCTGGTTGGTATAGTGGGTACATACCTGGGACCTAACTCGGAGAATGATCCCATCCCATCCCAAAATTTGTAATTGTTATACTGTGACTTTTCATTCATCTAAGGATTGATCGCCTAGTAGATGTTGCCTAGCTAAGATATGTCGATTTAAACAATTAAGACAGTCACGACCTAACATAAGCTAAGCCTAAAAAGGTATGGCTATGGACTGATGGGGATCAATGAAGATATTTATCAGCAATTTACATTGGTAATATCCTAAGGTTCCCAAAGCTATGTTCGAGTTATGGCAGTCATGCTATTTTTGGGTGAGGACACTACCTTCTCAAATGAAGTAGGCCATTTAGATATAAATTTACGTAATTTAAATAAAACATTTCTTACATTCTCGTAATGTGCAAAACCAATAACCTTTTTTTACTATTTTATAAACAAAATTTTTTAACAAAAACTATTTTTTTGGGTTTAACTACAAGGTACAATAAAACACCAAAATTTAACTAAATTCATATACATATATGAGAAAACGTAATAAGCCTTGGTGGAACCCAAATGTTAAATTAGCAGTGCAACAGAGAGACGAAAGGTATAAAAACTACCCGATCTTAAAAACTTATGAAGCCCACAATCAGTTTAAAGATGCAAGAAACAAGTACTACGTTAAGTTAATGTAAAAAACTCTAAAACAGATTCTGCCAAAAGAAAAACAAATAAAAATAAATTGACGGAAAAGCAACAGCAGATAAAGAAGTTCTACCTAATGAACTCAATAGATTTTATGTGAAGAGTATTGATAATATTGTAGAACAGATTGATCCTATATTAGAACGTCCATGGAAACCGACTAACCATAATAGTACATTTAGTACCTTTAAACTAATAGATAATGATTCTCTGTGCGCAAGTGTAATGTCTCTTGAAAATAAAAACACTCCTGATGATATAAATGTGGAGCTGCTAAAAAAAGTTTACCCTAGCATTGAGATGCCACTAATCAATCTAATTAACAGCTCCCTAGAACAAGGCATATTTCCTGATCCTTTAAAACTATCGACGATAATACCAGTCTCAAAAAAACCAAATATAATTGAAGCGTCAAACTTTAGACCAAATACTCTCCCAATTATTGAAAAAATTTTGGAAAAAGTAGTAACAACATTATTACAAAAAAGCAATTCGGGCTTAGATGTGGACACAGTTGTGAAACTGCAAAACAATTTATTTTGGATGACTTTAAGTGCAAATACGATCAAGGTTATAGCATATGGGCAGTTTTTTTATATTTACAAAGGGCGTTCGAAACTGTTGATCGAGATAAATTAGTTAAAAAATTGGAAAGAATTGAGATTGGTGGCATAGTGTTGAATTGGTCCGCTGCTGTTAATACTTTATATAAATGACCTTCCAGAATTAATACAAGTAGAAAATTTAAACATGCACAATTTTGCAGATGATGGTTTATTTTATGGATATATAAAAGATATAAAATTGTTGGAGTGATTTTGGATAATCAACTAACATTTAAGGATCATTGTAGTTCTTTGGTTACAAATTGAACTATTTAAGACGGTCCTCTAGCTCTTTATCCACCTGGTCAAGGGTAGTAGTTTACAATATTCTAATTATAGCTCATTTAAATTATTGTTGCAAAAAGGGGTTGCAAAAAACTACTTAAAAAAAATATTTTGGAAAAGATACCAAATATAGTGACTAACAATCGACTTTATTATTTTATAAACAAAAACTGAAACCGCACATACAAAATTAAAAATATCTTTTATGTATACAATGTTTCTTTTAGCCACCCTGTACATTAAAAAATACTTTAAAGTGTACAGTAAAAATTAAAAACAGAATAGATAGAATTGAACCGCTATAAAAGTAAATGTTATTTTATCAAATTAAACCGAATTTTCCTTTTAAATTCACTTTTTGCGTTGCCGCTTCTGCCAGATTATGTTATTGGTACACCCTGTAAGTCAGTTTGACTTATTAAATTCATGTTCTGGCAATATAATACTGATCAACAGCGATATTTGCTATACTTTTTAATATTTTAACAGAAACAAGTTAATACATACTTCAGCGTTTGGACAGCTGTTATCTGAGAATTCCATCGAGATCACCCTATAGGAATTTTGATGAGCGGAATATTTGAAAAACTTATTGCTTTTTCTCACACATATAAATTTAGTTGAACTTTGAGATTTTATCCTACCTGATTTCATCTAAAGATTTTTAGAGTCACCCTCTGTGTGTGTTAGAATATTATTATAGCTCAAAAAATTATAAAATCTAATTTGGAAATGTGTTCTTAATAATACTGTATAAATGTTAATCCCTTGTGTTTCTTTCAAAATCGGAGACCCCCCAATTTTTTTTTTAAAATATCAGGAAGGTCAGGACCCTAACATTGCAACTCCAAGCCATTTCACCGACACCGGTAAACAATGTATTTAGTACCCCTCCTTTCGAGATCAATATTTTCAGCCAATATAGCTATGATGTCACGTATCAGCTGACATGAACAGTAGAAACATAAAGTAAGGAACTAAACTTTATGGTAGAAAGGATCCGTGTTTGAATTGAGGTTAAAATCCAACCAAACAAAGGCGATCAAACCTAACCAACAGTAATGGAGTAAATGGCGGCCATCACTCAAGGTGGTTCCCTAGCTAAGAGAGGTCTGGCCTCATCAACCATTTTTCTTGCTTTAGGTCCTCTGCTGCAAAATGCGAGAATTGAATGGTGATTCTTTAACGCGGTCCCTTAGAGGATGGGTCTATTAGACCATTAGACCATTTTTATTAGCTTTGACTGAGGTGCGTGTCCTCATCAGGTAAATAATGTGATAGATTTGGCTGGATTAATTCTTATTAGGAGGGACTTACAGTTAGCGCCGTTATTATTAATGTTAGAAAAAAGGTTAAATGCAAAACTTACTGTTTGCATGGTTTAAGAGCTATCTGTCTAAGGTAGCTAAATGTCATTGTAAATGTCAAATTTGGACACCAAGTTTGTTATTTTAAATGAAACACCCTGTATACTGTTAAATGTTTCAATCGCCCGTTCCCTCCTAATTTAAAAAATACCAAACACTTTACCTCTATCTATATTAGTTTGCAAGAAAAATGCAAAAATCCTCACCAAAAGCATAATGTGTTAGAGAGAGATTAAAGCTCTCTCTAGCACATTGGCCTTATGATAAGGATTTTGTCATTTTTCTAGAAAACTAATAAGAAAGAAACGGTCGATTAAAAAATTTTATAAAAGACAGAGCGTTTCATTTAAAATAACAAACTTGGTGTCAAAATTTGATATTTAAAATGACATTTAGCTACTTTAGACAGGCACAACAGTTATACAAGTTTTTCATTTAACCTTTTTTTCTAACATTAAGAATAGCGGCGCTAACTGGGGGGGTCAAAATATAGAAGGACACCCTGTACTTCGAACGTTTTAATAAACCCAAAACATTAACTACCCGTCCTCTGGTCGCCAACAACCCGGACCAGGGGACAAGTTCCTTCAAATGCGTACTATAAAGGGAGGGAGGTTTAGGTATAGTGAATACATATAACTATGAGATACTATACAGACCGCTTCAAGCTACTGCGAACATAGGGGAAATCAAGTCCAATTTACTCTCCGTGCCGTACGACGAGGTGGATTCGAAGCACGCTGCAGTGTTATCTTTTGGAAATTCATTTTGTTTTTATTATTTTGTTTTATTTCTGCCTTGCTCGAGAAACAGATGGGTCAAATCGTCATAACCCAACACACGTTCGATATTGGTCGAGGGAAAATTTGCATTTGTATTTTGACGTAAGAACACAGTATCCCCAAAAACTAAATGTTTGGGGGGGGGTATTATAGCGGAACACGTAATTGGGCCATTTTTTATTAACGGCAATTGCAATTTGAATGTTCCTAGATACTTGGATCTACTGCAGCAGCACATTATTCCAACTGCTAGGCAGTTGTTAGGTGTAAGATTTGGTGAAACATGGTTTCAACAAGATGGTTGTTCCGCTCACAATGTTGGCCTTGTTAGGGAATATCTTGATAATGTATTTCCTAATCGATTTATAAGTACACGGGGAACTATTTTATGGCCAGCTCGATCTCCCGATCTTGCTCCTAATGACTTCTATCTGTTTTTGAAGAAGCTTTTCAAATTATCACCCCTAACATGCTTGGAAACGTTAGAAGGGGTTTTTATAGTAGGCTCGGATATTGTCTAGCCGAGCAAGGAGGACTTTTCGAACATTTGCTTTAATTTTTTTTTTGACTGGGAGAATCTTTTTGGTTTTTAGAATGTATTATTTTATTTTGAAAACTTGCTTTTATTTTGTTTCTCCTTATTATTTTCATTGTAACACGTCGTCACTGATAAATCTGAGCAGTTGACAATAAAACGCTTTTATTTATCAGTGACAAAAAATAAGAAAATTACGTTATAAAAATTTGCGTATTTATTGACCAAATTCCGGTTTCATTGACTACGCTCCACACAGCACCGTGGTTAGAGGCGTACTAAATACCAAAGGAAAGTCATGCAAGTGGTGATCGCAAGCCTGAGTATTGGTTGCTTCACTGATAGGCGTGCGGTGTCTCTGCATGTACGTACACTGGCAAATTAGACTTCTTCCGCCCTATGTTCGCAGTAGCTTGAAGCGGTCTGTATAATACTGGCCCAAGGATCGCTAAATGCAGGGGAGTGCCGAGGGGGGTTTTGAGGTAAACTAACCCCCCCCCCCCCCGAGAAGCCTAGTTATATACAATTGGCACAATCCAATAACAGCAGAAATCAAATATATAAGGAATAAAATACAAGAGCCTGGACTTTAAGTTTTCAAAAAAACTCATAATTGCGGCGCTATAACACCATGACCGCTATAAAAATTTGATTTTTTTTGTTTGTTTTCAATTTGAATCACCATCAAAATGGTTTCTTTAATGTAATTTTATCAAAATATTTTGCCTGCAATTTGGTGTCAAAAATGGCATTTTAAGTGTCATTTTCGCAAAAATTTTCGCCTGCGGTTCATTATAGCATTTTTATAAACAAATTAAAGATAAACAAACAACTAAAATTCCCGAAATCCATCAATATTTACGATTTTAGTTTTTAAGTCAAAAATTGCATTTTAAAACAGTTATTTTCTCAGAAAATTTTGCCTGCGGCGCATTGAACCATGATTTAAATTTCGGGGTAATAAACAATTTTAAATTTGGGTAACACCCCCCCCCCCTCTACATTTGAGCCCAGGTCCGCGTTTCTAAGCACCTGTTTCATTGTATCAATTATGGTCACATTTTTACTTCAAATTAAGTTTTTCTCATTATTTATCTTTAAACGTCCCCTCAAAGCCAATTCCTGGGTGCGCCACTGCTAAATGTGTAACAATAATAACTTTAAAAAATAAAGAAAATATTATAAAAATCAGGGTTGGTCCTGTGGAAGGGAACCCACAAAAAAGCCGAATTTACAAAAACCGAAACACAATTGAACAGAAAATAAAACGTCCGAAACGAAATATGAACGAAAGTAAAACACCCAGAATATAATGGATACGAATATAATTTTATAGAATTTTAATTTATTCGATCCTTAAAAGGCACGAATATAATTATAACCGATTATAATTTTTTCGAATCTCAGAATTACAAAAGTATCAAAAATAATTGTCTAGAAACGAAAAACACCTGTCCCACAAATTGATAGAAAATAATATGCACGATTCTTAAATGAGCAGAACCACAGTCCAGCCGAATCGGTATTGGGCATGCGTCAAATACAAATCTCTAAAGCGCCGTAGGCCCTGGATTGCGGCGTTGAAAACTCTTTCAATTTGGAAGATGATACGGGGATTTTTTTTATTAAACGATTTTATTTAACTTTATAGTTTCTGGCTGTCTAACTGTCTATCAAATCTTGAGATTCATTTTTGTAATGTAGGTCCGATGACAATACAATATAATAAAGAAATTTGGGGGTAGGGGGTGGCTGAAGAATGTAAAGGGAGTAAATGAATACAATATCACAACTTACTGCGACTCTTCCCTGCCGTAAGCCTGGCAATTGAATTCGTGGCTATCGGTTCGAATCATTTTTTTTGGACCAATTATTTTCTTTTCTTTTAAATTCTGACAAATTATGTTTCTACCAAATTTGATTTCGGGTTTTTTATAGGAACCCCTGGGGAAGGTCAAAGGCGAAAAATCTACTGCGCATGCCTGACGCAGTCTCCTCAAGCCCGGAAGAGTTTTTGGCTCTTAAAAACTGCCCCCCCCCACTTAAAATTTTCAAAAAGAAACTAGTAAACTTATTTGCGCACCTTCTGCGCAGTATTGCGCAATCACTTTTGTCTTTTGCGCAGCAGCCATCTGGAAACTGTGGGCATTTCTTTATGGATGAAGCCAACTTTACGGTAGCCCCCCCCACTTAATTTTTGTAAGTTTTTATCACTCAATTAGATTAAACACTTTTTTCGCAGCAATGGGCAGTCATTAAAACATTTTAACATTTTTCAAAGCCAACATAGTGTATTTACCAGTATTCCTTTTGCGCAGCATTGCGCAGCCAATTAAAGTTTTTGCACAGCAATTTAATTTAACCTTGCTAAATAATATTCACACCTGACTTTTGGCTTAGTGAGACGGCACGTTTTCTCATGCTGAGCTGAGTGGAGGTTTGAGTGTTTAATGTAAAAGGGAGGGGGAGAAAAAAAAACTCCCAGTTTCCAGACGGTTGCTGCGCAAAAGATAAAAGTGGTTAGGCAATACTGCGCAAAAGGTGCGCAAATAAGTTAGCTATTTTTTTTTAATTTTAAGTGGGCGGTCAGCTTTACTAACCTATGAGGGTATTTTATAGGGACCTCAAAATAATTAATAAAAATTAATCGGTTCAAATATCATACAGGGTGTGCCAAAAAGTTTTTTCTTTCTTATGGAACACCCTATATATTTTGACATTTTCGAATTTTCCAGAAAATAAAAATACCATATAGTATAGGTCTGCATGTAACCGTTTTCGAGATATTTCAGTTTGAATTAGATATTAATTAATTCGCATTATTATAATATAATTAATCCAAAGTAGGCCATACATAATAATATGTATAATTACAACAATCAAAAAGCTGTCAAACTGGAACTTACTTAACTTTCCAAACAAATAGTTAGCTATAAAAAACAAAAATAGGTTTTATTATAATACAAAATACGAGTTAATTAATATCTAATTCAAATTGAAATATCTCGAAAACGGTGGCATGCAGACCTATACTATATTGTATTTTTAAAACGCTAATTTTATGGAAAATTATATAGGGTGTTCCATAAGAAAAAACAAAACTTTTGGGCACACCCTGTATACTATTTAAACTGAATAATTTTTAATAATGATTTTGAGATCCCTATAAAATATCCTTTGACCCAGTTTTTTTTGGTTCTTCTGCGGCTCTGGGAAAAGAGTTATATCAAGGAACACTTATAACCGATCACCATGTACAGTTAGGGTAAGTAGCTATATACCACATAAATCAGCAAAATACGACAGCTTTAACTAAAATGTTTGACGTATGGTATCGATACGATCTGGTCCAATTAAAGAGAATGATTGCTCAGTTTTATGTAGCACTGCTCTGGTTGTATTTCTAGCCAGAAACACTAACATAAATAAATTAAAAAGACTTTTTAAGTTAACGGAGGGAGTTCTTGAGTCACTTAAAATAATATTTTTGTGACTATGATTATTTGTGCGGTTGCGCACTAAGTTTATTAAGCCCTATTCTCACTAATCAACTTTTACATGCTTCTCAGAAAGTTGCATGCATCTTCCCAAGTAGCACAAGTTGCTGTTAAACTGAAGCCATATGGTTTTGGCTTTTGTCCATTAAAACCTCTTTAGATGGTTTTGAGAACCTTATGGATCTTTCTCCTTTTTTAACTTTGTGTCAAAGAATAAACCAAATAGTTTTTCAAGACCAACATTCATACGGTATTATTAAGGACACATTTCCAGGTAACTAATATTCAACATAATGTTGACCAAAATAATAAGTATCCTTAGATTTGTGTAAAGCATTTGACACTGTTAATCACGAAATTTTAATAAATTGTCTAAGCAACATCGGGATTCGAGGTAAAGCTCTTTTATGGTTTCAAAATTATTTATTAAATCGACTCCAATATGTTGAATTTGGCAATCATAAAAGTTCTAAAGGTTCATCCCCAGGTCCAATTCTGTTTTTCATATATATCAATTCAACCACAAATTTAAGTTTAAAAGGTGAAATAAAATTATTTGCTGATGACACAACAATAGTTTATTTTCCAAATAATTATAAGCTAGAATAAAGATATCGAACATTTAATAAACTCTATTTCTCCTGTAATTGGTGTTCTTTACAAAATAAGATATTACACCGTTAAAACATCTAAAAAACATTTATTATGCTTTAATTTACTCCAAATTATAATACGTGATATCTATTTGGGGGTTGCAAATAAAACCACAATAAAACTATTAAAAAAAACTACAAAATAGAGCAATCAAATGCATTCATAAATTTCCATTTTTAGAACCAACAGAAAACATTTATAAACCAAAGAACTACCTTAATATTAACAATCTACATATTTTAAAATTAGGCATTTTAATTCATTCTATTTACTGTAAAAGTAAAAAATCTAACATTAAGTTAATTATAAGTAATATTAACCACTCATATGAAACAAGAAATAAAAGAAAACTTATTTTCAACGCGTCAATAAGTAACTTTGGTAAAAAATCTATTATTTGTGATGGAATTAAAATATATACAATAAAAGAAAAAGAAGAAGAAGAATAAGAAATAAAAAATAAGAACATAAAAATTAAATTTAAAAAAACATCTTTTAAAATGATGTAATTATTTTATTCTCGGTTTTCAATAGTATTATTATTATTATTAGAATTTTTTTGTTATATAAGTTTTTTTAAATGACAATTTATTAATTTATTTATTACCATTTTTAAATTAATATAATTTAACTACTTAATGCATGTTGCACACAGTTGTTTATAATGTTTTTTTTATTCCCTCTAATGAACTACTTAAGTTGGTTGGGAATAAATACTTATTACTTAAAAACAAATGGATAATACAAAGATGCTTTAGCGCGCGCATAAAATAAGCGTCTAGAGGTTGGGAAACGTTTTCCCAACCTTTGCTTGGCTGTAAAAACCAAAACTTACGATCTGTGCTACTTGGATTTTGTGCTTACACTATGAAATCTATCGAAAAATGAAGCGTAAGATGCGTGAAAATAGAACATGTTATATTTTTATAAGAAAGTTGCATGTCTGCTGCGGAGTTTTTTAGTTACCTTTTGAATGCTAACCGTTTTTTTATGTTGTCAACTTGCCGCTGTGAATGTTAGATTATGAATTTTGTTTTCAAATTTTCCGAGCAAGAACGCGCTTGCTGGCAACGATTGCTCAACTGGTGTATTTACAAATCTATCCTGTACCACTTTCTCTTCCATTTTACCAAAAAATAAAATAGGGAACTATTGAAATGGGGCCGCACTGGATAGTGCCTTTTTTTATAGCGACGAGAAATCTGTATAGACACCGGTCTCTGGTGGTCTACCGAATGTGCCCGATTCATCCTCTCTTGAGGACGCCTACGAACTAAAACCCGTTTCGCCATTTACTGTTTTGATCTCTTAGGTGCGTTCGTCTTCGTGTTTAGTTTTTAGTTGGTTTGTCTACGTCTTGTATCATTTCTTTAAACAGGTTCTCTATCTGTAGATCGTGTCTTGTTATTTGGCGGTAGTTCTCAAATCTTGGACAGTAAATTAACGTATGTTCTGCGTCATCTATTTTTTGACAGTACCGACCTATGTCGTCCGTTTTCCCTAGTCGCTTTATGTATGTCCTGAAAGATCCATGTCCTGTTAGAGCTTGTGTCACATAGTAATCCATTTTTTTGTGTTTGCGGTCTATCCATGTTTTAATGTCGGAAATATTTATTTTCGTCCTTTGTCCTTTTTCAGTATTTCGGTCCCATCTTGCTTACCAGGATTCCAGTGTTTTCTTTTTTGCAGCTTTTTGGTTTTCTTCATGTCCATTTTTATCTTCATATACAATTTCTTCGACAATTAGGTCTATGGGCGGGATTCCTGTTATAACCTGAATAGCTTCCGTTGATATTATTCAGTAGCCGCAGGCTACTCTTTCCGTTGCATTCTTATCAACATGTTTTTACTTCTTTGTGCGCAGTACTGGACTTCATATCACTGCACCATATGTCACGATTGAATGGATTACTATATAGTAACTTTCTCTTGCTAGTACTGGGCCCGTTTATGTTGTCTTAAGTCTTTGTAGTTCAGCGAGTCTTTTAGTTGCCTTTTTAGTGGTTTCTTCTATATGCTTTCCGAATTTCTAGTTTTCACCGATGTGGATTCCCAGATATCGTACGCTCTTTTGCGGTTTTATGAGGACTCCATTTAGTCGAAACTCAATGTTTTGCCGGTCTCTTTTTCCGCTTAGTATAACGGCTTCGTTTTTTTTTTGGTGCTAATTATAGGTGGTTGTTTGTCATCCATTCGTTAATAAGTCTTGTTGCCTCATTTGCTCTTTGCATAACATGTATCGCTGTGTCAGCCCTGACTATTACCATTAGATCATCCGCGTATCCTACTATGCCCACGCCCCTAGGAAGTTTTAGTCTAAGTATGGGGTCATAGTATATATTCCAGAGTAGAGGCCCTAATACCGATCCTTGGGGGATGCCTGTTTTAACTTTATTTTGTTCGTTAAGTATATATCGTTCTTTTAAGTAGCTAATTACGGTATTTATAAGATATTGGGGTATACGAGTGTCTGTTAGTATTTCTAATATTTCAGCCACAAGGCAGGCCCTCAGTACCCAGCAGGTCTTAAGTGACCAGAGGGTACTAAGAATCTCCGGACCAGTCATGAAGAAGATTGCTACATAGAACGTACAAAGTATGTTTCAGGCTGGAAAAGTCCACAATGTCATCAGAGAAATGGAACGATTGGACATAAGGATCTTGAGAGTTGGCAAGGCAAACTCTAAGCCTTTCAATGTCAATATTATTTAAGTATACGCTGCAACCAGTAAATATTCAGATGATGACGTAGAGGCATTCTACGACCAAGTGCAGACTGCCCTTAATTTTACAAAAAAGACAGAAATCACCATTGTTATGGAAGACTTCAACGCAAAACTTGGAAACGTCCCAAGAGAAGACATTGTTAGGAGATACAGTCTTGGTACATTAAATGAACGTCGAGATCGCCTTTTCCAGTTCTGTCAGGAAAGAGATTTTATCATGTCAAATGCTTTCTTTAAAATTCCAGCTAGACGCCTTTATACTTGGACTTTCAAGTCCGACACTCCTGAGAATATTAATAGAAACCAGATAGACTTTATGTTAATTAATAAACGATTTAGAAACATTATTAAATCTGCAAAAACTTATCCTAGTGCAGACGTAGACTTGGATCACAGTCCAGTTGTGGCGAAAATTAAATTTACCCTCAAAAAAAATCGTCCCCCAAATAACAAACCCAGACCCAGGTTGGACAAACTTCAAGATAACATGATAGGACTTAAAGTCGAACTTAACAAAAAGCTTAAAGATATTAATGAGTCTACCGAACAAGATGCAGAAATGGTCTGGACAAAGGTTAAAAGTGCCATAGTCGAAAGCACAACACTCTTAGGTAAGGATAAAACAAGAAATAAAAAGAAAGTTTGGATGACCGATGAAATCCTGGAGTTGATGGATAAATGACGTCGTAAAAAAGGCAGCGATCAGTATCAGGAAATAAATATAGCAATAAAAACAAGATAGGGTCAGCAAAACAACACTGGATAACACAGCAATGTCAAGAAATAGAAGATCTAGATGCTAATCATGACACTTTCAATTTACACAAACACATAAAGGAAGCGGCCGGATTATTTAATAAAAGACAAGCTCGAATCATTGTGGACAATCAGGGCAAAATCATACCGAATACCAAAGAAAAACTAAAAGAATGGGGTAGCTACATAGAACATCTCTTTACCGATAACCGATTCGAACAGCCAGAAGAATTCTCAAATCAAGGCATAGATATAACACCAGAGGAAGTAAAACACGCAATATCTTCAGCTAAAAAACAGAAAAGCGGTAGAGCAAGACGAAGTATACACTAAGGTTTAAAAGCTAATAAAAAACGAAGATTCGCTAAATACGCTGGTCAAACTTTTTAACTTGATTTATCGTAGTGGTAACATCTCTGCTGACTGGCTAAAATCAACCTTTTTTAGGCTGCCTAAAAACATTCAGCAAAGAAGTCTAGTGAATACCGCCTAATCAGCCTAATAAGCCATATGTTACAAATATTTCTAAAGATTATCCACTAAACAATTTATGGGAAATGCCAATCCTTTATGGGCGACACGCAGTTTGGATTTCGTGGTGGGTTCGGGACAAGAGAGGCTGGTTCAAGGTTGGAAATCAATGTGTATGATGGGTGACCAGTGAAACTACTGATGAGCCCACGCTGGTTACCCAGGGCGAAACATCGTTTAATCATTTCTCTTTTCGCTTTGATCTTTTGTGTGTTCCTTGTGGGATGCTCATCCAAGTTTGAATTTTCGGTATTTCCACCCAAGATCTTTTGATCTTTTGTTTTTTAAGAGAGGCCTTGTTTGGCATTCAATTCTTAGTTCAGCGGTCTAGAGATGTGTCGGTGCCAGTATATGCCTGTTTCATAGATTGTGCGAAAGCATTTGATCGAGTCCAACACGAAAAGCTCATAGAATCGCTAAAACAAGTTGGTGTAGATGACCGAGATCTAAATATAATCACTAATCAATACTGGAATCTGACTGCTCAATCCAAATAAGAAGAGGAGTACGCCAAGGTTGCATATTGTCTCCGCTGTTGTTTAATATCTATAGTAACAAAATAATAGAGAATGCACTTCATAACGGCGAAGAGGGTTTTTCCATAAACGGCATAAAAATCAACAACATACGATATGCCGACGACACTGTCATAATAGCAGGCACGCTGGAAGGTCAACAAGAGTTGTTGAGTCAAATTGCTGCCAAAAGTTCGCAATTCGGGCTTAACTTAAATGTTGGAAAACCAAAATGGATGGTCATATCCAAGGAAAAGAACATCCGAGGCATGTTAGAAGTAAATGTGCAGCAAGTCGAACGCGTGGATTCATACAAATACTTAGGTTATCTCCTCAATGAGAACTGGGACAACATGCAAGAAGTTCGGGCAAGAATTGAACAGGCCAGATCATCTTTTATCAAAATGAAATCAGTGTTGTGTAGTCGCAATCTTAATACCACTCTCCAAATTCGTGTGCTTCGGTGTTATGTACTGACTGAGGCCATGTGCAAAAATTTGGATGCATTCGAGATGTGCTGTTATCGTAGAATATTAAGGATATCTTGGATGGACCGAGTAACTAATGTGGATGTTCTGCTTAGAATAAATAAAGAGCTTGAAGTTTTATTTACCATCAAAAAACGAAAACTTGAATATTTTGGCCATATTTTGAGAAATGACAAATATAAACTCTTAAAATTGATAATAGAAAGCAAAATTGAAGCCAGATGAGGTCCGGATGGTAGACGAATATCATGGCTTAAAGTTGTTATACAATGGTATGGTATTAGTACTACGACACTTTTCCGAAAAGCAGTGGACAGGGTGCAGATCGCGCTGATGATAGCCAACGTTCGAAAAGAGCCATGCACTTGAAGAAGAAGAAGTCAGAGTTAAAAGCATTTCTAACATACAACGCTATTAGCACTACCCACTCACTTCTATTCTTGTGAGAATTTGTTCCGTTTGCTATTTCTAACAGCTTTTTTTGGATAGTGCCTACTTAGCGCCAATCTTAAAACAGGCTGTGCCTGGCGCTAAAATCTGCAAATTATAGAATTATTGAATGCGGCTCTAGCGAAACTGTGACGACAGGACTTTATTTTTAACCTACAAATATATGCTGCCTGTTTTCGAAATTATATGTTGTTTTTTCACAAGCAGTTTAGTGGTGGAGGGTGGAGATAAGGAACTGGAGAGACCGAGTTAAAATCTGCAGAATTTGGAGTGCTGAAGGAGGTTTGTTGAACTACTTCTTGTAGCAAACAAATATTGTCTTCATCGGTAAATCAAAGTCTTTGAGCCTTGCTTTTTTCATTTTCTTCCGCCATGTCACCCAATTTCATAAAAAAATTTCACTTTTTTGGCCGTCACAACACAAAAAAATCCCGAAAGTAGGGCTAAGGTAAAAAAAATGGAGAATAGTTGTTAAAAACATCAAATACGGCCAGACACAGCCAGTATAATTCCTCCACAAATAAGGGCAAGCCCTAACCTTATTAGTATCGGCACTTAATGTGGTCGTTCTTGCGGATACGTATCTGTCAGCAGCGTCAAAATAGTGCCTGGTCTTATTACTGCCAGGCCCGAACTACATTTCAGTAATTCCCTAATCACTTTGATGCATAGTAAGAACAGGGCTTTAAGCACAGTCTTTGTGATTATTTCTAACCTCAAATTTTATTGTGTGTAATAATTACTGCATTGTAATGTAAAACTGAATGCGTTTTTAATACGATTCAATTTCAAAACTATCGTGAAAACGCTAATCGGAAAGCGAAACCATTTTTTTTTCGTTGTCCCTGCCTCAGTTCAACACGCCTTTTTTTGGGATCATATCGGAATGTCTAGCTGTCGTGAAAAAAAAACCGAATGAAGGTTATAACCAGAATCGATTTGACCGTTTATTTCTTGGATGAGATAACCAATTTTTTTTATTCCACCATAC
Organism: Oxystoma pomonae; assembly: GCA_963921995.1. Classification (NCBI taxonomy): domain Eukaryota; kingdom Metazoa; phylum Arthropoda; class Insecta; order Coleoptera; family Brentidae; genus Oxystoma; species Oxystoma pomonae. Next base: position 45,770,882 of record OY998169.1, on the reverse strand, counting down.
CAATATGGTATGGGGGACTATTAAAATCGTGAAATTTTGAATGAGTTACTAAGGTTCCAAAACACCTTAATCAACGAAAAAAAAAGTTCTGTCGGTTTGTTGTCTATCTGTATGCACGATAACTCAAGAACGCCTTAATCGATTTTAAGAAAATTTAGTACAAAAATCCTCTATCGGCTGATCCTGAACTGATTAACTTTTGGATAGGATGGTGGAAGGTTGAAAAGGGGGAAAAGGGCGATAAAATATTTTAAAAAAATTTTACTTTTGAACAAAGGCAAGTAGCGATATACGGTTTTCAAATTTAAGTTTCAATGAATAAGGACCACAAATTTTCTTATTAAGTCAAAATTCGTGGGAGTTCTAGTTTCCGAATTATTTGAAATACCGTTAAAATGTAATAAAAAAATCATAACTTTAGAAGTAAGGCAGCTATATGAGGTTTTCAGATTTTGGTTTTTGTACATATTACCCAAAAATTTGGTGTAAGGTTCAAAACTTTCAAAGCTACAGTTTTCGAGATATTTTCATTTCCTTTCAACATAAAATACTTGTTTGAAAGTTTGAGACAATGATGTATTTGAAATTAACTCTGTGTTTCACTTCCATTGTCTATATTTTATTTATACACGACGTTTCGATCAGTACAATCTCTGATCGTCTTCAGATGTAAACTCCAAACGTCGTGTGTAAATAAAATATAGACAATGGAAGTCCGATACACAGAGGTAATTTCATAAAATAATTGATTTTATGGTGGACTATGCGTGCTTCCTAGCACCAATTTTTAGTCCACCATACCAATAGGGTATGGAAGACTATTAAAATCATGAAATATTGACGTTTCTTAATTTTATCAAAAATGAGTTAAGGTTCCAAAACACCTTAATCGACGAAAAAAAAAAAGTTGTCTGTCGGTCTATTGTCTGTCTGTATACACGATAGCTCGAGAACGCCTCCATGGATTCTAACAAAATTTGCTACAGAAATCCTCTATCGGCTGACCATGAACTGATTGACTTTTGGGTAGGGGGTGGGGGTTTGAAAGGGGGAAAAGGGGGAAAAAGGTGGGAAAAATATTTCAAAAAATTGTAACTTTTGAACAAAAGCAAGTAGCGATATACGGTTTTCAGATTTGAGTTTCCATGTATACGGACTACAAATTTTGTTATAAAATCCCAATTCGTAGAGCTTTAGTTTCCGAGTTATTTGAAAAAACGTTAAAATATATTTAAAAAATCTTAACCTTAGAAGTAAAGCAGCTATTGATATGCGGTTTTCAGATTTTGGTTTTCGTAAATATTATCCAAATATTTTGTTCAAATCTTTGAAAGCTACGGTTTTCGAGATATTTTCATTTCCTTTCAACATAAAATAATTGATTGCATAATGGACTACTTTTTTGTTTCTAGCACCAATTTTTTACACCAAAATACCAATATGATATATCTATTAATTTTCTTAATTTTATCAAAAATCCGTTACTAAGGTTCCAAAACACCTTAATCAACGAAAAAAAAAAGTTGTCTGTCGTTCTGTCGGTCTGTTGTCTGTCTGTATACACGATAACTCAAGAACGCCTTAATAGATTTTAACGAAATTTGGTACAAAGATCTTCTATCGGCTAACCATGAACTGATTAACTTTTAGGTAGGGTGGTGGGGGGTTGAATTGGGAAAAAAGGGGATAAAATATTTTAAAAAATTTTAACTTTGGAACCAGAACAGTAGTGATATACGGTTTTCAGAGGTTTAGTTTCCGAGTTATTTTAAAAAACGTTAAAATATATTTTTAAAAATCATAACTTTAGAAGTAAAGCAGCTATTGATATGCGGTTTTCAGATTTCGGTTTTCGTAAATATTACCTAACCATTTTTCTATGAAGGTTAAATTGATTGTATGGTGGACTGTCCGTGCTTTCTAGCACCAATTTTTCAAGTCAGTCAACCTAATACGCTCTAAAAGTTTCTAAAGTAAGTTGTGAAAAACCCTGTATATATGTCAGTGCTGTCAGCAGCCCTTAGTTTTTCTGAATAACGACTTTTGCGGCAAGTGCGGTGATCATGTTGCTCATTGGCCTCTAACTAGGCCAGAGGAAAATCAAATTGAGCCAAGTGCAGGGGAATTTTATAGCTCTAACTCTCTTAATCAGTAGCGCTTCTTAAAGTTAATGTTTTAGTTTTCCAGTCTATCACGCAAAAGAAAATGCATGCTGAAAGTAAATAAGTGTGAAAAAAAAACTCACCTGTTAACATAATACATCAGTAGCAGGCTAGAGGTTGGAATTTTTGATTAATTTCTTTACCCAAAAACTTCAAAATCAGGTCAAAAAAACTGATTTTAAAAATAATGTCAACGCACATATTATCGACAGTGTCTATAATATCGTCACTTTTGATGTATTTTCATTAAAAATAAGATCTTAAGTCATTCTTATAGGAAATTTTAAAAAAACTTCATTATTTTTTAGACAAGGTGATATCACTGGATAAAAATTATCCCCACTTTGACATATAACAATCGCGCGGTAAAAGTTGACAGTCGACAAGAGTCGCTAAAGTGAGTGAATTTCTTAGTTGTACTGTTAAGAAACAGGTAATTTTGAAGTATTTTTTTGCATGTTTTTCTCACATTCTGGTGACGAAAGTATTTTTTTGCTTGTAGAATAGGGTTCAATTTAATTTAAAAAATACGTTCTGTCGGTAATATGTACACCTATTTTAAGCCCTGTGCTAAATACCGACATTTTTCTATTTTCTTATTACAAAAAGGTTGATCTAAATACTAAACTAATATCGACTTCCAATAATTTAAGTTTTTTTGTATTTATTTTATAATTATTTTCTTCTGTCGATAATATGATCATTGCTTGTGTCGATATAACATACACCATTGTGTTGGTTAAAGAAATTATTTAGGTAAGTCTTTTAAAGTATGCATTTTCTAAAATTAATTTTTAATGTAATTCCATCATTTTTATTTTTAATCAAAAAATAACTTTATTTGAAATAGATTAATCTAATATCGATAGCATGTTATTTTTATTGAAAAAAGTTATTTTAATTTTAACTTGATCTGTCGCTAATACGATCATCTCTGAGACTATATTAAAAACCTTAATAGATTAATATATTTGTTTAAAACTGTAGCATTCTATTTTTTTATGTTATGTTTTTTAGTTTTTTTTTTAAGTAGCTATATAATTAGTTAAACATTCCGTTCCAATGTTTTCATTATTTTTTAATAAAGCGAAGAAGAAAATCAAACTGTCCGTATTAGTTACAAACAGAAATATTCGAAATAAAAAATTAATATAAAAAAAGCCAAAAGATTTTTAAAAAATCATTATTTCTTTAGAAACTAGACTTAATATGCTATTTTTTGCTTATTTCGAAGTTTTAAATGGTATCTTATGATTTTGTAAAATTAAAATTTGGCTTAGGGTCCATAATTCACAGGCCAACAAAATAAAAAAAAAAATGGTGCCTAAGATCTAAGAACTGATTTTAGATATACTTAATGTGCTGATTCTAAACCTGGCAGCAGATTTTTTGTATCAGCTCTAGTTTTTGAGATAGAGACTAATTGAATTTAGTTCTAATAAAAGGCAAAAATAAATAAATCAACATCTCTTTAAAATTCAAAATAGGAATTTGGTATTTAAAGGTAGGATCTAATTAGCCAAATATACCTGAAATTGTCCGTAAACCAATATTCCTAGACCTGGTTAACCCGCATTACTTAATCCTATTAATTTTATTAGCTATTTTATATTTGGAATTTCCTATGATCCGATCTCCCCATACCTGCTCAACCCCGACTAATTGGTTTTGAAAACATAATACCTTTTGTCTACCTTTATCCTTGTCGACTTAGTATATTGTGCAGTTTTTGCAAATAAAGTTGTGTCATAATTTTTTGTACATTTTTGTCGTTTTATAATGTTAAAATTAAAACAATAGCATCCACAAGCAGGCGTAGTAGCTGTGTAAACCATACAGATGTTTTTTGTTATGTATGTGGCGAATACACTTTGAAAAAAAGTAGAAAAACTATTTCTGAATATTTGAAAAGGTCTTATCTCGCCTATTTTGGCGTTCATTTAGGAGATCGAGATAAATCTTGGGCTCCACATGTGATGTGTGAACATTTGCAACATTGGACAATTGGAAACAGAACGTTCCTGAAATTTGGTGTACCAATGGTTGGGATGGAACCACGTAACCATTATGATGACTGCTATTTTGGTCTCGTTAATATTAAAGGCATAAATAGGAACAATCGACATAAATGGACATATCCTGATCTAGATTCTGCAAGAAGACCTGTACCGCACTCTAAGGAAATACCCATTTCAACCTTCAGCAGTCTTGCTGAAATTCCGGAAGATGATACAGAAACATCAACGTCTGATGAAGTTCAAAGAATGCAATCAAAAAACGACAGTGAATTTGAAGCAGATTTAACAACTCCTCAGTGTTTTAATCAACAAGAACTGAACGATCTCATGATAGACCTATACCTCTCAAAGGAGTGTGCTGAATTACTTGCATCCAGATTAAAAGAGAAGAACCTTCTTTATCCAGGCACTAATGTTACATTTTATCGTAAGAGAGAAAAGGATCTGCTGCCTTTTTTCACTCAGGAAAATAATCTGGTATTCTGTAACGATATAAAAGGACTCTTAGAAAAAATGGGTTTACCAGTATACACTTCAGACGATTGGCGACTTTTCACTGACAGTTTAAAACGTAGTTTAAAATGTGTCCTTTTACATTACGGTAACATATATGCCTCAATTCCTATAGGACATTCTACTACCATGAAAGAGGAGTATAAAACAATAGCACAAGTTTTGAAACAAATTAAATACGAAGGACATCAGTGGGCAATTTGTGTTGATTTAAAAATGGTGAACTTTCTCCTTATACAGAAAAGTGGATATACAAAATACCCCTGTTTTTTTATGTCTTTGGGACAGCAGAGCTATACTATGATTCAAGGAAAACAAAACGTAGTGAATGAACCTTTGGTTACGAGAGAAAAAATCTTACTACCACCCTTGCTTATCAAGTTGGGGCTTATGAAGCAGTTTGTGAAAGCGTTAGATCGAGATGGAAATTGTTTTGGGTACTTCTCACGTAAGTTTCCTGGGATTTGCACGGAAAAACTAAAAGCTGGTATTTGATGGTCCTCAAATAAGGCAACTTATTAAAGATCCACAGTTCACCACATCAATAAATGAGACTGAATCTAACGCTTGGGGTTTATTTATTCAACTAGTTAAAAATTTTCTTGGAAATCACAAAGCAGACAATTACATAGGATTAGTGGAAACTATGCTTTCAAATTTTTATATTCTCGGTTGTAACATGAGTATAAAAGTTCACTACCTCCACAGCCACTTAGATCGCTTTCCAGAAAATTTAGGTGACTGTAGTGAAGAACACGGAGAAAGATTCCATCAGGATATTAAAACTATGGAAGATCGATATCAAGGACGATGGGATAGCCACATGATAGCCGACTACTGTTGGAGCCTTCAGCGAGACTACACCAGTAAACTCCATGATAGAAAGTCGTTTAGAAGAAAATTTGTAGGTGATAGTGACTAATATGAGTATGAATGTATGTTAAGCTACTTTTTATAATAAATATTTAATTAAATGTGTTTTTTTCGTTACTGGCAATAGTCATAGTTATAACGTAAAATATATATAGAGGTTAAAAAAAGTAAATAATTCCTATTTAAAAAACTAGATCTGATAGACAAAATCTGATGGCTATTTCGGATTCTCCACCCAAAAATTACCCAGGAACAGTTAAGAAATCGATAAATAGATAATTAATATAAAAAAAGTGTAAAAGATTAAAAAAAAGCAATTATTGTTTTAGAAACTAGACTAATTATATTAAGATATTTTTCTTATTTATTTCTATAAATCAAAATTCTGCAAATAAGCTCGAGTCCTTCCGCTAGTCTGTTTCTTTTTCAAGGCCAATTTAATAGATTAAAAAGTTCAGGAAATGAGTGTAAAATTCATTCAGGTGTCAATCAGATATTCCATATAACTATGAGATACTATAATGGCCCAAATGACAGAACATATAGTATATGCCCATTTGTGTTATTTAATAGGAAGTTATCGGTACATAAAATTGGCACAATTCTTGACAGTTCTACCCGTAGATTAAAAACCTACTAGATATTTTTAGATACTTTACCCATCTGTTATGTGTGTCACTTAAATTTTCACGTTAAAGTGCTCTTATCTAACTGTAAAGAAGGAAACACTGAATGATTATTATAACAAAATTGAGGTTAGACGGTGCTCTTCTTGGTTGCTAGGGCTATCAGAAATCTACGTTCCGGCCATACGGCCAAAAATATTTTGGGCGCGGTGCTATAATGTCGACTTTCATAATGTACCGACAACAATGTCTAAAATACCATCAAGAACGTTACGTAAACAACAATAATAATGGTATATTTAGGAAAGTAGAAGTAAAACATGCAGTCTTTTCCACAAATTATTTATATAATAAATGAAGTACTTATTGGTACATGTTACGAACATTCAGCAGAACACATCTTCAGCTCTAAAATAAATTATAAAGTTGACATTTAGCAGGAAAATGAGGAGTCTTCTCTTAATTTAATGTACATTTGGAGGAGTATAACCTGCCTTAATAATCAAAGAACAATTACGTTTGTCCCTCCACAATTAAGTGGAAGACGGAAAATGAAGTGGAATATGGCCTTGAAGTAGGCAAATTAGTTTAACCAGACAAGAGTTTGTTTACCGGGTCGTTGTTCGGGAGTATTTTGTTAAAATTTTTTTGTTTTAAAAAAGATGTTACGTGGAAGGTTATGTAAGGTGATCAAATTGAGACTTAACAAAATTAATGTAAAATATTTCTAAAATCTAAGAGTTTAAACTGAAAACCGGGTATAAACTACCCTTTGAAGGTTTTTTAACCTTTCATTTTTGAAGATTTTCTAAGAGTTTTTTCATTTTTTTTCATGGAAATGGAGGCAATAGTTGAAATTTCATTACACGCTTTCTTGCGCAGAAAATCTTCAAAAATTAAAGGTTAAAAAACCTTCAAAGGGTAGTTTATACCCGGTTTTCAATTTATACTCGATTTTAGAAATATTTTACATTAATTTTGGTAAGTCTCAATTTGATTACCTTACATAACCTAAAAAAAAATTCTTGTCGTCACACCTTTTTTAAAATTAAAAAATTTTAACAAAATACTTTTAACCTGTAGATTTCTTCACAAAACAATGACCCGATAAACAAACTCTTATCTGGTTAACCCTTTCAAGACGTATTTTTATTTTTTTCGTTAAGATTATTATTTGATTTGCGGTTCCATATTTTGAAATTGGGACGCTTTTAGTGATGTTTGTAATTTTGTCAAATTTTTTTTAACGTATTTTAGTTTTTTTTTAGTGGGATATATGGTCCCATTAGTCCATTACGTTGGGACAATATTTCCCACCAGTTTTGAAAAAACACACAAAAATAAGTTGAACAAATAATTTTAGTTCAAATATTACATGATTTTTCATATGAAAAGGGGTGAAACAGTCATTGAATAACGGCACACTACATGCTCTGCAAACAGTTCTTGTCCGTTTCTTCATCTTCATTTGTGAATATCTTATGCACCTTCTCCGTTTCTGCTCGAAAATCAGCATATGGTCACCAACATTCAACATTGTTTTTTGCCGCTTTGATGGTCTTCCGCAAGTTGAACGTCTTTTCACCCCGGCTTTGCTTTTCCGTTGTTCAATAAGACTTTCTGCCAAGGCTACCAAGAATTCCAAAAATAGAACCTTTTTACGTCTCACTTCATTGTAAATAATAAAAGAGTTTACAGCAGTTATCATTAATAATTTGCAAAAAACTTTTTTCCACCACTTGGTAGACTTGCGGTCAGATTCATATAGGCCAGCAAAATGATCGGTCAAATCGACCCCTCCCATATATTTGTTGTAGAAGGCGATGATGTCGGGGCATTCAACAGCAAGTTTTTCGGCATTCTTTTTCTTTCGGTCAACAAATGTACGCTGATCCTCATGACAGTTGGTAATTGCCAAAACTTCTTTGGTATCGAGCCATCTAGTAAACGTAATCCCGTCATTTGTGCATAGAAATGTTGCTTCATTCTTCTCTAATTTACCCTGGCTCTTTGGTATGTTCTTTCGCGTACCAATACAAGTTCCTACTGCAGCATATGGCAAGGTTTTCATCAATGTCAAAGATGTAAAAAATCGGTCGAAACATATTACGACATCAGTTTTCGTAATTGAGCTGGTAAGTTTTCTAACAACCCTTAACCCTACTGTTCCATCTGCTTGCCCATCCTGCTTTCCACTATACACATCGAGGTCATAAACATAACCGCTAAGAGAGTCGCTTCTTACCCATAACTTTATTCCACGTTTGATGGGCTTCAAGGGCAAATACTATTTTAGACTCGATCTGCCCTTGAATTTCGCCATACTTTCATCTATAGACTGATAAACCGAATCCGTTCTTGCATTTTGATATGTATATTTGAAACACTCCAGAAGCTCCTCGATATAATAAATCTTGGAACAATCTGCTGGTTTCTCAGGGCTATTGAAGTATAATTTGGATATAAGTAGTTTATAACGGTCACGTGATATTGCATTTTTTATTGCAGTATTGCCCATGGAGGTATGCTTTGACCAATAGCAACTCAAACTTGGAAGCGTGTTATAAGCCATTACCATCATAACACCAGTTACCATCATAATTTCTGAAGAGTCTGTTTGTTTAACTTTTTTCTTAGTTTTCTTTTCCAAAATGGTTATTCTCTCATTAGTACATTGCGATATAAATATGTACAAACTTCTTGGAAATAACTTCAGAAAAATATCAATTTCTGTAGACTGACTATTTATAGAGTTCAAAAGAATTTCTGTATTCCTAGCAGTGGGAAGTTGAATCCTTGGAGTATAGTTCTGCGGCACTGAATTCCAGATTATGTTGTCTGATCCAGAAGATGTTGTAGGCACTGGTTGAAGAATTGTCGATGCGTTTGGAACGTTTAAATTAACTGTATGTGGATAACTATCGAGAAAAACTTTGTTACCTTCAGGCTCGATAACGTCATCATCGGAACTTGAAGTCTGCATATCGCCTTCAGATGCATGTTCAGATTCGGAACCCGAAGGATACCAGTCTGAATCTTCATCCTCACTGTTACGATAAGGATCAGTATCAGTCTCTGACAAGTCCAAATTTTCAGCGATTTCTTCAAGCTCCTTTGGAGATAATTTTCTTTTGCTCATTCTGAAAAGAAGAAAAACAATTTTTACGCCTACTGGGATAAATCATCCCATCAAAGTAGCCTGCTAGGACATAATGTCCCTGGAAAATAAAATCTACCGTATTGACTCAGCTAAAACGTTATATGGTGCAAACACTAGGCGTACTAAAGTAGGGGTACTTACATGATTACACACGGTACACAGCAAATAATCAAAAAAAAAATACCAAATTCACTAAATAAACCCACTAGGTGCCACCACGTGTACGAAAAATAAATGTACGAAAGGTTATCTCGTTTTATTCGTAAACAAACATACGCTAGATTACTTTGGTCGTTGAAAAGACTGAACTGGCGTTTATATACGTTTATTTGGGATCACTATTCCCAATAGTCTAAATAAAATATGCCTTGGGACGTATTGTCCCGTTAGTCTCGAAAGGTTTAAACTAATTTGTCTGCTTCAAGGCTGTATCCCACTTCATTTTCCGTCTCCCACTTAATTGTGGACCAGTAAAATATTCCCACACGTAACTTTATAATTTATTTTAGAGCTGAAGATGGGTTCTGCTAAACTCGAAACATGCAATCAATAAGTACTTGATTTATTACATAAATCATTTGTGGAGAAGACTGTGTGTTTTACTTCTACTTTCCTAATTTAGAAGCTCCACTGAGAGAAAATAGACTATTTTTTCAATGGTATATTTTTTGGTCGACCTCGATGTTTCCTGTCTCTGCACGGCTATATTCGCTGCTCAAAGGTGAAGATAGATAATGCTGCGGCAAAACATCTTCGACATGTGTTTTGATAATTTCCCCATCTATCTTGGAAATGGAAAAGGTTTCATCTTCTTTGGACAATTATTTTTATTTAAACTTTTACATCAATTCGATCCTGATCATTATCATCTTCAGGGTTGAAAAGACCTCAAAGGAAACTTTTTTTAAATTTCAGAAAAAAAAATTCCTTTGGGTTCTTCTCAGCCCTCAAGATGATCCGGATTAGCATCGAAACGTTGTCAGTTGATATAAAAGTTTAAATAAAAATAATTGTGCAAAAAAGCTAAAACCTTTTCCATTTCCAAGATAGATGGGGAAATTATCAAAACACATGTCGAAGATGTTTTGCCGACGACTTGGCCGAGAGCGGTTTCGTCATGGCAAAAAATCTAAGAATGATTTTCTGATTATGTCATCATCCCGAAATGAATTTTGAAGATTATTTACCAAATTAAATACATTAAACTGTGCAAAATAAATCGCTATTTACGTATCATCAAACGACACATCGAGAATAAAAACCTGTTGGTACAGACCTGTTGGTTTGATTTTGAGTTTTGCCAAGGGAGATTTTCAGTTTTGTCCAGGAAGATTTTTACATGAGAGGGAAATTTTCGCTGAATAATCAGTTGAAAATTGACGGATCCCTATAAAAAATCCGAAACCAAATTGGGCAGAAACATAATTTGTCAGAATTTAAAAGAAGATAAAATAATTGGTCCAATAAAAATTGTCTCGGAAATGAAATGACGGGAAAATAAAATCGTTAGAAAATATATGCATAGAATTAAATTTAAGCGAAAGATATTTTTATAGAAACACAAAATATCAGAAAATATTTTTATCGAAAATTATTTAATAGAAACATAATAATGCCGAACCACAAAATTCAAGAACCACAATCTGGCCGAAAACGATTTGAACCGATAGCCACGAATTCAATTGCTACGTTGCCAAGCTTACGGCAGGGAAGAGTCGAAGTAAGTTGTGATATTAAATAACCGCCCCCTACCCCCAAATTTCTTCATAATATTGTATTGTCATCGGACCTACATTACAAAAAGTAATCGCAAGATTTGATATAGACAGATAGCCAGAAACTGTGAAGTTAAATAAAATCGTTTAATAAAATAAATCTCCGTGTCATCTTTCAAATAGACGGACTTGTCAACGCCTCAATTCAGAGCCTACGGCGCTCTAGAGATTTAAATTTGACGCATGCCCAATAGCGATTCGGATGGGTTGTGGTTCTTTTCATTTAAGGATCGCGCATATTATTTTCTATCAATTTGTGGTTCGGGTGTTTTTCGTTTCTAGAAAATTATGTTCGATACTTTTATAATTCTGATATTTTAAGGTTCGGGAAAATTATAATCGGTTAAATTATATTCGTATCTTTTAAGAATCGATATCAATTATTTTCCAGGTGTTTTACTGTCGTTCATATTTCATTTCGGACGTTTTACTTTCTGTTCAATTGTGTTTCGGTTTTTTTAAGTTCGGCTTTTTTGTGGATTCCCAAATAATCTATTAAACCAAATCTCTATTTTTTTGCGTTTTGACACCTTCAATAATAAGTGTAGAATGTCATTGAAACCGCCCAGTTATCAATGTTGGCGCACCGCCTATGTTTTCTCAAACTTCAGCTTCGGATAGCTATTCCACCCTTTACTGCGCCTAAGGGACACATCGACCAACTTTTCTTTCCGTGAAAGTGTTGAATTTAGTTGATTAAGAAGCGGCGCCAACTAAATAAAATCATTAAGAGATTTTCCGTATTGCGAACACGCGTCCAAAATTAAGGACTTTATTGCGAGGGTTGTCAACAAAAAAGTTCTTGCGGTATTATTTTTGCTTACTTTTTCTTTTTTTTTTGTTGAAATAAAAGAATAACTTATTGTCCCAATACCATGTATGCATGTATTAGAAACTGGTGGTTACCTCTCCTACGAAAATAAGTTGCGTTTTCTTTCCGAAATTTTGCAAAAGTTGCAAATATGGTGAAAAAGTTTCAAAATACGTTTATACAGCGCGGACGTAAAAAGTCCCCCCCCCCCTGCTAACTCTTAAACGCATTGAGGTATCGACTTCAAATAAAAACCGTTTTTAATGATAACACTTTTGCTACTTTTTGACGTATCTCTTATAAGCGTCATATTGACGTAGGTCTATAAGGTCACTAACACTTTTGCTACTTTTTGACGTATCTCTTATAAGCGTCATATTGACGTAGGTCTATAAGGTCACTAACTACTTTAAAATTTTAAATAGAAAGGGGGGTTAAGTTATACCTTGTTCAAAAGGTATTTTAATTATCTTTCAAAATTTTAATTTTTTTAAAAATCGGTTTACGACTTGCAGAGTTATAATTTTTTTCGACTATAGTTTACGCACCTCACCTTATTTTTGAACGAATTGAGATATCGACTTTAAATAAAAAACATGCGTAATTATAACAATTTTACCACTTTTTGACCTATTTTTTATAAGCCTCATATTGACGTAAGTCTGTAAGATCACTAACTACTTTAAAATTTTTAATTGGGAATTAAAATACCTTTTAAACAAGGTATCACTCGACCCCCCTTTCTATTTAAAATTTTAAAGTAGTTAGTGACCTTTTAGTTTTAAGTCGCTATGAGAATAATCTAAAATACATCAAAAAATGGTAAAATTGTTATCATTAAGCATGTTTTATATTTAAAGTCGATATCTCAATTCGTACAAAAGTAAGGAGAGGTGCGTAAACTTTAGTCGAAAAAACTCATAACTCTATAAGTCGTAAACCGATTTTATAAAAAATAAAATTTTAAATAGGGAATTAAAATACCTTTGAAACAAGGTATCACTCGACCCCTCTTTCTATTTAAAATTTTAAAGTAGTTAGTGACCTTATAGATTTACGTCAATATGACGCTAATACGTCAAAAAGTTGCAAAAGTGTTATCATTAAACATGGTTTTTATTTGAGATCGATCGAGTTTTTTATTTTATCTATCTTTTTTTGTAATTATGGTTTTTTGCTTTGTTTGTTGCGCCCTCAAAACAGCAAAGGGTGGTTAGGTCGTGAGAGTATAGTCCAATTTTTTGATGAGCGGCCTGACGTCATTTCTGCCACTGAAAACGTATTTCTTTGTTGTCAACAATTTGCATGTCAAATAATTTGTTGTTGTCAATTTGAAGTAACATTTGAAACAATGAACGACATGACTTTTTACATATTTATTGTCGCTATCTAAAACAGTGTATTAAAAAGAGATCCAAAAAATTGACGTCGAAACGCTCATCAAAAAATTGGACTATACTTGTGCAATCGAACATTTTACTGGAACAGATCCAAAAAAATGCAAAGATGATGTTTGAGACGCGAGCCGCAGAAGAGTGTGTTATCTGAGCGTGTAATGATTATAAAATGAAAGTTAGTGTACTATACACTATATTTTACGCTGATGACGTGGTAGTGTCAGTCAAGGAGGATACTTTGCAGGGGACAGTGGTGGCATCGAGTGGTGTGCAGGAGTTGACAGACAGATGGTTTGGGGCAAATGGGTCGGTGTTAAACAATATCAAGACTCAGACAGTAAGATTTACTAAGATCTAAAATAGTACCCCCCCCCCACAGGTCTAAATATTTGCACCTGTGGCGAGGTACTAAATTTTAAAACCAATTTTCAAAAAGCATTTACCCATACAGAAAAGACACAAAGTTATTGATTATTTTGTTATTGCAAAATTCCACTGAAAAACTGCTTTTTTTCTCAAAATATACCATATTTTAGGAGAAAATGCCCTAAAACTTTCAAAATGACACATAATTGCTTTATTATCTGTGTTTGAGGTTATAAAGTTGGTGATTTTTTATACCACCTCTAGGGGGTGGTTTAAATTTATAGCCCCCAGAAAGGATTGTTTTGTGGCAATTGGTAATAAGTTCGTTTATAATTTCCCTAACTAACCGTTTTTGCAAGGACTAATTTACCTTATTTGATATCCCAAGTTGTTTATTAACCAATAAAACAACTCCAATTTTGTCCAGAAAAACGCCATATTTTGATGCCGATTTCAGCATAAAAAATATAGGCAAAAAAGAAACACTTATTTTTCTTTGGTACGTTTCGGACTTTATTAGTCCTTTTTCAACCCTGCAAGAAACACATTACTCTTTAGAGGTCAATCTAATTTTTTATAAACTAGGCTAGAGATATATTAAGTACTTACTTAGTCAACTAATGTTTCATTGCAGATGTGGATGTGGTCTCTGCTGCCTTGTTACACGCCATGAAACTTGAAATTTTGGTCAAACTTGTTTCAAAAAACCTTTTTTTATAATATTAATATATTCACGCTTGCCGAAGAATTTTGAGGTTACAGTTGTCATTTGTGCAGTGGTGCTTTCAACAGAGGGTGCGTTCATAACAAGTAACAGCGACAACACCAGTGGTGGGACCGTTCGTAAACTGTGCACTAAGTTGATCCGTATCTTTATTCTGGACAACTTATGGCCAATTGCACCAACGTCAAGTCTGCATCCCAAACCCAACCCAAAAGTCCCGCTCCCCCCAGAAGCACAAACTCAAAACACAAACCCAAAGCCGCCGCAACAGGCAATTATTATTTATTTCCCCAGCAACCCTCAAGCCTTCCCATTTAATAATAACTTTATCTTCCCCTCCCTTATTTTTGTTCCCTATTTTTCCAAAAAATTTTTTTTTTAAGTTTTGATATAGTTAAATACCTACATTAGCAATAAATTTATTTCCCCCTCCCTTATCTTTTCCTTCCCTTGAGGGTTGCTGGGGAAATAAATAATAATTGCCTGTTGCGGCGGCTTTGGGTTTGTGTTTTGAGTTTGTGCTTCTGGGGGGAGCGGGACTTTTGGGTTGGGTTTGGGATGCAGACTTGACGTTGGTGCAATTGGCCATAAGTTGTCCAGAATAAAGATACGGATCAACTTAGTGCACAGTTTACGAACGGTCCCACCACTGGTGTTGTCGCTGTTACTTGTTATGAACGCACCCCTCTGTTGAAAGCACCACTGCACAAATGACAACTGTAACCTCAAAATTCTTCGGCAAGCGTGAATATATTAATATTATAAAAAAAAGGTTTTTTGAAACAAGTTTGACCAAAATTTCAAGTTTCATGGCGTGTAACAAGGCAGCAGAGACCACATCCACATCTGCAATGAAACATTAGTTGACTAAGTAAGTACTTAATATATCTCTAGCCTAGTTTATAAAAAATTAGATTGACCTCTAAAGAGTAATGTGTTTCTTGCAGGGTTGAAAAAGGACTAATAAAGTCCGAAACGTACCAAAGAAAAATAAGTGTTTCTTTTTTGCCTATAATCCTATACCCACAAAAACAACAGTAAAAATAACAGTCTAAGGATACAAAATGAACAAAAATAAAAAATATATTTATGAGGGCACTACGAGGCAAAACAAACATAAGTGAAGGTCACTGATTATGCACGAAAAATATACCAAACAAAAAAATCCAAAGCAACTGTATTAATTTATTTACAAACTGAAATTAAAACATTGAAGTTATCTAAAAGCTCAGTCAAGAAAACTTTCCTTACTCAATGCCCTTCTCATTTCAAAGCTGTAGCTTTCATCAGTAGAGGTTGGTGCAAGCCAAGGTACAAGCAGACGTAAGAAATCCGAACTCACTGTTTTGTTTGTGATTTGAACGCAGCTAATATTTTGCAACTTGAAACTGACATTTCGATAGTGACAGAAATGTGAACAAAACTTGCATTTAAGTTTTTTAGTACATTGCATAAATAAAAACATCTTTTAAATAAATACAAAATTAATCTACTCCTTATTTTATTATTACCCATCTAAATAGTTATGGGACATCAAGTATTAATTGGAAAAATTAATTAGCAAGGGTAATTTTTAATTAGAGTGACATATAACCCCAATTTTAATTTGTTCTAAAGAGAAAGAAACCCCGCGTAGGTTTAAATTTTTTAATTTTCTTTTTTTCTAAATTGAAACTTTCTTCTTATATCCAACAAAAGATTGTGTTAAGATGATTATTCAACAAACAAATTTATTCAAATTCTTCTTATAAATTAAACTATGTCTAAAACTCAAGGAGGGTAGGTCCAAAATTCTTAAAACCAAAAATTTCACTTAAACTTAGGACCGCTCTAAAATAGACTAAACCCTTTTAGTAAATTTTTAGTAATTGAGGCACATGGCCTTGGACGAGCAGAGCCCTGTCAAATATCTTGGAGTTGTTTTCGACTGCCAGCTTTTGTAGAAAACCCACGTTCAGCTGGTCTGTCGGAAGCTAAAAACAAATATTTTTGTCCTCCGAAATTTGGCCAATTGCGTTTCAGAGACTGTCCTTAAACAAGCCTATTTTGCTTTGTGTCAGAGTAGGGTTGAATATGCTTTGCTAGTATGGGGACACGCACCTGACGGCACTGAATTATTTAAAGCTCAAAGACGGGCAGTTCGCTTTGTGGCTGGTCTTAGATATCGAGACAATTGCAGGGAAACTTTTAAAACCAAAAACATTTTGACATTTCCGTCACTTCATATCTTACATAGCTTAGTCTACACAAAATTAAACCTAAGCTTGTATGAAACTCACAAGGATTTGCACAACTATAATAAACGAGGAGAAAATAAATTGAGACCAGTCTACAGTAGACTAAAAAGATGTAAGAACTTCACTAGATACTGGGGTGTCCAGTTTTTCAATCGGTTACCTCAATATATTAAAATATTAAAGTCAAAAGCTTTTAAAACTAAAATAAAAGACATATTAATGTAAAATGCCTTCTACTCATTTGAAGAATTTTTGATATATACATTTTAGTAAGTTAACAATTATTTGTCATTTTAATATTTTATTGTTTGTGAACATTTTTAACTATACTTACTGACTTGTGTAAACACTAATGTATTGTGTAAAACATAAAAATATCAAACGCGAACACTCTTTATAACCTGAAGTTTCAATGACGTTCTATCTCAAACGTCAAAACAAATAAGGTTACTAAAGTACTTTTCATATATCTTTTAAAAACGAGGTTTTTTTTCTTAATGCGTAATATGTCAATTTAACGGGACTTATTTTTGGTTAGGTACAAAAATTATATTGGATTTATTTACGTTTAATAAATATTTATTGTCTTAAATAATTTCTATTTTTGTGTCAATTAGTGCTCTTAAGGTGAGATTACAGGGCCTTAAATATCAGAAATTACGCGAAGAACGCCTATTTGTTACCTAGGGTTCCGCTATATATACTCAACTGGTGAAAAATACTTATTTACCTTCTACTTCTTGTCCTTTTGCTATTGATAGTAACAACACTGATTCACATCACAATTGTAGGCACGTAGGATATTTTTTGAGACAAAAAATCGAAAATGAAAAAAGAGATGATATAAAAATAAAAATATTTCTGAATGTAGCAATTCGCCTTGACAGCACGCAACTTGAAGTTAGTAAATAGGCGAGAAATTTTCTGCTGGTTTTTTGTATAATAGGTTGAGACATCTTTAGAAAATAAATTTTCATCGCTTGTTACGCCATCTTCTGGTTTTAGTCTAAGCTTTGCTATTATCCTAGGACCGTAAATGAGCCATTAAAATCGTGTTGGGATGGTGGTAAAATTAGTATTTTTCGTTGGTCGTAGGTAGGTAGGTAGGTATACGTTCAAATGTAATCGTAGCTGTGATCGAAACGAGTGGATATGCAACTTGGTTTCAGAAATAAAGATACGGCTATTTTGGTTTGACTTATTGTTTATAGTCTTATCTTTGTGATATGGAATTAATTGGAACGAGTTCTACTTTGTTAGGATTAAGGTAGTTAAAAATATTGAATAAAAGAAATTTGTTTTTGTAGACATGCGTTTACTTTTTTCAAAAACACAAAAAGAGATAAAGTAATTTATTTCAATAAAGCCAAAATCAACAGACCTAGCCCATATGTGTGATGTAATTTTACTGCTTCCTTTTCCCTTTTATTTGTGATGCGTTCCTTTTTGAACTTTGTAAACATCGGCGATTTAATAAAAATTTGATGTCCCGTCAGAATAAAAAATCTTCTTAGCTGTTATAGCGCATCCAAATCAATAGTGGATTTTTCGAAATTCTTTTTGGTGATATTAGCAGTTGGAAATTTCTTCTTAATTTTGGTATAGTTGCTTTTCATTTCTCTCTACGCTTTAAATGAGGGGGGGTGTAGCTTGACGTCTGGCTGCACCCCCCATTTTGAATCTAAAAAAAAACCAGGAAGGAGTGTGGTTCAAAATTTTTAAAAGTGGTTCAAAATTAATTCGAAATTAATTCGAAATTATAAGCATATCAAAACTCGAATATCTTTCGGGGGGGGGGGTGACTTAGCTGACATAATATTAGCTGAATCAGTTTTGAATGTCACGGCACGTTGTGATGCGGAGTATTAGTTTTTTTAGTGGTTTTGTTGTAGAAAATGACACAACTATTTATTTAAATTAAACAGCGAATTAGTGCAGTGGTTCCCAAAGTGTGCGCCGCGGCACCCCGGGCGCCGCGAGAAGAAACCAGGGGCGCCGCCAGGCGTTCCTGATAAGGTAGAATCTGGGTTACGTTTGGCAACGCCGGCGCCGCATCCGCTATTAATCGAGCCTTGAGCCCGAGAGAGCAGAGCAAGTTTCTAGAATATCCAGAAGCTCGTATTCGACCTGCACGTCGCTCAACGAGAATTTTTGCGAGCGCTCTTTGACAGTATTTAAGTCGCCAATAGGTTAGTTTACCGTAAGAGGAATTATAAGCGGTTCAACTGTTACGATAAATAGAAGTAGTAATAGAGAGTTTTAGTAATGATACAAAGTGTTGTGATTTACGAACTCAGGACACATAAACGTTCCAATATCGGATCGGTAGCTTCGTCTCTTTGTAAAAAGTTAATCACAAGATGGAAAGATTTTTATTAAATAACGAAATTGAAAGATTGAGACAGTGTGATCAAGCATCGACAAGTGACAGAGGAGTAAAAAGAAGGAAACATCGCAAATACGATGATAGCTGTTTAAACTTTGATTTTACTTCAGTATAAGTAAATCATGAGGAAAGACCGCAGTGTGTGCTTCGTTTGAAAATTCTAGCGGTCGAAAATATGCTCCCAAGTAAGCTAAAACGACATCTCGAAACCATTCATTCTACGATGGTTGGAAAGTTACGCGAATTTTTTACAAGAAAGTTGCAGAATGTACAAAAACAAAAGAACGTGTTTACTCAACAAACTTCAGTACCTAGCACAGCACTGCTGTCTTCTTTCAAAGTGGTATACAGGGTGGCGAAGTGCAGGAAACCTCACACCATCCCAGACGAATTATTTTACCTGCTGCTGTCAACATGGTTAACGTTATGATAGAAGAGTTGACGGGAAAACTAATTTCAAAGGTATTAGTCGAAGAATCTTTGCAACTTGATGAGGCTACTGACAGTAATAAAGATGCACACCTTATTTGTTACGTACGCTTCCTGGATGATAATATTATTGTTGAAGACCTCCTTTTCTGCAAAAGTATCGATTAAAGTGGAAAGGCTCAAGACTTGTTTCAAATTCTTGACAAGTTTATAACAGAGAATAATTTAGATTGGGAGAAGTGTATTGGAGTTTTGTACTGATGGCGCTCGATCAATGGCTGGCCGTTATGGTGGATTGCAAGCACTTATTCGCAGTAAAGCACCGTATGCCATGTAGACACATTGCATCATTCATAGGGAAGCACTTGCATCGAAGTCGTTAGGCTATGAATTGAATTTGGTTATGGAACGTATCATAGGCGTAGTTAACTACATAAAAACTAGGCCGCTAAAAACCAGACTATTCAAAATTCTTTGTATGGACATGGGAGCTGAACACACTGCACTGCATGCACAATCTCCACCAGAATTCACTTCACTTATTGAACTCTCTTGCGACAACAGCCTAAAATCAAAATTCGCTTCTTCTGATTTGGTGGAGTTTTGGGTATCCGTCAAAAACGAATATCCGGCTCTAAGTTTAAAAGATTTGAGGATTCTGGTAAGGTGGAGCAAGAAATGAGACAGGCAGTGTCAAGCCCTATTCCCCGCTTTGAAAAAATGTTTGCAGATCACCAAGCTCACCCATCACACTGATTTTTTTTTTCCTTCAATAAGAATGTATTCTTGTGTATTAGTTTAATAATAAACCTAGATGAGCGTTAGATTGCAGTTATTTTCATTCATGTATTTTGTAACTAGTGCCAGTATATTTACAATGATGTTAAATAAAGTGTTGTACAACGCTTGCGCTTCTCTACTATACAGTAGGCTACAGTAGGCAAGTTGCAAAGCACATATTTTATATATTATACTATGCAACACTTTGTTGGACACAACTCATATGCATATTGCGAGTAGGGGCGCCCTGACAAAATAATAAACCTATAAGTGCGCAGCAAACTGAAAAAGTTGGGGAACCACTGAATTAGTGGATATTGTTTTAATTTATAACGAAGCACAGCAAACCGCCGCAGAAGCTTACCGAATTGATTCCTGTGTCTCCTTAAATTAATATGTCACTTTATATGTATCACACTTCAACAAATCATTCGCATACTTTTAGTGGTAAAGTCATGTCTTGAAAAAATGTTCCCTAATCAAAATATTTTTGAATAGTCTTTTAATAGAAACGAAAAACACCCGAACCACAATCCATCCGAATAGCTATTGGATATTCGTCAAATTTAAATCTCTAGAGCGCCGTAGGCCTTGATGGATGGCGACGTTGATAAGTTTCTCTATTTGGAAGAAGACACGGGGATTTTTTTTATTTTAGGATTTTATTTAACTTCACAGTTTCTGGCTGTCTGTCTATCAAATCTTGAGATTCATTTTGACACACTTCCCGTGAATTTCCATGAAATTTGGAAAAGTATTGTAGGTTAAATGACAATACAATATTATCGAAACTACTTTTTTTGGGTGTTTCGCCACTAAGTTAAGAAATTTTTTTCAAAAATATGTTAAAACCTACTGCGTAAATTTTCATACAAATACAGTTTGGCTTCCAATTTTAAAACAAAATTTTCAAAAAGGTTTTTTTAAAATAAATTAAAAAATTGCATTGCATTTTGTATTTGTATATTTTGTATTTTTCAAATGTAATCTAAAATCGAAAACACTCAAACAAATATAATTTTAAATTTGATTAAACTCATCTAATACCTTGTTGGCTACTATCGACCCAACACACCAAACTGTCAAGTTAATATTTGAAATATACATCAGTCGAAGTCAGTCAGTTGTATGACAACAGATATTTAAAAAAAATAATCGATAAGTTTTGAAAAGAATAATTTCTTTGAAATTTGCGAAACGTCAGATAATTACTTTATTCTAGTTAGGATTTGTGTTTTAACATATTTTTCAAAAAAAATTCCTTAACGCGAAAAACCCAAAAAAAAATTAGTTTCGACATTATGCATCCGCCACAAACATATAGATTTTATTTAATACAATATTAAGAAAAAATTTGGGTGTAGGAGGTGGTTGAAGGATGTAAAGGAGGTAAATTAATACAATATCACAACTTACTTCGATTCTTCCCTGCCGTAAGCCTGGCGACGTAGCAATTGAATTTGTGGCTATCGGCTCAAATCATTTTCGGACAGATTAGGGTTCTTGTATTTTGTGGTTCGGCATTATTATGTTTCTATTAAATTATTTTCGTTCAAAATATTCTTTGACATTTTGTGTTTCTAGAAAAATATACCGTCATCTGGTGATATATGGTACGATTTTTAAGATTTTCTTGTAATAACTTCGTTGTTTTTAGAGATTTAAAAAAAAAATTTTTGGTAACAAAGGGGCAGGCTCAATCTATAGAATTTGGCGTAAACAATTTTTTTAAATTATTATCTACTATTTTTTTTTCGATCAAAAGTGTTCCATATAACCCGTATACCTGGGGATATATGAAACGACTACAGATTTTTTTTTAAATCTCTGTACTCTTCGCAATTTGTTTTATATAACCCCACCGGAAGGGATGATATGAAACAAAAAAAATCAAAAAAAAAATTTATGGTGGTTTGGTGATTTTAGGGCTGGAAGTTTCTGAGTAAAAGAAATATTAAATTTAGAGTGTTTTTTTATTTCATATAACCCTATTTTTGCAACAAACCATAAAAAACTTAAAATATGAAAAAGTATTTTAAAAAAAATGTTTTCTTTTCAAATATTTTTTTAAGAATGTTTTTCAAATTAAATTTTTTTGTTTTTTTTATAATTTTTTTTAAGGGTATAAAATGACTTTGAAAAACTTTTATTTTTTAATAAAAAAATTTACTAAAAAACTAGCTACCTATACCTACTTAACAAATTTTGGTTAAGTTATTAAATTTTGGTTAAGTTAATGTTATTAAAAAATCTAATAAAAAAAAACAACATTTTGTTAAAAACTACAGTTTTTATGTTCTTCTTGTTCGCTTAGGACGGGAGGTCCTCCTAATCTTTCTCGAGATGGAATGCCCCTGTACTTTCTCCAAATAGTAGTCTTTGGGATATTAAACGGCTCACTTGCTTGAGATAACGAATAGCCATTAAAGACAGCTT
Organism: Oxystoma pomonae; assembly: GCA_963921995.1. Taxonomy (NCBI): domain Eukaryota; kingdom Metazoa; phylum Arthropoda; class Insecta; order Coleoptera; family Brentidae; genus Oxystoma; species Oxystoma pomonae. Next base: position 45,748,189 of record OY998169.1, on the reverse strand, counting down.
CTAGTGCTCTTTCCACATTTCTATCTTCACAATTTCTTCTAAATTTGGTGCAGGACTTATGAATTTGTTTACGGGGCATCTTTCTGCAAAAAATGAAAAAATAGGTTAGGTTTAAACGTTTGGCAATTTCGAAAAAATTTACTGAGGGGCTAATACAACACTTACAAGTTTTTTGGAAAGAATACTGCATGGCAAATGTCCACACACAAAAATTTTTATTAAATTTTGAAAAAAAGTTTGGGACAACTCTCGCAACAATAATAATAACATAACCTAATTTTGAATCGAGTCTGATAGAAAACGTTTCATATTACCATGAAAAAACATGATTTTTTGCTTTTTTAATTTTTTACGCTATACCCCTAATCAAAAAAAAAATTTTTTTTTTGCAACTTTCTTCCTAGGACCACTATACTAGCACTTACCAGTTTGTCAGGGCAGACGACACTATTTTGGGTTTTTAAAAAACCAAAAAAAAATCAAATTTTTAAATGAAAAAACAAAAATATTTGGCGATTTTCTTCCACGCAAATTTTCACGCAGCCATCGCCTATTTTTACCAAACAACATAAACTACCAACCTAAAAATTGACACTTTTTTTGAACCGAACCGTGTCCCGCGGGAAATTCAAAAATAGTGCACGATGTTGACGTTTCATATATCACCAGATGACAATTTTTTTCTTTTTTTTAAATTCTTACTAATTATATTTCTGCCAAAATTGTTTTCGGGTTTTTTTTAGGGTCCCGTTTTTAGTCCACCATACGAATGGGGTATGGGGGACTATTAAAATCGTGAAATTTTGATTTTTCTTAATTTTATTAAAAATGAGTTACTAAGGTTCCTAAACACCTTAATCCACGAAAAAAAAAAAGATGTCTGTTGGTCTGTTGTCTGTCTGTATACACGATAACTCAAGAACGCTTTAATCGATTTTAATGAAATTTGGAACAAAAATCCTCTATCGACTGACCATGAACTGATTATCTTTTGGGTAGGTTGGTGGGGTTAAAGGAAGGGAAAAAGCTAAAATATTTAAAAAAATTGTAACTTTGGAACAAAAGTTTCGATGCATATGGACTACAAATTTCGTTATAAAGTCCAAATTCGTGGGAGCTTTAGTTTCCGAGTTATTTGAAAAAACGATAAAATATATTAAAAAAATCATAACTTAAGTAAAGCAACTATTGATATGCGGATTTCAGATTTTGGTTTTCGTAGTAGTAGTAGTAGATGGGCGGCCGTAGGCCTGGCAATTAGGTCGCATAATGGACCCTTTTTGCCATATCCCCCGTACACCCCCGATTGATGCTCGCGCCCCTTAGGATGCAAGTTTTCTTTCTCTAAGAGGACTTAATTTTGCCTGACACCTCTTTGTCGAGGGCAGAGATCTTTAGACTGCGTAGCAAGTATACACAGTGGACCGCCAGCTTTACACCCCCTCCGAAGGGTGGTCCTGCTACATGTTAGACTTGCATCCATCTAACATCGCTACCGTCCCAGCAGAACTTGGTTGACGGTAGACTTTTCTCCCCAGCAGCCCGCCGTCATATAGGTTGACCCGAAAATCGAGGTCCCGGTTTCGCTGGTCGAGGTCGCCGTCGGAGTCTTCAGATGCATCTTTTTGGAGTGGTCCTGCTACCCGAAGGTGGTACCGCCTCTTCCAAGTCACCTTCTGTCGACTCACGCTACCAAATCTGTCGAAGTTCACCCGCGTGCCATGGAGTCCCGATCTCGGAGAAGTCCAGGTCGTCCTTTTTTGGGTAACCGGCTAGTCTCCTCTACCCACTTTGGCGGGGTCCTCGGCCGTCCACCTTTGAGTCCCGCAAAGTTTTCGGTGCAGTGTCAACCGTGCCGTCTACTTTTACCTCGTTTGTTGTTACTCTATGCATAACGTCAACTGCGGAGCTGCTGAGAAGTGAAGCCGCCCGTCGTCGTCTCGAGTCGCATTCGGTGTTGTGCGAAGCAATGTGTACTTACCGAGATCCGATCCTGCGATCTCTGTTCTGCAGGCTAAGACGCTCTTCACTGGTCTACGGCGGCCCCCTTTGGTTTTCGTAAATATTACCCAAAAATTTTGTTATAATAAGATTCAAATCTTTTAAAGGTACGGTTTTCGAGATATTTTCGTTTCCTTTCAACATAAAATAATTGATTTCATGGTTGACTATCCGTGCTTTCTAGCACCAATTTTTTTTTAATTTTTGTATTACGCGCAGGCCACTTAATACGCTCTAAAAGTTTCTGACATAAGTTGTGGAACACCGTGTATAAGACTTCAAATAATTATTTATTAATATCATGAACCATAATCCAGGTTAACAACTCATAATGTTTCATTTCTTAAAATTACATTTTAAAACAAAGGATTACAATAAAACTAAAAGCTAACCGCAACATATGCACACTGGCGTTGAAAAGCTTTAGGGTCAGAAGCAAAAGCTGCAGAACTACCAGTGGCGGTCCCAACCAATTGAAAAGGGGGGGCGGTTTCGATAAGAAAAAAAAACTAGAATAAAAGCACAGTTTTTTTTTGAGGAACTTATCAATATATGCAAACAAGCCTTAGTAAGTAAAAGCGCGGATTTGACCTCAAATCTAGTGGGGGGTATTCAGATTTTAAGTTGTTTATTTCACACATTTTTTATTTTAAAAAATGTTTAAATGTGTCGAAAAAATTAAAAATGCAATTTTTGAGTCAAATTAAACTAAAATCGTAAATATCAAAAGTATCATACCGCCGCAGGCGCAAGTTTTAAAGAAAATTGCACTGATAATGCATTTTTGATTTAAAATTAAACCAAAATTGTAAATATATCAACAATTTCAACGCGCAGCAGATTTTTAACATAAAATTAAACTAATACCGTAAATATCAAAGGTGTTTTAGCGCCTCAGTGTATGCCCTACTTTTGATTTTCTAAATGTTTTGTAAAAAATTTAAATCCAGGGTAGGGGGTGTGGTGGTAGTTAGTGTTTTTCAGTACTTATGTTTTCGATGAAGCAGGAGAAGCTTCTTTCTGACGAACCCACTGTGGGAACCCACAACATCCAACATCCAAGAATGTTAAACTCAATGAATAGCGAGCTTTCCCTCAAAAAAGGTAATGGTAACCGTGGATCAGGATTTATCATTACCATTACCTTTTTTGAGGGAAGCTCGCTATTCATTGATTTTATCATTTATTCACCCTCGCTAAATCTCTTTTTAAATCCAAGAATATTTTTATCAAGGGAAAATATCGTCACACTTATTCATTGCCTCGAAAACATTATCATATATATTTTGATTTAAGCTTTTGTCTACTTCTGATCAAGATTGTTTCCAAATACTGACTTCAGCCAATAAAAGTTCAAGAATTTGTGTTTTGGATTAATCAAATAGTTTATAGTATTTGGAAACGATATATTAGTTAATTTTGCCTTGATTTTGGCTTCGCGTTGTTTAAAACTTGGTATGAATATGTTCAGATCAAAAATACTGTTCTGAATTTCCAATATCATGGTTTTCGCGGTAAGTACGTCATGCGTTTGTTTATTCTTGGTGTGACGAATTAAAGATCAAACTGTCCCAAAATACTATTGAAATATTCTAGAATATCTTTAAAGGAACGTTCTGCAATTTCTCGTTTTTTCTCCAAAGACTTCAGGGTAATACCAGCATCTTTGTTGTCTACTTTTTTCTCTAACAAAGGGGGGGAGCGATCGCCCTCCCCCCCTGGGAACGCCACTGCAACTGCAGACTAGTAGTTCATATTACTTATTGTTTTCAGTTAAATAAACTAACTGAAATTAACGCAAAACAAACATCAACAGTGGAAATTTGCTGACTAAATACCATTGATTAACACAAGGGAAGATAGACTAATGAAAGGGTTATAGGCGAGTCAATCATCATTATTTCAACCAATTTTGCGACACTATTTGACGGAGCATACTTAATTTTTTTTTACTCACTAAAAAAGTGGACAATGAGAGAGGTTGCAAAATAATAGGGAGATTTTGGAACGCTGATTTGGCACTTCGTAGTGGTTGTGGTAATTATTGCGTCTGCACAATAGCTAAACGTTCTGCCGTTGTGGTAATTAACCACTACTACTGCCGTAAGCTAAGAATCTATTTCGTTGTGGTTGTCGTAATTTTTTTGGTTAATTTTAGAGAATTTTGGCGCAAATAATTTTAAAAACAACCTTACTTTTTATTCGATTTTTCTAAAATAAATGGTCGGTGAACTGTGAAATAAAATTTAGTTTTTTCAAATATGGCAGGATACTTCAAAGATCCTACTTCTTGGAAGCAAAAGCAAAAAGTATTTTTAGTGAGCGGCAAGAAGTGAAGCTGTGGATCAGACATTACAGTTTAAAGAGCACCAGTCGATACCTCCGACATGGAGGCCAGCCAACACCTTCCGTTTTAGTACCCTTTTACACATATGCCGCCGCCATTTTTGACACTGTTGACGGTACCATAGTTAATTGTCAAAATGACCGCCACATACATTCAAAGCTCACTAAAACACGAGTAGATGGAAGGCACCAGTCTTTATTTTTCGCCCATATACTTGTAGGATAATGTCATCTCGACTCTGTCAGGATCCTAATTCTTTAGCAGGGAACGACATAGATTTGTGTCGAATGATCCCACATTTCTCAGACAAGCATGCCCCGGGATTGATCACTTCTCTTGAGGGATCGATCCTTCTCTCGAGATTCAAGAATTAGGCGCCTGACTAGTTGAGCCAGTTATTTAAAATCTAGAGAGAGATAGGGCGATCTGCCGTACATAAGTGCAGCAGAGAAGGAGAATATAATGCCTTTCCTTTGGAAACTCTGGCAAAATCGGCGCGTGGGAGTGGTAGTGTAGTGGTTGTGAAACAGGGCTCCTGTCAAACGAAATCACAAAAAATTACCTATCATCAGGTGCGTAAGTACCTCAAAAAAGGGGACGCGGTAAATTTTTCGAAAGCATTTTGTTCGAAAACATCATTTTCGAAAAACATTTTGTTCGAATGACAATTTTTGCGAAAGCATTTTCTTTGCTTGAGAATTTGTTCGAAAGCATCGTTTTCGAAAAAACTGTTTTCGGAAGGCAATTTTCAAAAGTAGGTATGTATGTACCCACCTATACCTATATTGTTTTGGGGTGTCAAAAATATGGGTTGGGTCGGTTAGATTAGTTTGGTGAGTTTGGGTAGCCCAACTATGAACAACTGTCATTTTAGGTAGAAGCAAAATTTCCAAAAGTCAGATCGAAAATTCTCGCTGACAGTTCACGTCAATTAAATCTGATCCAAGGCCGACAAAAAAAACAACAGGCCGTAACCATCAGAAAAACAGCTGTTAATCTTGGGCCGGTTTTTACATGGAGTCTTATGGGAGAACCGAGGTTTTTTCGGGATTATTCCTAAACGACTCGATGAATTTTCTTCAAATTCCCATGAAATATTCTTCGATACTATCCTAATATTTTAAAAAAGTTTTCTGGAGATCACAGGGTCTCAAATAATAAAAATTCTAGGAAAAGTATTTTGTGAGGTTAGGTTGATGTAAACAACAACACTTATTTTATTTTTCTTAAAAAAGGAAATTTTCTCATATTGTTAGCAATAAAATGCACATGAAAGGTTTCAAAAGGTGCGCATCCATATCTACACTAGAATAGAAATTGATTTATCGAAAAAATGCAGGAGACTAGTGTTTTTTTTGTGATCATTTCACGAATTGGAAATGGTGGATTTATATACCTAAATTAATAATTCCTGTCTTGTTGAGTCGCTAAATAATATTTTAGTCGCCATACATGACATCTGAATATATTTTGTCGTATAGCGAGAAGAGTAGGTATGGTTTAAATGTTGGTTTAGGTTCTTCCATGAGGTCTCCTACCAACCAGGTCCCATCAGAGTGACTACCTTATAGAAGATTGGAGTAATGATAAAAAGTAAGACAATGGCACAGAATACGGTACAGAGAAGCATCTAATTAATATGTCATTTTGAGTGCAGTTTTTGAGTAATATCTGGGACTTTTGCTGTTTGTGTGATTTTCATCATAAGAGATCTAAATTGAACATTATTTAGATAGATAGATAGATAGATAATTCTTTATTAGCAATTAAATATTTTTCATAGGTAGCTGCACTGAGAATCCTATTTATCTAAGACGTCTTGTGGGCGTTTCAACCAGTTAACATTTTTAATACAAATTTCAGATTAAATTAACATTATGATGATGAACTTAACAAAAATTACTAGAGATGGAAACAGTGATTTCAGTGACATCACAAAGTTTTCTTGCTCTTTTTTGCATTATTTGAGGTGCTATGGAGGTGTATTTATGAGAGGACGATGACCGACAATCCCTCTGCATAATGTGATCCTTAACTTGTTAGTGTTGTTTGTTTGAATGTGGTTATCAAATCGCATTTTTCGATCCTTTGTCTCAGAGGATCTCGGGATTCATCACATTTTTCAAAAAAGTGTGACAGAAAAACGCTATATGATAACCACCCCCAAAACAAGCAACATTGACAAGTTAAGGGTCAAATACTACGAAGGGATTGTGGCTCTCCTTCCACCCACAAAAACACCTTCACATCACCTCAAATAATACAGAAAAAAGTAGACAAACTTTGCAATATCATGATTTACTGTTTTCATCACCACCATCTCTGAGAATTATTAAATACTAAACTGGGATTTTAATTAAAAATGTTAACTTGTTGAAATACATAGAATATCTGAGTTACATACTCCAACAAGACATCTTAGTTAAACAGGATTGTACTGAATTCTTTCAATAAAATTCGGTATTCTTCTGCAAATAAGTTTAATTTCTTTAATTGGATTCACACATAAGTAGGTACCTACTTTACAAATCCAAAAAATAATCACTTTTGGAGATTTCCTAGGACCTTCTTGACTTCATGGTTGTTTGACTATTTGATAAAATGACTATTTCATAAAATAATAATAATAATATATATCTATTAATTTTCAATCTCTATGAGGCTTGTGCTTGGAAGTTTTTTAATTTATTTATGATTACTACTAAGAAATAAATTATTAATTTTAAATATAAAGAATAAACATAAACATAAAATCCGTAAATATAAATAAATAATAAAATATAAAGGCAACTTTTGTAAAGAAATATACAAGGATACTAGAAGTTATTAGAAAAAATTATATTATTTTTAAATACCTAACAACTTAACAACCTAACGTTTGGATAGCCTTTGATAAATAATTTGATCAAAAAATAATCTAGATTCAATTGGAATCCAAACTTTTATCTCTTTTTTAAATTTTTTCTGATTGTTAACAGTTTTAATTTCGTCCAGTATCAGATGATAGACATAATTAAGGCCCAGGGCTTTCCAGTCACAGTAAAAGGAATATTTTTTTACCCCTTTTACAATACAATACAATACAATACAATGTGTCTTTATTTCAAAAATAAGTTATTTTTACAAATATTAATACAAACGACGGCGAGATCTAGCAGGGCTACTCATATCTAACCGCCTCAGTAAAGATAAAAAAATAAGCATAATAAAAGTAACAAAAAAAATAATAAGTTAAACTAATTTGCTATATCAAAGTTGAGCATGATTTAGCTAACCTAATAGAATACCTAATAGAATTAAAATGATAGAAAATATTAAGTAAAAAAAAATGTAACCTATACTACACAGTGTCAAAAAAGTTTAAACAAACCTTAAGTAAATATGAAAAATAAGAATAAAGTTTAGATATAAACCAGCAAATTTAAGATATAAACTAAAATAGCACATTAATTACATTTTTGTTAGTTACTAATTTCTATTCTGTTTAACATATTTTTTAATTTCCTTTTTGAAGTTAACTATAGAAGTACATGATAGTAGATTTTCTGGGAGAGAGTTGTATAATTTAGGAGCGTTCTATAAATAGGATCTTTGAAAAATAGAGCTTTTGTGATTCGGTAGGATAAACTTATGTCGATTTCGAGTTTGATTGCCGTGTACCTGACTGTGTTTTATGAATCCATCAAAAAGGTAACCAGGTTGTTTATTAGTAAGAATTTTAAATATGGTGGTTGCTAGATGGACCGTATATCGTTCGTCCAGATTTAGCCACCCGGAAGCCAGTAAGAGGGGTGAGACATGATCAAATTTTTTAGCTCCGTATGCAAATTTTAAACACGCATTTTGAAGTTTTTGCAAACTTTCTCGGTCTTCTGCTATAAGAGCCGGTCAGTACATGATATCACAGTAAGTTAATTGTGAGAGAATAAGGCTGTCACATAGCCTTAGTTTAATGTCTGTTGTTAAGTATTCTTTGTGCATATAAAACGTTTTTAGCTTAAAAAATGATTTTTGTAATAGATTAGAAACATGATTTTTGAATCTAAGTGTCGAGTCAAACATGTTGCCAAGGTTTTTGCAAGTGTTCTTGGCAGTTAAAATAATATCACTAATCTTTATCTCAACATTTATATCAGTAAGCTTGTTTAAATTTGCTGGAGATCCAAAATGTATTAGAGGGTGAAACCTAACCCCACCCTATTTTTTTAAATGGGATGATAGTACTTTTGGCACCTTGCTGGAAAGCTCTCTTAAAAGAAAATTGGCTGCTCATGTTTTATTTCATTCTAACTAGAGAATCTATCTTTTAGCTTCAAAAAACTTTTTAATATCACAAAATTCCGCAATGTTTAAACAGAATGAATTTGCAATTTTTAGTGGTCCAGTATTATTTTCATTAATTTAGACACAATGTGTATGAACTGCTTTATCGAAATTTTGCACTCTTTATTGCCCAAAATGGATTTTTCTGAATGAAAGGTGAAATACTTACTAAAAAAAAATATATTTTTTTTTTCATTTGTGTGGCAGAATTAAATCAATTATTTTTGCCGAAATAGTTTTCAAATATTCTTTATTTACATTAAAAATGCCAGCAAATAACCGAAACATTAAAAATTTAAATTTTAATGATTAGGTTCAGAGATTTGAAATATGAATTACCTATGAAGTTAAAATAAAACAAAAATTGCACAATTTTCTGCTTAAAAGAGCTTTCCAACAAAGTGCCACAAGTGGGGTCAGGTTTCGCCCTCTAAAAGGAGTGAAGCAATATTTTCTTTAGTATGACTGTAAAGCCCAAATTCTTCACCCTGAAGCTGTAGAAAATTTGTTTGAGTTAAAGTCCCCACCCTGTAGATTCTAAAATATTATATAGGCAACCAACTTAATCTAGGAATAGTTTTCAGTGAGTGTCATAAACCAAGATGACCATTGACCATTGCTATCTCCTAGGTAGTATTTGGAGGTATGATAATAATTTATTTTCAAAAAAGGAATGGACACTTCCGGACCCTTCAACTGGAACAGTATTATTGTGATGCCTTTTTCGTTTACCTCTCTTTCTCCACTTTTATCTTCTTCATCTCCGCCTACTTCCATTCTAAAAACATTAAAAAATTTACTACCTCAAGGGAATTAAATTAATAAATTCTCCAATATATATGAATTTTAGGTCATTCTCTCGCTTTTATTGGCAATGGTAGCATGTGATCCTCAAAAATTTAATAGCTGTGGATTTTTCTTAAAAAATACGTTAAAAAATGATACCAAACTTCACAGGGGTACCCCTTTTAGTTTCAGAGACATGGGCATTTAAAAGTTACTTAACCTTATGAAACAGATTTCTATTAAAAGTAAATTTTAAGACGATTGCAAATTTAATATTAAAATGGAACATTTATGTTTAAACCTTCTAAGTTAAACCAAAATTGCCCCCTAAAAAGGGGCTACATAAAAAATTTTAATTTTTACATTTGTAAGTTAAAAATATGGGCTGCAAAGTGCTTGAATATGCTAGTTTTGTTAACTTTGTTTACCTTGATATTGTTAATAACATGTGCCGAGGTATTATTTTCCATATTCATAGTTCTCTATCCCTCCCAAGATCCCTCCATTATGCATTCCCATGTTTTCTCTTTTACAGGCATTCAAGTTTCCATTTTCTACTCCTTTTCCTATAAAAAATAAATAATAAAAATTATTAGCAAAAGAACTGGGGACGTGTACAAATTATGGAACTGTGATTTTATCAATTTTTGACCCCCTCCCCCATATCACGTTTTGTAACGGTTTGGTGAACCTCCGCCCATAATATTATGTAACGGTTGGAAGACCACCACTCCCCAAAAAGTAATTTTTTCTTATTTTCATTCCAAATTTGTCGCAAACCCCCTATGTAACGTTTTGTAACACTGGCTACCCCCCTCCCTCCCCTCTATGACCGTTACATAATTTGTGAACAGCTCCTAGCATATAATCGTAAAATTTTATTCATTAACTCAGTTCAATACCTATATATGTTTAAATTATCTCTAAGTATGAACAATGTTCAGTGTTTTATACAAAAACAGTTTTTACAAGTAAATTTAACAAAAAGATAGGAAAGTCAAGTTTCCTACCTCTGATAACATGATGTATGAAGGGCCTCCTATCAATAGGCAGGTAATATGTGACATTTTACTAGCTTAGTAGAAAAGGGGGCAATTATGCAGTATACAGTTTTCTGGCATTTTTGATTTTTTATGAAAAATTCTCTAGGACCCCAAATCCGCTGGTTGGTTTTTTTTGTTTTTTTTTTAATTTTTTTTTCACTAAAACAACCCAATCCAACACAGCCCTACCCAACCTAACCCAAAACAATCAAGAAAACACATAACAACCCCCCGGCACCTTTTTTCTCTTAAAAAAAAAACCGTCGCCGGCAGATTTGAGGTCCTAGGGACCCTAGTAGGTGCCCCCATAAAGATTTTTTCATAAAAAATCATAAATGGCAGAAAATCGTATACTGCATATAAAATTACCGAAAAGGGAGGGATCAGTTGGATAGGAAAAGTTCGTTACATATGACTCACCCTTTTTCTGGGCACTTTCTGGTATACAGGATTTTCGACGCATTTTCCTGATTTCTATATCAACCATGATACCCATTCTTGAATTGTTCCCGATTCAAACATACAAAATCTAGAAAAAATTCAATAAAAGGTGATTTAAAGACTTTCAAAGCACAAAATTCACGCTGTAAGCAATTGTCCTTTTTTTGGTTTGAAATTCACTTTTTTCACATCAAACGACCAGTCGTTCTTTTTAAAATAATACCGGTTTATTTTAAAGTTTGTTTGATTCCAAAATTGGAAAAAAAATGTTAAAAATTGACTGAAAATTAAATACACAAATCAAGAATTAGTGAGGTTATGTTTGTGGCCTTGCGCGTCTGGCTGGACGCAACCAACGAAAAAAAAATCCGGCCCAAGATTGTGACGTCACAATTTTGGTTGTGTGAGGCCCGTGTGGAACACATTCTTGTCGGCCCTGTCTGATCAAATCAACACCGTTCTCAACTAAAAAGCCAGTTAACTCCTACCGCCTCAGTGCCCTTTAGCCTACTGTGGCTGCCATTTTTATAACCAAATTGACAAGTAAAACATGGATTTTCTGTCAGTTTGATGTCAATATGGCACCGATCATAGGCCAAAGGATACAAAGTAAAAATCACAGCGAAAATAAAATAAAAAAAATTCTAAGAACTAAGTAGAACTAGGTTGAGCAAAAAAGAATAAAATTGTCTTGAAGACACTTAAAATCTTAAATCTTTTGTCAATTTAGAGTATATATATATATATATATATATATATATAGTATATATTCTTTAAACGGAACGGTGTTTCTAGCGGGTTAGAATTTGGTTTTATAAAAAAATCCAAAAACACGTCAACTGAGATTTTTAATTTTCTTTAATCGTGCTATCTTGGTTTTTTTTATGTCGTTTTGTTTACGAGGTACCGATGGCAAAGAAATATTTTGTATAGTTTGACATTTTTGAATTCAAAAAAAAATTATCTTTTTGACAATACCAGACACCAATACTCTATCTCTATTGTTTTCCATGGAATTAACAAAGAAGAAGTTAAAAAAAAAACCTCGAAATCAGTTATTTCAACCGAAAAGAAACTAAAAAACAAAAGATCAAAAGATCTTGGGTGGAAATAACGAAAATTCAAACTTGGATGAGCATCCCACAAGGAACACACAAAAGATCAAAGCGAAAAGAGAAATGATTAAACAATGTTTCGCCCTGGGTAACCAGCGTGGGCTCATCAGTAGTTTCACTGGTCACCCTCCACTATACATCATTAAACACCATCATACACTTTGATTTCCAACCTTGAACCACTCACAAATAGGCATCGTTCCGCACTGGTACTTACTTATCCAAGTTACCTGATACGAATTTGTCCTGGCGTGTTAATATTTCCAGTAGAAAAATGCTCCTAAGGCAATCAAAACAAAGAAGAAGTTGAAAAAAACCTCCAAGTCAGTTACTTCAACCGAAAAGAAACTAAAAAACAAAAGATCAAAAGATCTTGGGTGGAAATAACGAAACTTCAAACTTGGATGAACACACAAAAGATCAAAGCGAAAAGAGAAATGGTTAAACGATGTTTCGATCTGGGTAACCAGCGTGGGCTCATCAGTAGGTTCCAGGTTGGAAATCAAAGTGTATGATGGTGTTTAATGATGTATAGTGGAGGGTGACCAGTGAAACTACTGATGAGCCCACGCTGGTTACCCAGGGCGAAACATCGTTTAATCATTTCTCTTTTCACTTTGATCTTTTGTGTGTTCCTTGTGGGATGCTCATCCAAGTTTGAGTTTTCGTTATTTCCTCCCAAGATCTTTTGATCTTTTGTTTTTTTGCATGGAATTGTTGTCTATTCCCTGTTTTACGGGGGATATTTGAATGAATATCGAAGTTTTCCATATAGATTTAAATAAAAATATCTTGATTATCGTAAAAGGTAGATCCTACTGTGTGGTATTGCTGAAGAGAGAATTGTTTGCAGATTTCAAAAATTGAAAAGTATAGAGGGTGTTCTATTTTTAAAAAAATAAAAATTGCCATACACACAATACAGAGATTAAAATTTAGATATAAATTTTCTGAATAGATGAAAAAATTAGAACCCAATTTTTTTTTCATTAACAAGCTTAAGAAGGGCCACCATTTAACATACTAAAATACGCCATTCCTACCGCCTCGGGAACTGTCATTTCTAACCTCCAAAAAACTCTAAAAAAGAGTTTTTCTTTGATAACTCCTAAGCGGTGACAGACTGTCAAAAGTGACAAGTGGGAAAAATGTTGCAAATTTAATTCTCTATAAATAAGTAAATAATGATAGTATAGCTTAAACCACTGCTTTTACCAGAAAAATTGAAAAAACCCATGCAAAAATGATGCCAATTGGAACAATTTCTTGCATATTCCTTTTTAACATTTTTATCAAGATTTTTTAACCTACGTGTACCAAATTTGGCAGGGTTGATCTAAGAGCAATAAACTACATTATATCAATATTTCAAAATGTACCAAAACTCTTTGATACGCCACTGTTACTGACATATACAAAAAAATTGGTGCTAGAAAGCACGGACAGTCCACCATATAATCAATTATTTTATTTTGAAAGGAAATGAAAATATCTCGAAATCTGTAGCTTTGAAAGATTTGAACCTTATAACAAAATCAATATCAATAGCTGCTTTACTTCTAAAGTTATGATTTTTTCATATATTTTAACGTTTTTTCAAATAACTCGGAAACTAAAGCTCCCACGACTATAACAAAATTTGTAGTCAATATTCATGGAAACTAAAATCTGAAAACCGTATATCGCTACTTGCTTTTGTTCCAAAGTTACAATTTTTTGAAATATTTTATCCCTTTTTCCCCCTTCAACCCCCCACCACCCTACCAGAAAGTTAATCAGTTCATGGTCAGCCGATAGGGGACTTTTGTACCAAATTTCGTTAAAATCGATTAAGGCATTCTTGAGGTATCGTGTATACACATACTTATATAGTAATTCATTTTTGATAAAATTAAGAAAAGTCAAAATTTCACTATTTTAATCTTAGTCTCTCATACCATATTGGTATGGTGGATTAAAAAGGCTCCGCTTTCCACTGGATCTTATACTAGATAACATTGCATTTTCAACGACACCTTCCTTTTGTATTTGGTGCTTCTATTAATAACATAAGAATTTTTTTAAATCTTAATTTTTTATATTTATAGTCCACCATACCAATATGGTATAAGTTTATCACAAATGAGTTAATATGATTCCGGGGGATTCACGGGTTCAAAGTAATTTAAAAATAAGTTTTAATTGTTTTGATTAAGAATGACAAAATACAGTGGCTTGCGCAGAACTTGTCTACGTTTTGTAATGCATTACATACTTTATATTTTATAGCATTGTCTTTTTTTCATTGGCTTAGGTAGGGCGGAGTTGAAGCCCCCCCCCCATACCCAAGCAGCATTTAGACGTCGTATTTCGGTTCTCTGACTGACTTTATGACGACCTTGAGACCGGCATTTGCACTGAAATGGAGCATAAAAATTTTGGTCTTTCTGACGGCAGTAGGTGACTCTCGTAGTAGCGCCCGACTGACCCAAACCGACGACCAACAACATCGTCATTTTTGTACTAAAAATGTAATATATTTTCTACACCTAGAATTTTCCGCCCACTGCACTTAATTTAAAATTAATTTAATTAGTTAATTAATTAATTTAAAGTTTTATTAATTAAATAAATGTTAAATATTTCTCAATTAGTGATTATATTATATAGCACTTTTTGACCATTTAGAAGTCGAAATTCTTCAACCAAGGCCACTTAAAAACATAAACATGAACAAAAATCGTTGAAAAAATAAACCCGCCCTTAAAATTCTTTGAAAATACGAAAAAAAAATAAATAAAAATATATATACCTATATATTTTTTTTTGTTAAATTTGTAGATTTTTCACAAAAAAAAGGATGAACCGCATCATCTAAGCCAAATTTTACTAAAAAATTTTACAAAGCTTGGTTTGATTGCTTAATAAAGAAAAAAATCAAAAATGCCTTCACAATGGCGAGCCTATTTCTGCTTTGATGTGATGAGGTATCGTGTATACACATACTTATATAGTTATATAGAAACACTAAACTTCAATTCCGACAAGATCTCTATAATTGTTACACCTAATGCGCCCAACTTTGCACTTTAAATCAGTACGTTCACTATGTATTCACTACCCTTTGTCTAAGTCAGCTGTGTAAACGGGTATAAGTCGTGTTCCGACTATCACGCACCAGGAATCCGACGTCTCTGCCTGCACAGAACACGACTGAAGTTTACCTGCCAACTGTCATTGTCATAATCCCGATAAAAAATCTAAAAAATGTTTTAAAGAAACCGGAGTTCTAGCCAGGTGATCACATGTAACCAATCGCTTATTCTTATTTCTTATCTTATGTTATTTCCTATATAAACCCAACTTTAATCTTGTCCAACCTTATTTTTACCTGATTTATTGGATCTGCTGGTTGCTCCTGCGGAGGGGCTCATTTCTCCTACGTTTTAAATACTCTATTTGTTTAGGTTGCCTCCTGTGTTAGTATGCCTAAGAGCCCTTTTCTTTTTTTGTTCTTCTTTTAGGCATACTTTCAGTTCATATTTTAAAAAACAAAAGAGTTATGGCGTCAGGTCTTCTTTCTGACATTATTTTTTGGACAAAATATCTAATTGTAACTGACGACGAAATAGGGCGATTTGTGTGAACTAATTCTCGTTGGTTCATTTACCAACGTCGCATTCAGTTATTTCGTAGTTAATGAAATCATGCTAAAGACAACTAGGCTACATGACCCAACCGCGATTTGCAGTATGGTATACCAGAGAAAACTAACGTCTCTGTCGCCGACGTCCTTACAAAGTCATTTTATTTTACCGTCGGCAACCGACGACGCTTTTCTAATAAGGACTACGTCGTCAACTAAACTACTAGTTACGGGTTAACAGACTACTAAAATTTTCACTTGATCTGACGTCGGACGTCGGATCAAGTCAGAAACAGTCGGAAGTCGAAAAAATGCTGCTTGGGTAGCCATAGAATATATAGGTACTCCTAAATTAAATGGTTACCTGAGACTATGTATTTATTAAACCCCCCCCTAGACAATTTCTGCACAAGCCACTGTATGTTTGACATTCTTAAGATTACCTATAATACTTGAGCGATATATAAATATGATGACTTATATGATTAATCTTTTCTGCCAATTTGGTAATTTTTGGATCATATCTTGGAAAACAATTAAACTCATTTTTCAATCACTTTAAACACGTTAATTTTTTTATAATGGTGGAATTTTTTCTACCAATTAGTTTTTTTTTAAAAGTCATTTCTTTTATTTGTTTTTTACATTAAAAAATGTGTTTTTTATATATTTCAATGCCTAAACGTAATTTGTTAAACTAAACTTAAAAGAGAAAGAAATATGCAGAAAGAAAATACCAATCGAAGAAAAGAATATTTATTGGCCTATCGTTTATAGTGGCGGCGTTTATGATGTTTTTACAAGGCGAGTTTAAAATGGCCGTCAATTACTTGTCAAAGTAAACTCAGCTGGCACCTCCATTTTTTTTCTTTATAATAATTTCTTAAATAATTTACAGAATAAAAATAAAGTTTATAGCAATCATTGTTCCCTAGGGGTCGTTCTAAAAACCATGAAAAAATGCTCCTTCGAGTTTTTTGGATGACATATTTCGAAAAAAATTTTCAAATAGAACTTACAGATTTTGAAATAAAGCCATTTCAAGTTTTAATATTTACAATGTTGCCATATTGTAAATCTGCTCCTTATAGGTGGCAATTTTGTATTTTTGGTATCCCTAAACATACCTCTATCTATGATGAACATCTCAAGGTAGCCCATTTTTTTGTGAGGTCCTATATTTTAAGCTATGGCACTTCGACTACTATTAGAAAAGTAAATTTTGTGAGATAGAAAAAATGCATTTATGCGTTTGTTTTTAAAACTAAAGTACATACTCGACTCGTGTCACCATACTAACAAACAAAACACTACCTTTCACAACTCCAAACATTCACCGAGGAGGAATTCAAAAAATCCTCCGAGAACATCCTGAAATGCTTCGCAGGACATGCTTCACAGTTGCAGGCCGCTGCCGTCATTGTATTGAGCAATATGGCCACCAATTTGAACAGCTACGTTGTAACGTTTAAATTTTGTTACTAAAAAGAACTAGTATTACAGTTTTAAAAATCTTATAGTTCCTTAACAAAATAGCGCGTCTGTGTATTATTTCCTTTTTAATTTAACTTGACTCCCAATGTACTAGTCTAACGCATTCGCCAAATTAAAAAAAAAGTTTGAGCGTAAGAGATTATGTGGGAAAATTTAATACGATTAATATATATATTTTTTTTTTCTGTAGTATTTAAGAAACGAATAAAAGAACACAAACTTTGTAAATAATTTTATTAAAAATAAAACGTATGTATATATGTAATAGCAACGATAGCAAATCATATATAGCTTTATGACGAAGTGGGGTTCTGTCTCTTAATTTATTATTTTGTCTATTCTTCTCCTATAATTAAGATATATTATTTTTTTTCCATTGATGCAGCTTCTATGTAACATGGCAGTCAACCTGAAACAGAAATAGTATTCTGAAACTTTGTATTCCTTTTTTTTATTATTATTTTCATCTTACCTATTTTCTCACCTATTTTCTTTTCTATCCGTTCTCCATTTTTCTTCTATGCATCTCGTGTCGAAGATCTATTATTTTGTGCCTGAAAGAAAATAAAATATTAATTAGTTAATATTAACTAACAGAAATTTATTTGCCTAGCCGTCTATTTTCTATTCTGGCTATGTTAGTAATATTTTGTCGCTTATTACCTACCAACCTTAATCTAGGAACATTTCTGTTTGAATCACTTCTTTACTGTTCTGCAACCCATTCTCCATTTCCATTTTTCTATTTTCTATTTCACGTCTATCTTATATCTACCGAGATCTCTATTTATCTATGTCAATCCTAGAACATTTTCTATTTTGCCTAGCTTATCACAGAGTGGTCTGATGACTCATAGATCATTTCATAGATTTCTACCTAGAAATAGATAAATAATTTAATTAATCTGTCATGCCTAACTATTTCTATCACTATTTTATTAATTTTACTTCGGCCTACCTTCGTGTACGTTATTGATAATCCCTAGTAATTTTCCTGGATAGTTTTACGTCTCTTTTAAACAATTTTGCTGCACCACACGCACCTTTGTTTTGATTTTCGTTATGCCTACGTTTTCCTAAAATTGAACTGATTTTTAAGCTAAAAATAGATTCAGTCACCTGTGTGTTAGTTTGGAACTGAAAATTTGCTATGATGCCACCTTAGTCAATATTTCCGAAATATGTCTTTGGTAATTTGTTTTAACTTTTTAAATTAATTTAATATCTTTGTAACTTGTGATATTTTAATTGTCCCAAACCATACATTTATAGCTTGGTCAGTTTTAATTCTTTTCTTTGGTGTATTCTAATTATTTCATGACTGTTCTCAAAACTTAGGGAAGATTCTTTGCTGTGCACAATCTGAAAGACTTGCATTTTTAATGTTTAATTCTTGCACTCATAAGGGTTGCCATATCCATTGGCAAAATATTTTTAGGACTATCAATTTATTAAAAGAGAAGGCGCTTTATACGTTGACTGTAAACTTAGACGTAATAATTTTCATATTAAATGCACAATTTGTCAAATATGGGGAAAATTAATATTGTCCTCTTTATTTGATTAACTTTATTCAAATCGGTTGTTGCACTTCAAAATAGTGGTCATGGTATTTAAAGATCTGTAGCTTATATCGGTCGTTTCATGTAGCTACTAAATCGCCCATGGATTAGTTGTCTTTTTATGCTTCTTTCTCATTTTTATAAAATGTTGCCTTGTCTTTGTTGGACTTTTAAGACCATTTCAGTAGTTAACTTACTTTCTGAATACTCTTTCATTTTATTTTACTGGAGTCCTTTTTCCCCTTTTCTGTCCTATTTTTGTACATATTTTGCTGGTTGTTAGAAAAGGACAAACTGTAAGATTTTTTAGAAAAAGTTAATTTACTTTCATTTGTTAATTACGATCAAATGGTTTTGGAGTGCGCAGCACAGTGTTTTTAGAGGCATTCAGAACCAACCTTTAAAAAAGAACACACGATAACACGTCATTGGTAACCGCTAGTTCGAGATCTTAATTTTTATTCTGGCTTTATTTTCGCAATCCTTAGTGGGATTTCAAATTAAGTAATCTCAAAGTAATTCTTGTGTTTGGGGCTACGTTTCTGAGAAGATATTTTGCGCGTTTTGCTGTTTTGGGACCAAGATTACACTCGCATTGTTTGCGGATTTCTGTCGGACTTACCACATGCACGTGACTGTGTTTCTTGCCCTCCAGACATACTATCGAGAGCTCAAGTGCCAGTCTAAAACCTAGCCTTACTCTGAATCAACACCTGACTCAACCACCAAGCCTACCCTGTCTTTTGGATCACCCTTTTGTATGAGGCTTACCTGCTCTTCACAAGGACAGTGACCCTTATTCAGCTATTTTGGATAAACAGATAAGTTTAGGCTTAAAAATTTATCGCGCTGATGCGCTTCTGCAAGACTGCGATACTGCAAATACTGCCTTGCGCTACTGCGAGACTGAGTCGCGCTACTGCGAATCTGCGTAATTCCGCGCATTCATTTTAGTTATAGTTTTATTATTTTCTGGTTTAATTATTTGATACGATTTATTGATTCTCCGTGTGAACCGAAAGTGATCACTTGAGGGGCTTAGAAGGTACATAACAGAATGATGTGCTAAATTAGAATAACTTTTTTTTTGGGTTCAACTTATTTAACCTTTTTTTTCCTGCCTTTTAAGGTACCCCCCTATTTTGTAGATAATATGAATTATATTAAACTCATTAAACGGGTGAATTAAATTTGCTTCTTTTAAATTTCCCACAAATTATAAATCGTGTTTTGGTTAAACACCTAAAACAAATAGGCAGCTTTTCCAATTTAGCTGGTTTTGGAAAAATTGGTGGCGTCCACTAAAGTACATTTTGTTTTCTCCCACTCCCAATCTCCAAGACCGAGCAACGGGTAATAATAAAAAAAAATGTATTTGCATCCCGCACTTTAAAACTTTTAACTGTTTAATTCAAAACCCGATTTCTTTAATCAAAGATAAAACCACAATTTTTTTTTATTCATAAGCAAAAAGTGCGTCGCAACGTTAACCTTTTGTAGTAATTTAACATAAAAAATATATACATTAATTCGGTCGTTGCGTTTTTCATTTATTTTTCCCTCCTGCAAATCGGGGAACTGATTTATGCTGAACCCTGTATATTACGTTTTAGGGCTTTCGTAATATATAAAAAGTAAAAATTCAAAAATTTTGATGTTTTATTTTCCAGAATATACGTTTTTTTCTTACGGAACTCAAAAAAACATTCATTAAATTTGTAAAAACACATGGGCGGTTTGTTCTTTCCCAATAAATTATCTTAAGAACATCGAGAAAGGTTTGAAATGTCCACCGAAAACCAATCCAATTAAGGCCACGAGTACACTTAAATCCGGCCATTACGGCTTGTGCTTTGATATTTTTCTTTGATTCTTTTTTTTTCGTTTTTTCTTGGCTTGTCTTTTACCTCGTTCGCTTATTCGTTCGAGAAACTGAGCATACTTGTGAAGCTTGAGCAGAGGTCAGCTGATCATCAAGCTCACAGAGCTTAAAAAAAAAATGAGTTTTGGAGCTTAAAGAAAAATATGTTGTTTCCTCTTCTCAGTTTATGTTATGAGTAAAGCGTTTTCTTCCATGGAAAGGTACAATGGCTCTCCTCATTACTTAATGCAGATGGGAGAGGTAATTATAAAAGTTTAGGAGCAGAGATTCTTTTTGGATAGAGAGGTGGTGGCAGTAAAAAATTAATCATTTCACCCCATTTGAAGTTTATATAGTTTTGGTAAAGACACACCATAGATAATAAAAAAAAATATTGACAGACGTCTAGGTGGGGGCTTTTTCTACAGGGAGGCCCCGAAATTTGCAAAAAATAATAGCTATATGAACTCATTTCATCCATCTGCAATTTATATTAAAACAATCTACTTAACTCAGGACTGAAAAAAAATCAAACGGTACCCGCCTATGGCGTGGCGGGGCGTTTACGAGTAGTTATATCCCTGCCAAAAAAACCACTTCAAAACTCTTAAAAACTGATCAAGTCTTGATGAAATTTTAAGAGATTTTATTGTTTTGAAGAGACTTGACCTGTCAAAAATGTATGCCACATGAAAACTGACAAATTCTTATGTTTCATGATGTTACACCAGACACAATTTTCAAATAATTTCTGACTATTGAAAACTTACAAGATTTCATTATGTTACACCAGACACATGTCTAAGAGAAGGGACGTTTTCAAAAGATTTTACAAGATTTCATGAGAAATAGGATAAAAGGTTGTGAAGATTTGACAAGATTGTATAAGTATTAAAGTGTGGAATATAGACATGCAAGTACAAGCAGATTTGACAAACAAGATGCGAATTCAAAAGATTTTATGAGTACCTATAAACAAATATTATTAAAAAGAATATATAATCAAAATTTAACTATCAAGATATCACAGGAGATACCATGAGATTTAGCAAGCAGAATTTTGATGAGATTTTAAAAGTAAAAATGAATGTTTTTCAAAAATTTTATATGATTTCATTTCGAATATCTTTTAAAATAAAATCTGTATGAAATGTTCGACTCACTTTCTCCAAGATATTTAAGGATTTGGTCCACGATTTGGCCTAAAAAGTGTCAACTGTTTGGTCCATAAGGTTGTCAAACTTTTCTATATATTAAAGAATGATAAGATATATGTTCCACCTGCTTATCAATCACTTTTAATATGGATTCGTTTAAAATCTTTAAAATACTATACTTATCAACTGTTATCCTAAATTATTTTAAACATTTTTCAAAACTCCTGAAAATTCATGATGTTTGACGAGTTTTGAATCTTTTTCCAACACTGACAGTTCATGAGATTTCACTCGAAAGTGGTGTTTCATAAGCCGCATGAAATACTGACCAGAACTCGTGAACTTTCACTAGTTCTTTTTTACGAGTTTTGACGCGGTATTTTTGGCAGGGATTTTTTCAAATATTTATGATGCATAAAAAAGTTAGTCATTTCATCCCTTCTATAATTAGTGCTATTATGTCAAGATCCTCAGCGAGATAACAAAAAAAAATTTGGCACGCCTCGAGGTGGGGGCCTTTTTTTACAGGGAGGTCTCTAAACTTGCAAAAAATAATAGCTCTATGAAGAAATTTATCTATTTTCTGATTAGGGCTATTGTGTTAAGGGCCCCACCAAATAGGGAGACTTCAAAACTTGCAAAAAATAATGGCTATATGAAGTCATTTCATCCCTTTTCTGATTTGTGCTATTATGTTAAGGACCACACCTCTTTTTTGTGATTAGTGCTATTATGTTGAGGGTTCCACTAAGATAACAAAAAAAATTAGTATACACCTCTGGGTGGGTGCGTTTTTTATAGGGAGGCCCCAAAACTTGCAAAAAATAATTACTATATGAACTTATTTCATCTCTTTTCTTGTTAGTGCCATTATGTTAAGGGCCACAAGATGACAAAAAAAATATTGGACCCCTCTGGGTGGAGGCGTTTTTTACAGGGAAAAAACATACAAAAAATAAATTGCTATATGAACTCATTTCATCTCTTTTCTGATTAAGTGATATTATGTGAATGGTCCCACAAAAGTAACAAAAAAAATATTGCGCGCCTCTAGGGAGGCCTCAAAACTTGCAAAAAATAATTGCTATATGAACTCATTTTACCTCTTTTCTAATTAGTACTATTATGTTAAGGGCTTCACAAAGATAACAAAAAAAATATTACACACCTCTGGGTGGGGGCGTTTTTTACAGAGAGGCCCAAAAACTTGCAAAAAATAATTGCTATATGAACTTATTTCATCTCTTTTCTTGTTAGTGCCATTATGTTAAGGGCCACAAGATGACAAAAAAAATATTGGACCCCTCTGGGTGGGGGCGTTTTTTACAGGGAAAAAACATACAAAAAATTATTGCTATATGAACTTATTTCATCTCTTTTCTGATTAGTGATATTATGTTAATGGTCCCACAAAAGTAACAAAAAAAATATTGCGCGCCTCTAGGGAGGCCTCAAAACTTGCAAAAAATAATTGCTATATGAACTCATTTTACCTCTTTTCTAATTAGTACTATTATGTTAAGGGCTTCACAAAGATAACAAAAAAAATATTACACACCTCTGGGTGGGGGCGTTTTTTACAGAGAGGCCCAAAAAAAGCCGCACTACCTAATCATCATCATATTTTTACTTAATTCGTATGGATGTAAACTACACTTTACATCCATACATCTCAATTGCCACCACCTCTGTATCTATTTTTTCTGTAGTAAATTTAGCTCAGGAAATTTCGAAGTGATGTTCGAAACGGGTCATGTGATATCCATACATTTTGGTTAATTTAGTTAAAATCGATTAAGGCGTTCTTGAGTTATCGTGTATACAGACAGACAACAGACCGACAGACAACTTTTTTTTTCATCGATTAAGGTGTTTTGGAGCCTTTCCAGCAAACACAAATCTTCGGCATTGAATCGGGCCAATGTCGACAACGTCGGCAGTGTGTCGGCATCGGCGACTACACTCTGGCCCAATGTTGGTCAGATTGCGATTTTCAGTTTTCGGTCAACAATCGGCAACTGACGGAGGTCCACATTACTACACGTCTTTATACCGACACCACTTTAGGACCGACGATGGCCCGATTGGAACTTTGTTTAATCGGTCGAATATCGGCAACTGACGATGGCCCGATTTACTATAGTCGACTTTATGCCGAGGCCTACTTTATCTGCTTTAAGGCCGACAACGGTCCGATTGGAACTTTGTTTAATCGGACGAGAATCCGCAATTGACGATGGCCCGATTTACTATAGTTCACATTATGCCAACGCAAACCTTATCTGCTTTAGGGCCGATGATGGTCCGATTGAAACTTTCTTTAATCGGTCGAGAATCGGCAACTGACGATGGCCCGATTTACTATAGTCGACTTTATGTCGACGACCACTTTATCTGCTTTAGGGCCGACGATGGTCCGATTGGAACTTTGTTTAATTGGTCGAGAATCGACAACCGACGATGGTCCGATTAAGTCACCTTAAAATTTAAAGTGCTTAATAGTTTCTTCCTAGTATGTAAAGATGGCGCTAATGTCACTATGTTCCCTGTACAGTGGAAGATAATATAATATATATAATGAGCAAGGATATTTAAAAACTAGAATGCGGACTTGACAAGATGGTGGTAACTTAAACCAGCTCGACTGGTTAAGCACCGGCATTATCGAAACTTTGTAGTTTGCCAATGTCAGGCCGCTTTAAGCTACCACCGACGGACCTCCGTTAATCGCCGACGTTGGACCGCTTTAGGAAACCAATGTCGGACTTGAATAATTTACCGATGTCGGGCCGAGACCAGCTTTCCTACGTTAGACCGACCAAATTAAGCAGTTATGGGCGGATGGTCGGTACCATGTGGTTAAACCATAACGGACCTTAATCGTACCATTGGTCCGACGACTGGCCACAGTCTAACACTGCATCGGCAAACATACAATTGGCCCTACATCGCAAAGCGGACAAAAAATACTGCTGGTCCGATGTCGTAAATCGACGTCGTGCCGATGACGACAAATTCGGCAATCGTCATCGGATCGACGAAGGCCCGCGGGAACCGTGTTTGCTGGGTTACTAACTCATTTTTTATAAAATTAAGAGAAGTCAAAATGTGTATGTGAATGTAGTTAATAAAAAAATGCGCCCAGAAGCTCCTGTTGTTTATATCTAAGTATTTTCTAAACTTAAAATGTTTCATGAGACACCCTGTAAAAGCAACGCAAAAGGTAATTAAAACGATCCTATAAACCGCGCGGACGTTAGGATTTATTGAACGATAAAATTGAAATTGTAAAGGCGCATATAGGTACATACTTTTTTCCAGACTGTTAAAAATGCGGTGCATGCGTCTGCAAAAAAACTATAAATTATGCATTTTATAGGGTAGGTATGCCCAAAAAAACGCACGTTTTAAATTACTATAACTGAGCGAGAAACTGTACGAGAACTGAACGAATTATTGGGAGTTTTCCTATTGAATTTCTTAAATTCCATCCATAGGATTTTACATAAAAATCGGTACACAGAAAAAAAATTGGCCATTTAAAGCCAAAAGTTTCGAAAGTTTATTTTTGTACTTTAAAAATCATGACGTATCAATACATGTAACTGTAAACACTACTAGACAAAACGGCTATATAAAGAGTTTTTTTTTTAAACTTTTATCAAAAACATCAACAACAATCTTTTAAAAATATCAAACTGTCAACGAATAAAATGTCGCATCAATGAAAGTCACCGAATAAAAAGGCACATCGCCATGGAAACCACCACTGTTATTTCATTTACCAGCCGCCTTGATTTATAGTGTAAAAATGTTGTGTTGTGAGAAGTGCTCTGCGTTCAAGATTTTTAAAAGTATTGTCCTGTTTTTCTTAGATTTTTTGATGAAGGTATTTTTAAAAAATAGTTTTCGCTGCGCTCGTTATTTAAACCAACGCTTGTAAAAAAGCACTATTTTAGACACACACGATTTTAGTAACTGTCTGCAGATATGACTGAAGCATGGCTTATGGTTACCGATGCAAGAAACTTTTTTTTTATACCTTCATCAAAAACACGATTTTAGTAAGTGTCTGCCGATAACTGAAGCATGGCTTTTTTGGTTACCGATGCAATAACACTTTTTTTTTGATCACGGGTGCAAAAAAAGATTTCTGTCCGGTTTTTACCCAAAAAGGGAAATAGCGAAAAATAGTAATATTGAAAAAATCTAATTACTCTTGCCTAAAAATTAAGCCATTTCCGACAGTTTTCACTAAGTATTTAGGAAAAAATTGTTTAAAAACATCGTCAAAGTATTAAACTGTCAAAGATTAAAATGTCGCAACAATGAACGTCACCAAGTATAAAGGCACGTCGCTATGGCAACCATTCTTATTTCATTTAGCAGCCGCCTTGATTTATAGTGTAAAGATGGCGTGTTGCGAGAAGTGCTCTTCGTTCGAGATTTTTAAAAGTATTTTCCTGTTTTTCTTGGATTTTTTTATACTCGCGGCTAAACTGTGCTTTTTTTTACTTGCGTTTTTAAATACCTCGCTTGTAAAGAAAAGCACTATTTTAGCCACTAGTTGTAAAAACTACTATTTTTTATCATGGGTGCAAAAAAAGATTTTTGTCCGTTTTTTACCCAAAATTAAACAGATATAGCGGAAAAGAGTAATATTGAAAAAAATCTAATTGTTCTTGCCTAAAAATTAAACTATTGCCGCCACTTTAATTACTAAAAAAAGTCTCACACTGAGAATTTTTTTAGTAAAGTGGTTTTGGCTGGCGCCTATGTTGCCAAACAACCTTGCTAGAACAGCAAAGTTTCTACTAGAACAGCAGAGTTTCTTGCTAGAACTCGAATAGGAAAATAATGTTTAGGAGCCCCAGCCAAAAAATTAGTTATGCCAGCAAAAAAATTTAGTAACCCAACATTTTAGCAAAAAACTTTGCTTTTCCAGCTAAGAACGTTGCTGTTCCAACAAGAGGTTATGGCTAAATAGGCGCCAGCAAAGTTGAAAATTTCTCAGTGCAGTGTGCTATGGAAACCATTGTTATTTCATTTACCAGCCACCTTGATTTATAGTGTAAAGATGGTGTGTTGCGAGAAGTGCTCTTCGTTCGAGATTTTTAAAAGTATTTTCCTGTTTTTCTTGGATTTTTTGATAAAGGTATTAGAAAAATAGTGTTAACAACTCGCGGCTAAACTGTGTTTTTTTTTACTCGCGGCTTTAAATAACTCGCTGCGCTCGTTATTTAAACCCACGCTTGTAACAAAAGCGCTATTTTAGCGACTAGTTGTCAAAACTACTATCATTTCTTCGATCTATTAACGTTTTGGCTGAAGATTGGGTGATAGACCCATGTGTCCTGCATCCTGGAAAGTCCCTTTCCAGGACGCCAAATGTCCCGCAAAAGTCTCAACTAAGAAAATACGTTCCTTACAGCCGCCACATTTTGTTCTTTATGCAAAATTTAAATTATTTTCATTGGAAAGCCCATTCGTTTTTGAAGATTTATATTAAATTGCTAGAGACTTCTTTTAATGGGGATTTGGATCAACTCTATGAAGAATTTTTTGTTTTGAAACCAAATACTGCCAGTAATTTGCAAAAGTAGTAAATTACCAAGAACAATAAAGAAATGGGATCAAATTTTTGAGTCCAATCCGGAATTGAAAAAATTTAGTTACCTACAATAGTACAATTTGTGTTTAGATTAGAGAGAATATTTTCATTATGTGCAGCAGCATGGCGAGAAGATCGTAATAGACTGACAATAGAACATCTAAAATCTGAACCACAGATCAAAGTAAACTACTCATTTTCTTGCAAAGATTTTTATGTTTATGCTAAAAATAATTTAAACTTATTAAGAGCAGCAAAATCAAACGCTAAAAGTATCAGTTTTAAAACCAGTATACCTATATTTTTTTTAATTAAAAAAATAAGGTTTTTGCAAATGTTTTTATGGTTTTGGAACTATTAGTACTTATATCGTTCGAAGAGTACGTGCATAATACGTACGCTCTCCATTGTACGTACTAGGGACGTACATATTACGAGCACTTTCCAACGCTATGTACGTCTTAGGTACGTCCTTGGGACATGGAAAATACGTACCATTTACGTACATTTGTGTACGTACCAAGTACGTACTTTGTAGGTCCTGCGGTAGACCAATAAAAGACGTAAATTGAACGTAAAATGTACGATGTACGTACGTGGTACGTACAGGAGACGTTTTTGGTACGCACCTTGAGCGACGTAAATAAATAAAATACAAAATATTTTTTATGTCTCGGAGGGGGGGGGGGCGATTTTAAAGCCCAAAAGTTCCTCAGTACGCATGTAAAACTCTCCTGTTATATGTAAAACTGTAAAACCTGTAATTGTAAAAACCTACGGGAAAGAATCTCTAACGGAGAATGACTATTTGTAAAGAGAATGAAAAATACTTATACAAATGTTTGCTTTACAAGTGAAAGAAATGTTACATAAATGAACTACGTCCAAGATATGACAACTTAATAACGTAGTAAGTACGTACAAGAAAAGACCTAAATATAACGTAAAAATACGTTTTCACTGTACGTACGTTTTACGTACACTTTTGTACGTACATTGTACGTACCTAGTAGGTCCCGGGACGTAAAGGCGTAAAATGGATGTAAAATGTACGTCCATGGTACGAATGACGCTGTCTGGGCAATGTCCCGCAAAACAGATTTTGAAACATTGCATTGGGTGAGCCAATATAATGCATGTTCCATTGGCTCAATGGGCAGAACAACACCATCTCAACTCAAAAGTCAGTTAACTCTTTATCATTTTAGCATAAAGTAAAAAATTAATTACTTTATGATTTTAGTATCCTTTGGTCTACTATTGCGGCCATATTGACATCAAACTGACAGAAGATCCATGTTTTTCCTGTCAATTTGGTTATAAAAATGGCGGCAACAGTCAGCTAAAGGGCACTAAAGAGATAGTAGTTAACTTGCTTCAGTTAATAACGGTGTTGGACAAAATTGGCCCTTAAAAATTTTACAAATTTTTTGATACCCTTGTCGCCATCTAGGAGTAGCCGCCAGAACTTTTTCGTCAGTTGGCCAAACGACCACCAACTAACACAAAAGAATAGTCAGTGTCCCAATATTAAAACTACTCTAGTGGCTATTAGCAGTGTAGCCACCCGTGATAACTCTGGCTGTCATGAATGCCAAACTCCCTAACCTATGATGCCAACATTGGATATTTAAGGTTAAGTTAAAAAAAAAGTAAAAAGAAGTAAAAATGCTTTTTAGAAGACTGTTTGTAAACTCACCGAGGCCTCTCAGAAAAATCAGCACAGTTGTCTCAAAAAATTATCCCAAAAGTGTAAAAATAACGGAAGTGGAAAAGACGGTTTTTTTGAAAAATGTAACCCCTCTTTCAGTGGGTTTAAGGTGCTATGCTAAGGGCAAGGATCGAAAGAAAGAAAACAAAGGTTTGCAATTTTAGTACTAGTGGATAATTAAAAAGCTGGGTTTATACAGACAAATAAAATTTAAAATAAAAAAAGTCTGGTTTATACAGCTAAATAAAAATAACTTTGAACCAATCAGCACACAGCTGCTGCACATACACCAATAGTTGGAACAACACCGTTCTCAACTCAAAAGCCAGTTAACTCATTTTCGATTTAGTATCCTTTGGTCTATTATTGGACCCATATTGACAAGAAACTGACAGAAAATCCAGGTAATTACGCAGTATACGGTTTTCTGCCATTTTTGATTTTTTTTGAAAAATTCGGTAATTATGCAGTATACGGTTTTCTGCCATTTTTGATTTTTTTTGAAAAATTCTTTATGGGGGCACCTTCTAGGGTCCCTAGGACGCCGTTTGGGTTTTTTTTTTTGATTTTTTTTGTTTTTTTTTAATTTTTTTTCACTAAAACAAACCAAACCAACACAGTCCAACCCAACCTAATCCAAACCAACCCAAAAAAATTAAAAAAACCCTTTACAACCCCCCCTGGGCACCCTTTTTTCTCGTTAAAAAAAAAAAAAAAAAATCGGGCGCAGGCGGATTTGGGGTCCTAGGGACCCTAGAAGGTGCCCCCATAAAGAATTTTTCAAAAAAAATCAAAAATGGCAGAAAACCGTATACTGCATAATTACCAAAAATTCTTTATGGGGGCACCTACTAGGGTCCCTAGGACCCCAAATCCGCCTGCGCCCTATTTTTTTTTTTAAGAGAGAAAAGGGTGCCAGAGGGGGGTTGTAATGTGTTTTTTTGATTGTTTTGGGTTGGGTTGGAATACATTGAGTTGCGCTGTTTTGGATTGGGTTGTTTTAGTGAAAAAAAATTAAAATAAACACAAAAAAATTGTAAAAAAACAAACCGGCGCAGGCGGATTTGGGGTCCTAGGGACCCTAGTAGGTGCCCCCATAAAGAATTTTTCATAAAAAATCAAAAATGGCAGAAAACCATATACTGCATAATTACCAAAATCCATGTGTTACTTGTCAATTTGATTATAAAAATGGCAGCCAATGTAGACCTAAAGGGCACTGAAGAGGTAGGAGTTAACTGGCTTTTTGGTTGAGACAGTGTTGGTTGAAATAATTAAACTAAACTCTAGACTAAACAAAAACAAATTAAAAAATGCAAAAAACCTGAAAAACACCCATTTAAATGACAACAACAAATGAAACTGAGGTTTTGTATGTTAAAGGGGCATGCATAAATCCATTTTCAGATAAAAATAAAAGTTGCCCATCTTTTCATTCTAATCTCTTATTTTGAATTCTGCTGTATAAATGTGTACATTGTTCCCCATAAGTTCAACTTTTATTTTAATTTTGATTATTGTTTTTATTTGCCTGTGTAAACCCAGCATAACATTTTTTTTTATTTTAGTCAAAAATCTTTAGTAGGCTCCAGTGTAGGCTTTAAATTTTGTGGTTATTGTTAACATTTTACAAAAATGCTTATTTTTCTCAGATTCAGAAATGATCACTACCAAATAGTCACTTTGCTTAATCTATACTTGCTTTGAACCAATCTACCAAAATGTTTTGTTTTTTGTACATGATTGATTTAACTAATTTTAAATAGGTCAGGGCACATTAAAACAGCTATACCAAAGGCAAATGACTAAGAATTAAAAAACAGACACAGACAAGAAAATGTATCTTTATTACTATTCAAATATCATGTTTAAGGTGAGGTTTAAGGTTCTATAATCAAATACTACCCTTGACAATAAATACAGTATTAATTACACAAAAAATAAACTTGTGTGTGGGGGTCATATATATAAGCCAAGGCCTAAGCATTTTTTAGTAGGTAGGTTGCGATTCTTCAGAAACGACAGAAAATCTCACCCGTCAGAATTCTGGAAAGTGGCGATTTTGACTTATCACCTCATTTAAAATAAAAACACAGCAACCTTCATATTTATCCTAACGTTTTAATAAAAACTGCGTCATTTTTTTATAAATGCTTTATAAATTTAATATTTTAAAGATATTCTTCACTATGTGTACCAATAAACATCAAAAATTCTCACCATGTAAAAGCAAAGACAGAATTTGTGTGACTTTTCTGAACAGTTACAGCAAAATATTCCATGGCTATCTACGGTTTTGTATGTTAAAAGTTTTAAAGGTTTGTTTACACATAAAAATATTTAAGGAATATTAGCAAATAGTCCTGACAAAAAAGCATTAAGTGTAAACTTGTGTTTAACAATCGGCAGATTTTTTGTAAGGGCGAGATTTTCTGACGGTTTTTGAAGAATCGCGACCTTAGTGTCAGGGTTTATATTTTTGTAGTTGTATAAAACAGAATGTTTCTATTATTTATATTTTATCTATCTTACTCTTTGTCAAGCGCTGACCCAAAATTTATGCATGTATTGCCATTGTCAAATCCCATGTAAATCTGATTGTAATGCCATGGGATTTGTACATGTATTGGTGTAATGCCATATGTTAATTTAAATGGTATGGTAATTGTAATCTACTGCATTTTCCCAAACATGTTTCCTGCTAGTAAGACAAAAATATAGGAGCCCTAGAAGAGAATAACATGACAATATTTTTTTCAGCTTTGATCCTACATATACTTATTATAAATAATGTCCCACAAACTCCATAAACATTCTTTCTAATGCTCCTTTAATATTTTTATAGGAAAGGGCAAAGTAATCATTGATGAAAACCAACTTGCAGAGCTGGTGAATGTGAAATCTCTCAAAAGTCACATGCAGCAGGCTGTTACACATTTAGAAGAAGAGTTTATTAAGAATTTGTCCTTACGATCAACAACAGGTAGAAATATTTTTTTCCTACGAGTGTGCTTAAAGCGCGTTTTTCCGCACCAATTTTCATTTGGATTGGAAAGTTCAACTTTCCGCACGCCGCGCGTAAAAAAAAAAATTCACCCACAATATGTGTAAAAAACTTACTTAGTGTGCGTGAAATTTTTTTTACGCAAGCCGTTTTTTGGTAAAAAATGTTACTTTTTGAACTAAAGGTATATTATGAAAAATTTAATTTTTATGATAGGTATAATAAAGTCAAGCCAAACTTTTAGGTTTTATAACAAATTATAATTTTATTTAAGGTAAAAATAACAAATCTAATAAGTATTAACTTATAATGTGCATCTATTCTTTCGACATTTTCGATTTCTGGACCGCATGTTGTAGATGTTGTGAATGCCTGGAAACCCGAACAATATGGAGAACCAAACTATATCAGCGTGCATAAAAAACTGGCTTAGCGTGGGTGAAAAAATTTTTCACACATGTTTTTTGTTGAAAATAGTACATAAATGTGCAATTGGTTGCATTCTGCAGGAGCAACTATACCTAAGTCACATAGCAACAACAAAACAATGAAAATGCTTTAACATGAGCATGGTAGAATAAAAATATGGAGAACTACACTATATCAGAGATAATAAATGAAGTGTGCGTAAAAAAAAACTCATTTTTCACACACGCTGTTTTTTGTTGAAACTTTTAAATTTTGACTTTGAAATGTGTTTATTAAAAACTAATTTTTGAAAAAGAAAATTATCAAAAACACGTAGGACAAAAATTGTACACAACCCTTGCAGAAAGTGCCCTTTTTTTAGTCATTGTTTTAAAAATTCTCTTTCAAAGTACAGCTCATTAGAAGAGCTGAGGAAGCAGAGGGACAGTTAAGAGTGACAAAAAAATATATACAGACAAAAATTTTCAAGAATTACTTTTAATAGTTTTCTTCCTGACACATAAAAATTTTATATTTTGCCAAAAATCGTTTTTTCCTTTTTTTTTAGGTGCCATAGAATCCTTGCAAGTTTCAGTGGATGGAAAAGAACATACTTTACAGGAAATAGCTCAAATTGTACGAAAAAACCCAAAAACAGTTGTAATCAATATGGCTGCTTTCCCCCAATATATACCAGATGTCCTAAAAACTATTCAAAAATCTGGAATGAATTTAAATCCACAACAAGATGGTAATACTTTATTTATACCTATTCCAAAGTAAGTATGGCCAAAAGATATATAATGACCAGTCCCCAAGCCACTTTTTATGTGGAAATTTAGTTATGCCATAATTATGTGCTAATTTCATCCCCAATCAAAACATTTTGTGCTCTTCTGGTTTCTCAGCAAATCGAAAAGGAAAATGGAGTAGCTAGATTAATATTAACCCCAACCAGGAAATATGGCGCCAACCTAAAAATTTTAGGTTTTAAAATTATGTGCTAATTATGTACTCCACGAATATATAAGAAAAAAATCGAATTTTTCATTTTAAATTACGTTTTAGAAGAAAAGGATGGGGTAGCTATAGGTTAATATTAACTTAGCGACTCCACATGTTTAGGTATCACGGAAATTAAAAATTTCAAAAACCAGTATTATCTGAAAATTATGTGCTAATTTCATCCATGATCAGAAAATTTTGTACTTGTCTGGTTTTCAAGAAAATGAGTAAAAAGGATATTAAATTACATCATTTGTAATAACATAAATTAAGTGAATTATTTACTTTATGGTAATAACCTAGCATTCGCAATCTGAAATAGGATTCCAAAGTAAAAATATATTATTACAAAATTATGTGCTCCATGAATATGCCTAAGAAAAATTCGAATTATTCGTTTTTAGTGCCGCTTTTTTAGTGGAGTAATTAAACTAGCTAACCCACTTTTCTTTTTCGATTTTCTCGGAAATCAGATGAGTACAAAATTTTCTGATCATGGACAAAATTAGAACATAATTTAATAATTTTTTTGAAATTTTACACAGATTCCTTTTTTTTTAAACATAATAAAAAATAAAAAAATCGATTTTTTCCTTATGTATTCGTGGAGCACATAATTTTAAAACCAAACATTTGTAGTTTGGCGCCATATTTCCTGGTGGGGTTGCTAAGTTAATATTAATCTAGATACCCCAATTTCTTTTTTGATTTTCCCAGAAACCAGAGGAGCACAACATTTTTTTATTAGGGACCAAATTAGCACATAATTATTGTGTGACTAAATTTTGATTTTCTTGAGGTGGGGTCGCTAGGTTAGAGATTTTTATTTATGTATTTTTAGCGAAAAAAAATATTTTGGAAGAATTTTTAACTTAAATTTCCAAACAATTTGCCAAATCTAGAATAAAGAAAAAAATTAATGTTTTTACAGAAATACAAGAGAAAATATTTTCTCTAATTAAATTGCGCCATAAAATCATTGATATTTTTGTCAACAACAACATTTATAGTATCTCGGTCTTTCTACCAGAACTGTACATTTTTTGTAATTATGCTATAACTTTACACCTATTTGTTATTTAAGAACCTAATAATTTTTTACTAATGCATCTATAACAAAGTTACTATTACAGTTATTAAAAAATTAAATATACGCAAAAGTCCATTCCCCTGGCTGTAATCAAGTCAATTTTGATTTTGATGGAAGAAATTTAGCCAACTAATAAAAATTTTGAACCAAAATTTCTATGTCATAATATTAAAATTTTTGTCACAAGTCACACAAACGAAAGGAAAAAGTTAATACTAAGACAATTTAAACTCCATTTTTATGATATTATGTAATGTCATGATTAAAGGTGTGAATTCTCCTGGCCAAGTTTTAAACTACCCCCCCCCCCCCCCCCGATTACAGGAGACACGTTAGGTTCAGTGTCAGTATACTGGTGGCTTTATAGATAAATATCTATAGTTATAATTGTTTTTTATAAAAAAATATTTATTTATACCCTGGTGTGCATTTTTCTTTAAATCATATATTTTTTGGTAAGAACACTATATGTTTTGAGAATTTTTGTTCAAAACATAACCTCAAAGATTGTAGTATATAAATTTTTTTATGGGTTAATGTCCCTTCACTAGCATATCTCCCTTGGCAAAAACAGACAATGTGTCCCCCTGGAATTATTGAAATTGTTTAACTTGTTCCTAATATTAAATTTAATTTTTAAGGTTGTTTAGTGTTGTTCCATCATAATTAAAATAAACATTTTTGAATAAAATTGTTGTATATTTTGGTAATATTGTCACTCCCCTGGCATCTTTGCTAATGCTCTGGCACTGAAAATAAAAAAATTTCAATAAAAATAAAAATATGTCAGAAAATTGGCTGCTGACAATTGGACTTGAATAGGGGTGTGTAAAACATACATACTATACAAAAAAAACTCAATAAATACACAAAAATTTATTTAATAAAAAAAATCCATTTATGTACAGTTCTGGTAGAACATCTATATAATTTTCCGAAAAATTTTATGTTTCCCATTCAAGACATTCTTTTCGCAACAAATTTGGAGTTAGGACTAGATCCGCTCTTGCTTTTAAATATATAACAAAATTTTTGTTTCATACTAACCCAACCCAACATCTTCCAACCTCCCCCTGCCCCAAGAGAGAGACACCGTCAAAATGGCGAACATTAATATCTTCAATTTACAGTATTTCCACTGGGAAGTACCCACTTTGTACTCCTCAAATGATTCCCTTTTTGAAAGTGTCAAAACAAATGACAGTTTTCGAAGCATGTCCCCCCATTTTTTGGTAACAATATGAAAAGTTTACATTAGATTCCGTTGAAAACGCTCTATCTTCACTTGATAGACGTCAATAAAGATTAAATTTTTTAAAAAGTTTTGTATAATAATAATAATTTAGTTATTTTTAATGTTCTTAAATATACTTATAGTAGGACACGTTTTTTGGTAAATTTAAAGACTGTTAAGAACTTCGATTGAAAGAAATTAATACCACCTTATGTTTTATTTATGCTTTGAAAAATTACAATTTTTGCTGTTTTTTGGATAAAAATGACAGACAGATGACAACAGAAATTTTTAGTAAACAATTGCCTTAAATTATGTCCATCTTCCTCTAAAATACTTTTTTATAGCCTCTCTATTATCTCTTTATCTTCCTCTAAAATTCTGCCCTCTCTCTCTCTAAATATTTTTCATTTTAACAAAGAAAAAATGTTTTTTGGCAGTACTTTTCTTTAACGTCTAAAAAACAGTCGAAACTTGAAAAATTTGAGTTTTTTTTTCTAGAAATCGAAAGTTTGGAAAGAAAGCTTTAACCTGTGAGCAATATCATGGCATAAAAATGTGAGAAACATAGTAAAAATTGATTATTCAAAAACGTTACCCCTTAAATAATGCTAAAATATTTTAAGCCTTAAATTACCATCATGGCATTACCAATAAGCTTGAACTATGAGTACTTAAAAATTAAGCTACACAGGAAAATGTCATGAAATGGCAACTGGTGGTTGAGAGGAAGCACCTGGTATTTTAAACTATAAGACCATGTGGGGTATCAAATTATACCAAATCGGGGACGTTGATCACAAAAACGACAATATTTTTGACGTCTGTCAAATTATTACATAGGATTTTTTAATTAAAAAAATAGAAACACCTGGTGCAAAGGTGTTTTGCTCAAAAATACATTTAATCTTCTTTGTCTTGCATACGAACGACTTTATACTTAAGCTAAAAATAAAAAAATAGATAAATTGTTAAGAGTCATTCAGATAGCATTTGACGGACCTCAAAAATATATATTTTTTTTATTTAATTATAAATTATTTATAAATATTTAACATATTTTTGAAAACATTTCCTTAAATTAGTGACGAAAAACCCAAAAAAAGTAGTTTCAATATTATGAATAGCCACAAACATATAGATTTTATTTCCGTCCCAGATTTGGTATGTACCCCACACGGTCTTATAGTTTAAAATACCATTGCGCTTTAAAAATAAAAAAAATAAAAAGACCCAGATGCAGTTTGAACAATTTTTGACACATGTCAAAACTTTTGACATTTTAATCTTTATTGACGTCTGTCAAGTGAACGGAATCTAATGTAAAATTTTCATTTTGTTACCAAAAAATAGGGGACATGCCCTGACAACTGTCAATTGTTTTGGCACTTTCAAACAGGGAATCATTTGAGTAGTACAATGTGGGTACTCTCCGGTGAAAATACTGTAAATTGAACATATTAATTTCCGCCATTTTCACGGTGTCTGACACGTGTCAAAATGGTTAAATATTTTAAATTCAGCGTTGTCAAGTTAGTTGGAATTGATGCTTTGTTCATGAGAAAACATGTTCTCTGTCCCACGCCTACAACTTTGCCCCACAAACTCCGAAAAAGCACCGAGGGTCAATTTCCATTTAAAAACTGCATTCTTCTTTAATTGATTTCATGAAATTTAGGAAACAGGGACTATACTTGATTACATGATTAAGTTCTTGGATCTCGGTCTAGTGACCCCCCTGCAATTTTTTTACGTGCGCCACTGGTGAAAAACTAAACTTTTGCTTATAAAACTTTATCCTTCTCGAGTGTACTGATGTATCGTTCGTTAACATCAGGTAAGAAATAAGAAAGTTATGAATTTTGAATGAGTGCGTTTGGTCAATCCATATAACTATGAGATAATATAATCAAGTTAGCCTGGAAAAAACGCAGAGTCAAAAAATCCTCTAGGCGCGAGCAGACTGCATCTGTGCAGTAGATTTTTTGCCTTTGACCTTGCCCATGGCCAACCCTGATTTTTACATTATTTTCTTTGGTTTTCGAAGTTATTCTTGTTAAGCATTTTGGGACACTTGGGCGATTATATTATCTCATGGTTATATGGGTGAACCAAATTCAGTCAGACCAAAAAAAAATATCTTGAATTTTTCGAAAATGTCATATTTACATAAAAAGTATGAAAATTTTCAAAATAGTCAGTATTATTAAAATCGGATAAATAAATCCGAAAGCATAGCCAAGCAAATAGTTTTTTTTTGTTTTTTTGGCCTAACTGAACTTGGTTTACCAAACGCATTCATTTGAAAAATTAATAACCTGTAATTAAAAAGCGCTACACACTCGGGATACATAAAATGCCCACTATCTTGAATTTTGCTGCTACCGGCGGAATTAATAGAAAAATTGAAACAACCCAGACATTTTAGCGAGTCAATATTTTTATCAAATATAGGAGTGGGAGAGGGGGTAATAAAAAATTGCGTGAATTATTGAAAACAATATATTTTTTATGATGTTGGGCTCAATTTTCTTCGTTTTGAAACCCCACAACACATATTTTAGTAGGTCAATATTTTTATCTAATGTTTAGAATTAAAATTAATTCAAAAAACACTTTTTTCGATTCCGGGCTTCATTTCCTTCAGTTTGATACCCCACAACCCATATTTTACCTTATCAAAATTTTTATCAAATATGGGGGATGATCCCCCCTATTAATAGGGGGTTGGTTGCTGAAACACATGTCCATCTATTTTTTTAGTAGTCTATAGTACCAATTTCTAAATCTTTGTTACTTTTTTCTTCTGAGATACAGAAGATCCCTTTGCCCCCTTCGAAATCGAATTATCCTTCCCTATTTATCCACCCCCAATGAAAATTTTATTTTTTTCGTTTCCGAGATATAGAAAACCTCTTTTCTCTTTCTTAGCGAGCGCTTACGTCACAAACCCAATATGTCCTTAAATTTTCAAGGTAGGTCAAGTGGTTTGACCTGTGCGTCTATAGTTAACGATGTTGATTATGTTCACTACCGTTCTTTTATTAATTTATGTATAAACCAATCCGCGCGTAACAGCTTGTAGTAGAGAAAAACGAAAAAATTAGATCTACACAGTACTATCAAAGTATTTCCTTTAGGGTTACCAAAGAACACCGAGAAAACCTAGCAAAGAATGCCAAACAGTTGTTTGTAAAATGTAAAACAGACATTCGAGACGTCCAAATGAAGAATGTTAAGCAAATCAAGAAAAAAGAAAAAGTTTCCGAGGACTTGATCAGAAACGTAGAACAACAAGTTGCCGCCATAGCAGATAGTTTTATTGCCGAGGCAGAAAACATTTTGGAACGCAAACAGCAAGAGCTTCTAGGGGAAAAAGAATAGTGATAGTGTCTAGTGGATTTTTTTTATTGTTTAATGGAATAAGAAAAAATTATACTTAATTGTTACATTTTTATATTGTTGCCAATGTACGTTTTAAACGTCCAAAAACTTTTTTTAATGAGGAACCACTAATTTTGTTTGCGAATTTTTTAAATCTAGCCTAGACTGTAGAGTAGAGCAAAATAAATCATTGCAAACGCTTACAAAATTAAAGAATTATTGCCTGCAAAGGCTTAACAGTAAAGGACCCTGCTCGGATATTATAGAAGATGACTTTCGGTGAGATTTGTTTGAATTTTAGTATGTTGTAGATCTCGAGGCCCTGATGAAAAGTTATTATAGCCGCAACATCCGTTGACCAATAGTTTCCGAAACACAGAGGTGCAAAGTGTAACTCACATAGCAAGAATATTAGTATATTGCGTGAATATTCTTAGAACATTCGGAATGTCCAAAACGCATCCTGTGCCCCGTTTTTATTATTCGCTAATCTGACCATTACATTTTTGCATATTTTGACATTATGTGTATTCAAACAAAAAATGTAATGGTAAGAATACATCCATTCTGAATAGTTAGTGAATAATAAAAAAGTGAACCGTTGGACATTCTCTAGTATGTGTTTTGAACATTGCGAAGGTTCCAAGAATATTCACGCAATATACGAACATTCTTAGCATGTGAGAAGTTTTGAGTTTTTATTATTATATTTAACTTTTATTTTACCACCTATGAGGCCTTCTTTAAATTACGTAACACACCTTTTTTGGCAATTTTTGGCCCCTCCCCCCATATAACACTCCGTAACACTTCCGTGGACCCCCCCCTAAAATTACGTAACACTTTGCCAACTCCCCCCTGGAGAAGTACAAAAAATAGTTGGCAACCAAAAAAAAAAAACTTTGACAACCAAGTTGAAAACCAAAAAAAAAGGTTATAATTTCAAAATTTAACAAGTGTGAAAAAAACCATCACTTATGGACAAACACGAAGTGTTAAGTAACACTTCCATGAACCACCCTTCCCCCCCTCGTAACACTTTGTCACACTTTCAACCCCCCGCCCCCTTCACCTTCGAGTGTTACGTAATTTATGGACGCCTCCTATTCTGCGTCATAGTATTATTAACTTTTATTCATTAATTATGTCCTTTTTTCAACATTCTTAGCATGTAAGAAGTTTTGAGTTTTTATTATTATATTTAACTTTTATTTTACCACCTATGAGGCCTTCTTTAAATTACGTAAAACACCTTTTTTGGCAATTTTTGACCCCTCCCTCCCCCCATATAACACTCCGTAACTCACTTATGGACAAACACGAAGTTTTAAGTAACACTTCCATGAACCACCCTTCCCCCCCTCGTAACACTTTGTCACACTTTCAACCCCCCGCCCCCTTCCCCTTCGAGTGTTACGTAATTTATGGACGGCTCCTATTCTGCATCATAGTATTATTAACTTTTATTCATTAATTATGTCCTTTTTTCAATTGCATGCACAATTTTAAACGGAATCACCTGTTTAACGAGAAATTTAAATCGCCTTTTTTTCTAGATTAAATGGGACCAAATTTGGCATTTTCTTTTCCTCTAGAAGTAAATTAAAAATCAATCTAAACTCAAAAACAAACTCGTCTAAATAGACTTTGGAAACATTTGAACGGAAAGTCGAGTTTATGAGCATTACGTCTTGAATGCGCCTCAAAAAGGGCAAAAATTATGAATATTGCGCAAAAAGTGATAAAAAAAAGCTTTGTATTGAATTACACTACTAAAGTTTGCAAGGTGATCTAAAACACAGATCCAATTTCTTTACTCTTACTTTAAATACTGCAGAGCTCAAAAAAACTTTCAAGAAATTAAAAACTAAAAATCAAATGGATTTGACAATATATCTATAAAGTTGCTTCAGTCAATTAAAAAATATGCTTAAAAAACTGCATATCTATGGCGTTAGAGAAGTCGGTTAGAATCATCCTTTTCAAAAAGGGAACACTTTGTTAAAATTGGCAATATGACCTCAAATTCTCTTCCTGTGAAAAACGGTGTACCACAAGGCTCTGTCTTGGAACCAATTTTGTTTCTCATTTACTTAAATGATATTGTTAAATTGCCAATAAAAGGTAAATTTACAGCCTTCGCTGATAACTTGGAAAGGAAAAAACATAGAAGTCCTAAACAAAATTATATCTGAAGATCTCCAAGATATTAAAGATTGGTCTGATTCGAACCTTTTATGTTTTAATACAAAAAAGACTAATATTATGACGTTTAAATTTGTTTATGATGATGTAGTATCAGACTCGGTATTACATTCACAAAAAAATTAATCTCAGTCAGTTACCAAATTTCTTGGAGTTTTTGTGGACAATCAACAAGTTTGGTTAAATAGACTTTGGAAACATTTGTACGGAAAGTCGAGTTTATGAACATCACGTCTTGAATACGCCTCAAAAAAGGGCAAAAATTATGAATTTTGCGCAAAAGCTGATCTAAAACACAGATCTAATTTCTTTACAACCAATAAATACTGCAGAGCTCAAAAAACTTTTAAGATATTAAAAACTAAAAATCAAATGGATTTGACAATATAAAATTGCTTTAGTGTCTTTTAGATAGTGCGCTGATGTTCTTGCTGAGTGTATCAATATTTCTTTCTTAACCGGAGTCTTTCCAGAATGTCTTAAAACGGCAATCGTGCTTCCATTGTTTAAAGGAGGTGATGCAGATAACCCATCAAATTATCGGCCTATTTCGCTTTTGTCAACTCTTTCAAAAATTGTTGAAAAACTGTTTATTGATTGCTTGAAATTAACTCTGTGTTTCGGACTTCCATTGTCTATATTTTATTTATATACGACGTTTAGATCAGTACAATCTCTGATCGTCTTCAGGTGCAAACTACAATCTATTCCTAAGGCTACGTACTTAT
The DNA here is from genome assembly GCA_963921995.1 of Oxystoma pomonae. NCBI lineage: Eukaryota > Metazoa > Arthropoda > Insecta > Coleoptera > Brentidae > Oxystoma > Oxystoma pomonae. Next base: position 45,706,054 of record OY998169.1, on the reverse strand, counting down.
ATACTATGGGAAATCACTCAACCTTGCGTGTTCGCCGAACACGCATGGTCAAAACAACACCGAACGAAGTGGACAGAAGCAAAAGTTTTACCCAAAGAGTCACACTGGAAGAAACAAAAATTCCTTGCCTTTATTGGGCAGAATCAGGGTGTTTTCAGTAGACAAGTGTTGAAATTCCAAATATTTGGAAGCCCCTCCTTGGGCGGAGGCAACTTCTTAAACTTCAAGATTGAGTGATTTCCCACCTGAAGACGATCAGAGATTGTACTGATCGAAACGTCGTGTATAAAAAATATAGATAATATAAGTCCGAAACACAGAGTTAATTCCAAATACATCATTGTCTCAAACTTTCAAATGATTGCTTATCTCGAAAAACATAATTTACTTAACGAAACACAATTTGGTTTACAAGCATTGAAGAGTACGAATGATGCTATCTTTAATGTGTTGGAACAAATTTATACCAGCCGAAATGAGGGTGAAGTTCTTGCTACTGTTTTTGCGACTTTTCTGAAGCCTTTGCGTCAATTACAAAATTATGCTTAAAAAACTGCATATCTATGGCGTTAGAGAAGTCGGTTAGAATCATCCTTTTCAAAACGGGAACACTTTGTTAAAATTGGCAATATTACCTCAAATCCTCTTCCTGTTGGTGTACCACAAGGCTCTGTCTTGAGACCAATTTTGTTTCTCATTTACTTAAATGATATTGTTAAATTGCCAATAAAAGGTAAATTTACAGCCTTCGCTGATAACAACACGCTTACTTCGAGAGGAAAAAACATAGAAGTCCTAAACAAAATTATATCTGAAGATCTCCAAGATATTAAAGATTGGTGTGATTCGAACCCTTTATGTTTTAATACAAAAAAGACTAATATTATGACTCGGTATTAGATTCACAAAAAAATAATCTCAGTCAGTTTCTTGGAGTTTTTGTGGACAATCAACTTATGTTTGATGCACATTATAACAAATTTAAACAACCGACCGGCCAGAGGTTGCTATGCAGTTTGTATTATAGCAAATGAATTGGACCTGAACACAGCCAAACTGGTTTACTTTTCATTAGCAGAATTGCATATAAGCTATGATATCGTTTTTTTAATAAAATTTAGGGCTCTTGTGGTTTTCGAGATATAGTCTGGAATGCTATATACCTAAAAAGTTAGCAGTGTATGATTTACATTAACAAAATCAAGTTCTACTTCTATCTTTAGCAGTAGTTATAAAAAGAAGTAGAAAAAAAAACATGTTTTAAGAGGAATGTAATCTAGAAATTATGGGCTACACAAAATAATTCCAATCTCTGATTGTCTGGAATGGAACACCCCTTCCATCCATATTCAAATATTTTTATATGGTTTCTTTGGTACCACCAGAAAAGTTACTGATTTGTAAGTTTTAAAAAAGAAAAAAAACGACCGTTTTGTAAAAAATTACAATTCTGATTTTCTTTAAAACGAACGGCCAAATTTTAAAAATTTTTACATAGGTTATTAAAAATAATACCACTAAGCTAAAAAAATATTTTTACCTTGAGTGCTACCATGAACTTCGAAAATGGTAGGCACCTTTATTGTATTTTAATATTTTTGAAATATTGGAGAAATAAAAAAAGTAATGTTAAATAACTTATAGGTAGGTTATACACACTTTATGGACAAATCCAATCCAAAACCTTAATACCAATATATTGGTACCAATTAGTACCTGTATTTGACCAATCAAATTTCTCGTGTGTAACGAATTTTCAGGTTGCTATTACAGTTTTTTTAGGAGAATACGGTAAAGTATTTTTCCTACTTAAGTGCGAAAAGTAGTTTTTACGCATGAATCTACATGCAAAAAGTTAAACTTCAAACTCTTAAGATATAGTTTAATATGGCGGCATGCGGCGGCTTTATATTTTTTAAAAAATCAAGGTAGGCTATGACACCTTACGAGCAATTGATTGGTCAAATACAGCTATCAATGGATACGTCTCAGTACCATATTCGTGTCAAGGTTATGAACTGAATTTGTCTAGAAAATGTTTCTATAACCTACCCATAAGTTATTTTAAATCACTTTGTATTTCACCAATATTTCAAAAATATTAAAATGCATTAAAGGTACCTACCATTTTTGCAATTAATGGTACCACTCAAGCTAGAAATATTTTTTTAGCTTACTGATATTATCTTTATTAAGATATGTAAAAACTATTAAAATCTGGCCGTTTGTTTTAAAGAACATTAAAATTGTAGTTTTTTTAAAAACGGTCGTTTTCTATCTTTTTCAAAACTTACAAATCAGTGACTTATGGTGGCACCAAAGAACCCATATAGAAACATTTTTACATGGATGGAAAGGGTGTTTCACTCAGGACAAATAGAGAAACGAATCATTTTATTTTGGCGGTAATCAACAAAGTTGTGGAAAAAAAACTTGGACCATATCCAAAAATATAGCCTTAAAACACGTCAACTTTAAAGTTCAATATCTCAGAAAGTAATCCTACTCTCTATCTCCAACGAGGATATAAGCTAATATATCCTCGTTGCTATCTCGTTATTTTTATTTTTGTGCTCAAGTACTATAATATATAAGAAAATTACGACATTTAGCCGAAAGCCATTTCCAATGTATTTTGTGCAGGTTTCTTTGGGAGCCTTTAATGAGACAAAATCTTTGACACTGCTTACTTTGCGCTGATAGCTTTAAGGACACTGTTCTCATCTGATTTTGGAATCTCAAAGGCCCGTGTTGCCATAGGACCTCTGACCATAATTTTGAGGTCTTGTTGCTCCGCTGTTTGACTCCAGTGGTTTTTCTGTTCCTCCCGTGTCCACCTTTCTTTGCTACCAGCCATGTACCGAGGATTTGGATATTCCAAATACGGGTTCAAGACCCATAAACTTTCTTTTTGACCCTTGTCTAGCTAAGGAGTGTTATTGTAATATATTTGAATTTCCCAGGCAGTTGCGCGGAAGTGCGCCCGAAATATGTCAAGGTCAAGGACGACCTTTGTTCCCGGTTTACCGATTGGCACGTTTTTCGTTGGTTGGAGCTTCTCCATTTCGTGGATATCCCGCTAAAACTGTAAGTAATATTGCCTTAATTACTCGACACTTCACTGGCGACGAGATTAGCAAAAACCGGAGCCAGAACTTCAAAGATAACCTTAAAAAAAAATCAATTTTTTGGAAAGTGAGGCCAAGTTCGCCGCCGCGTAAATTAAAAAACGAGATTCAGGGGGCCCTAAAATAGACAAAACTCGAGAACAAGAGCCGATCGGCCAGTTTAAACAGGCATAAAAGACAGTTAAAGCTTGTGTCTGTGTGATCGCCACGAAAGTCACGTGGATTTCGATTTGTAGACTTCGTAAAAATACAACAAAAATAAGTGGAATGATAGGTAGTATTCCCCCATTTGACCCCGAAAATGATGACTGGGATTTGTATTCGGAAAAATTAGAGCAATATTTAGCTTCTAATTCGATCGATCACAGACAAAGAATAACAAGTTGCAACACTTTTAAGTTTGATAGGGACAAACACATACCAACTTGTACGAGACTTATGTTTCCCAAAATTACCCAAAGATAAGTCATTTGAGGAACTAAATAACGTACTTAGAAATCAGTTTAATCCGATCGTAAATGTATGGCGGGAAAGAAATAAATTTTATGTGGCTAATCAGACAGATACCGAGGGCATTGCTGATCGAATGGTATGCTCGTTTGAAAAGCTTAGCAGTAAGTTGCAAATTCGCGGATAGATTGCTTGACTGCCTCAAAGATAAGTTTATTACTGGTTTAAAAAGCGGCCCAATTAAAGATAAAATGTGTGAAGAAGAATTGTCATCTACACTTAACTCAGTGGTTCAAAAAGCAATGCAGAAGGAATCTTATAACAAGGAAACCACTAGCACTTGTGATGCGAACTGGCTGAGAAACTCGTCGCATAAAAAAAAGTATGTAGCCCCTAAAAAAATGTATGATAATGGACAAAAACCTTCAAATAATGACAATAGTAGTAATAGTAGTAAGTCTGTTAATATCAAATGTCAAATTTGTGGCCGTAATCATGGCAAGTTAAAGTGTAGGTTTGAGAATGCAATATGCAGACGCTGGTCTGTTCAGAGACATCTTGAAGTCATGTGCCCTAAAAAAAAAAGTTAGGGGACATAATGCGATGAAACAGTAGAGGACAAGGCTTTAATCAGTAATTATAACGATATTTGTGATATGTATAGAGTTTAGGCAGTAGCAATAAAATCGATTTTTTTTTAAATTAAATGAATGAAAATGAAATGTGTGTATACACAGGTGCGAGCATAACTACAATAAATTTGGATTTTTAAAATCAAAATTTTGACAAACACCATTTGACTGGTAATATAATTTTACGCAGTTATACTGGCAACCATATAAAACCTATAGAGTATTTTAAAGTAGATTGTAAGATAGGAAATGTGACAAAACTTGCAAAATTCTATGTAGTAAATAACGGTGTATTAAGCTTATTACGTCGGGATTTTCTCTTTATTTAATATCACTTTAAATTTAGCCAACATAAATAGCACATTGAAAATATTAAAAATTATATTTTTAAAAAATTTCCATAGGTATTTACCCATAAGTTAGGGAAATTTAAGTTTGAGAAGGTCTATTTAGTCTTAAAAAATGAAACAAAACCTATTTTTTTAAAACATAGACCAGTTCCACTAGCGTATAAAGAGAAAGTCGAACAGCAGTTGGAAGCTATGGTGCAAGGTGTTTTAGAGCCAGTCAATTTTTCAAAATATGCTACCCCAATTGTACCCATCATAAAGGCAGATGGTACATTACGTATTTGCTGTGATTTTAAGTCAACATTAAATAAACAGATTGACAAGTGCCACTATTACCCAACTCCAAGAGTCGCAGAAATTTTTGCTCAATTGAACGGAGGTGAGCTGTACTGGACTTATCACGTGCATATACTCAGTTTGAGCTTGATGAAAAATCGCAAGAAATGACTACCATAACAACTCATGTAGGATTGTTCAAAAACTTACGATTACTATTTGGTATAGCCCCCGCCAGTTCTATTTTTAAACAAAAAATAGATCAATTATTTAAGGGAATGAAAGGTGTGGCATCATACCGTGACGATATTTAGAGGCTGTGAGACCTGAGAAGTGCGAATTTTTCATGGAAGAACTAGAATACCTTGGACATAGGATATGTAAAGATGGTTTAAAAAAGAGCGAAAAAAAGATTAAATCAATTATGAATGCACCTAGACCAACCACCCAGACCCAGGTTAGATCATTCTGTGGTCTTGTACAATATTATGCTAAATTTATACCAAACCTTGCAAATATATTAAGCCCGATATATAAATTACTAACAAAAAACCAAATCTAAAAATACTCAAGTAGAATGGAGTCCGGAGTGTCAAGAAGCATTTGAAACAATAAAGAAGTTAATAGTAGAAGATATTAATTATTAATTATATAAATACCCTATGATCCAAAACAAACAGTTAGTGCTAGTTACAGATGCAAGCCAAGATGGCATTTCAGCAGTATTATATGCTAGAAACAAAAGTGGGAATGAGTGACCCATAGGATGTGCATCTAGGACATACTCTCCATCAGAATAAAATATGGCAACCTTGGATAAAGAAGGAGCTGGAATAATTTTTGGATTCCGTTACTTTTGCCGATTGCTTATCAAGACTAATAGAAGAAAACTATCTCAACTTTTCTTCAACCAAAAGGCAATGGCCTATTGACAGCAAAAAAATTGCTGAAGAAACAAAAAAAGACAGTTTTGACCAAAAAAACAAAAGTAAAGAAGATGAAGAACGTAGTTATTTTATTAAAAGAAAGGAAATTTTTGAAGAAAATGGTTGCTTGATGTATGGATATAGAGTAACAATTCCAGAAGTATTAAGGGAGGAAATGTTAAGAGAATGGCATAACCCTAGTCATCTTGGTATAGTGAAGACCAAATCGCTAGCAAGATCTTACTTACGGTGGCCAAACATAGATCAGGGCATTGAGTCTAAGATGAAAGGATGTTTGGCATGTCTAAAAAACAAAGACAATCCCCCAGACATGTTTTTCCTGGATGACAGCAAGCAGACCATATGAACGCATTCACGTAGATTTTCTGGAGCTGTCCAGAAGGCAAAATTTCTTCATTATTACAGATGCTTACAGAAAATGGCCAGAAGTGCACATGGTAAAAACTTTAAGAAGCAAAGAAACAGAGAGAACCCTTCGTGAGACATTTGCTACTTTTGGTTTACCTGATGTTTTATGCTCAGATAACGGTTCAAGTATAGTCTCAGCAGAATTGGAGCTATTTGTGTCCAGAAATGGCATCAAGCACATCACCATCCCCCCATATAATAGCCAGAATAATGGGCAAGCTGAAAATTTAGTTCGTACATTTAAACAAACGATGAAATGTGCTATAGAAGATGGTTTAAATAAAGGTATTCCGTTGGAGACACTAATGTACAGATTTTTATTAAATTATAAAAATACAGAGCACTGTACAACCAAAGCAACGCCAGCTCGACTAATGTTTGGCAGAAGAATAAAAACTAGGTAAGACCTTATTCGCGCCTCCCAAGAACGTCGCCCAAGAATGCAAAGAGCCAAATAAAGCTCAAAAAAATGCAATTAAGAAATTACAAGAAAACCAAATGAAGCAAACAAATACAAAAAGGAGTGAGATTTTTAAGGAGGGAGAGAGTGTGATGGTGAGAGACTACAGGCTAAGAAATAAACAGAATTGGACAGACGCATTGATAAAAAAAAAGAATTGGCTGTGGCGTGTATCTGTGCGAATTACCCACAGGATAAATGTGGAACATTTGACCAGATTAACAGGCGATTTACAGAAATCCCTGTGCAGAAACAAGATACAACAGAATACAAGATCTCTGAAAGGGAAGTTCAAAGAATTGGACGTTTTATTGAAAAAAAAAGGTAACAGCTGAAGCAGCAGCCCAAGAGAAAGATGTCATACAGAAGTGAAATATTGATGTTTCACAAAACAGTGGAAACTCGCCTCAGAACCGTCAGAACACAGTAGTGGAAATCCACACCCCACCAGTTGATGAGAATCCAAGTTCTAGTCAAAGTCAACAGACCAATAAAAATATCACAAAACAAACAACTCCACCAAGCATAGATTTGAAGGCAAAAAATATGTTGCTGCGATCATGTCAAGCTCAGGCTCAGGTGTGGCTAGTGACAGGACGGAGACTCACAAAGGTAACTCAAGTAAAGAGACTCCTACCTGTTTCCCCAAGAGAATATCAAGGAATCAAAATCCAAAATATACAATAGAATTTGACTAAAAAGAAATATACAGTTATAGTTTTGTCACATTTAATGTTAGTGTAAATTGTAATCGTGTGTCATATACAAATATGTGTATTATATGTTGTGTAAAGTGAGAAAAACATAAATAAGTGATATAAATGTACATGTAATGGAAAAGGGGCTACAGAGAAGTTCAAGTGAAAAAATCATCTTAAGTGTGGAGGGATGTAGTATATTTTATGCACTCCACTTCCAGCATCCCTCAGCTTAGGGATTAGAAGTAAATTTAATCTCTCAGAGATTAAAAAAAAAACTAATCCCTGGAAAATTATAATTAAATTTATGGCAAGTCAAGCCAAACAGCACTTGCAGCACCCTTTCTTGTAGTTGACGAACCATTTGGCGTAGAAATAACGATATTTTAACAAAGATTTTTTCCTAAAGTGCATAAAATAGTATATAAACCTCTGGGTCAGTCCATATCAAGTCAACCAGGGTATTTTACCACACCATCTCCGATGTTGATGATTTTTAGTATACATGTTTTTCCTACCAAAAAACTGGAAAATCCAAAATTTCAGACTTTTTTGACCAGTTGTTTATTTTGAATTAATTTTTGAAAATCGAAAAAGTCACTTATTTGTCCTTAACATGTGCGCACAAAATTAGGAATATCCAAAGAACCACTTATAATAGAAAAGTAGGTGGAGGTTCATTTTAAAGCTCTTATAAAGACCTTTCATATGAGAATATTGCATAACATATATTGAAAAAAAAATAAAAAAAAAATTTTGATTTTTTTTTTTTTTTTTAAATTTCAAAAAGGCCATTTTTAATTTTTTTCAAAAAATTATATTATTTTCTTTAAAGTGTTATTAAACTATTCACAAAATTTTGAGATGGACAAATCATGGGTTCAATGTGAAAAAATTTATTAAAAATGTCACATGCATGAAAAATCGCCTATAAATAGACAATGCATTTTGGTAATTAGAAGAATATAATGGGGTTTAAAGCGATATTATAAAAATATTTAAGAATACAATTGCATTTCATTTATTTTAAAAAAAATTAATGCCTGATTTAAAAATCAAAATACCAGGACTTAACAAAATTTTTTATTTTTCGGATGGATGTGCTGCGCAGTACAAAAACAAAAAGAATTTTCTGAATATATGCCTGCATAAAAAAGATTTTGGTGTTGAAGCAGAGTGGCATTATTTTGCCACCTCGCATGGCAAAAGTGCCTGCGATGGCTTGGGAGGAACTGTTAAAAGACTTGCTGCCAAAGCCAGTTTGCAGAGGCCCTATGACAATCAAATAATGACACCTCTACAATTGTTTACTTGGTGTGAAGAAAACATATCTGGCATTGATTTTAAATATTGCACAGAAGCAGATTATACAAATCATGAAATAATTTTGAATAAAAGATTTGCGGAAGTCTTAACAATACCGGGGACACAAAAAATTCATGCTGTAATTCCTCTTACAGAAAGCACGTTTTTGGCAAAACAGTTTTCTACATGCTTAGAGGTCGAAACACATAATCTTTTTAAAGGTGGAAGCATTATTTTGCAAAATATCGAGTCAGGGTTTGTCACTGTAGAATATGACAGTGCTTGGTGGCTGGCTTGTGTCTTGGGGAAAAATAATGAGAGCGGAGAACTGAAAGTAAGCTTTCTTCATCCACGAGGACCTGCCTCATCATTTTTTTACCCAACACCTCAAGATATTTTAATTATTAAACCAGAAAGTCTTATAAAAAAAGTTGAACCCAACACTGCTACTGGCAGAACTTACAATGTCAGCAAAAAAGAAATGTCAGATTCATCAGAAATTCTTAAAAGAAAGTTAAAAAAATAAATTTAAGGTATATAGTTAGTCTTAGTGTTTTCTGTCTAATTTTTATCAACGAAGTAGAAAAGTTTGTTTATTTCTTTTGCGAGTTTAAAATAAAATAATTTGTAGATAAAGCCTCTGGGTATTTTTTAAAACCTGTATCCATCCAACAAATTTATTTATTTTAATATCCAGTGCACTATTGGTGCTCCTAAAATATGTTTATTTTTTTAAATGCATGATTTTTAATGTACTTAATATTTTTGATATTTTTTTTGACATTGAACCCATCATTTCTCCATCATAAAATTTTGTGGATAATTAAGTAACACTTTGACCAAAATTATATATTTTTTTCAAAAAAATTAAAAATGGCCTTTTTGAATTTTTCAATTTTTTTTTTTAATTTTTTATTTTCATTTTTTTTTTTTTGTTAAAATTATGTTGTGATATTTCATAAAAAAGAGCTTCAAAATGACTTTAAAATGAGCCATTTATTACTTTCCTAGTGTAAGTGGTTCTCGAGATATTGCTAGCTTTGTACATTCTTGTTAAGGTCAAAATGCTGACTTTTTTATTTTGAAAAATTAAAAAAAAAAAAAACTACGAATCAAAAAAATCTAAAAATTTGTATTTTCAACTTTTATGGTAAGAAGAAAATATATACCAAAAATCATCAAAATTGGAATTGGTCGCGTAAAATTTTTGTGATTTTTTGGTTGATTTGATATGGAATGACCCCTCTAGAATAAAGTGTCGTTTAATCCCTTAGCGAAACCTTTCGTCGCGGGATTAAATGTGGCACTTTAGTCCCTAGGTTTATAATGTACTATGAATTTCCCGCGCAGTTGCGCGGAAGTGCGCCCGAAATATGTCAAGGTCAAGAACGAACTCTTTGTTCCCTGTTTACCGATTGGCACGTTTTTCGATGGTTGGAGCTCCTCCATTTCGTAGATATCCCGCTAAAACTGTAAGTAATATTGCCTTAATTACTCGACACTTCAGTTATCATTGCCGGCAACACCAGTATGCGCAGGTACCCACGCATGTTGTGGTTGGCTTAAGTTAGAAGGGGTTGCAGGCACCAAAATAAAAGAAGGTAAAGAAATCCTTGCTAACCTACACCAGGTTTTATATTCACTAACCAACAGAGGATAACAAAAACTTGTCTTTTTTTTGTTTTATTATTATAAAGTATGCAACTATGGTTTAACCCAAACAAACAAAATGTTAAAAGCACAAAATTGCAAAAATATTTAATATTAATCAACTTAGCCTAGGTATGACAATAAGGACGTTATTTAAAATTTTCTGCCGCGACTGTCCCAGAAATCTACAAACCGTCAAGGACTACCAAATAATATTTTTATGGACACCAACATTTTTCTTGCTATTTTTTCCCTCTTTTTTAGAATTGCTAAACTTAAATAAGTTGGTCCTTGGTGAAATCACCTTAGGAAACCATCAACTGGTTAATTTACACACCTTGACAATATGAAAACTTCTAAAACAGCCACGGCATCACTCCAGTTAGAACCCTCACGAACCAAAGGTCACAAAGCTTAAACCTAGCACCACCCCCAACCTCTTGTTTAAGCCTCGCGGTTAAAAACGTAAAATTTAATCCGTCTCCATGGCAACGGCTGGTCGGGGGTCCTGGGGGGCGTCGTCCCCCGGCTCGTCGTCTCTCAGAGGCGCGGGAGGTCGCTCGGCACCTCCTCCTCCCCTGCGTTCCTCTCCCTCGATTAACCTTAAGTAAGGAGCGATCTCTGCCTCGTCGAGAATTTTGAATTGTTGCTCTTTGCCTACATAGCCGATTGAGACGTTTTTGGTGTTGAGGTCAATCTAAAAAGAAATATATTTATTCAAGTCAATTACTACGTTTATACACGACTAAAACCGGTTCCGTCCTTCATTAAAAAAAAACAAATAAAATAACTAACCAATAATAATAAAATAACGATAGAAGTACAAAGAGCTAGAAGATAGGGGATTTTTGTATTGTCCTTATGCGGTGGAGACACTGGGTCCGTGGGGTGATGAAGCAAAATCTTTAATTACAGAAATATCAAAAATAATAAATACTAAAGACGCCAAATGCTTCATCACCCAGTGGATTAGTGTCCATCCAAAGGGGAAATGCGGCTTCAGTGCTAGGGACTTTACCAGCCGAATCAGGTTTAGAAGTGTTTTACTTATAGCTTTTATATACAATCAGCTTCAGGCTACTGCGAACGTAGGGGGAATCAAGTCCAATTTACTCTCCGTGCTGTACGACCGAGGTGGATTCGAAGCACGCTGCAGTGTTATCTTTTGGAAATTTATTTTGTTTTTATTGTTTTGTTTTATTTCTGCCTTGCTCGAGAAACAGATTAGGAAGTTCTTAAGTGAAATAATACATTTTTAAAACTAAAAATGGATGTCTACGAAGTTGCCGAATAAGTACAGATAGTCAAATGGTACTATCAAGGCAGACCATTGAGACTTACTCAAGAACTTTTTTTGGAGGATTTTGGAAATCGCCTAGAACCTAGTTTATTAACGATTCATAGGTTTGTGCAGAATTTTGAAAAGTTTGGTTGTGTAGCGCCTAGAAACCATAAAAAACCCACTGTTTTGAATGACGAGCAGGAAGTACGAGGTGTGATGATTTGCGCTGCAGTGGAGGAAAATCGAAAGTTAACTAGCCACCAAACTGCCGAATCGGTTGATACGTCTTCAGCCACTGTCTTACGTGTTCTCAAAAAGAATGGTTATCATTCTTACAAAGCGTCAAAAACGCACCAAATTTTTCCCGAGGAGAACTATCGTCGTATGGAATTTGGCGAAACAATGATGGAAAGGGCTAATTGTACTGAAAACTTTCTGAGATCTATTCTTTTCACAGATGAAAGCACTTTTCAATTATTGAATCGTCATAACCCAACACACGTTCGATATTGTTCGAGGGAAAATTTGCGTTTGTATTTTTTTTTTAAATGTTTGGGGAGGTATTGTACGGAAACACGTAATTGGGCCATTTTTTATTTACGGCAATTTGAATGGTCCTAGATACTTGGATCTACTGCAGCAGCATATTATGGTTTCAACAAGATGGTTGTCCCACTCACAATGTTGGCCTTGTTAGGGAATATCTTGATAATGAATTTTCTAATTGGGTTATAAGTACACGCGGAACTATTTTATGGCCAGCTCGATCACCCGATCTTGCTCCTAATGGTTTCTATCTGTGGAATGATATCAAAAATAAAGTTTACGGGCATGAAAGGGCTAATAATTTAGAAAAACTTCGGATTAAAATTGAAGAAGCTTTTCAAACTATCACCCCTAACATGCTTGGAAACGTTAGAAGGGGTTTTTATAATAGGCTCGGATATTGTCTAGCCGAGCAAGGAGGACTTTTCAAACCTTTACTCTAAATTTTTTTTGACTGGGAGAATCTTTTTGGTTTTTAGAATTATTTTATTTTGAGAACTTGCTTTTATTTGTTTCTCCTTATTATTTTCATCGTAACACGTTGTTAGTGATAAATCTGAGCAGTTGAAAATAAAACGCTTTAATTTATCAGTGACAAGAAACAAGAAAATATATTTATATATTTTTGTTTTGTCCTTTTGCGGTGGAGACACTGGGTCCGTGGGCGATGAAGCAAAATCTTTAATTACAGAAATATCAAAAATAATAAATACCAAAGACGCCAAATGCTTCATCACCCAGTGGATTAGTGTGACCATCCAAAGGGGAAATGAGGCTTCAGTGCTAGAGACTTTACCAGCCGAATCAGGTTTAGAAGAAGTGTTTTACTTATAGCTTTTATATACAATGAGCTTCAGGCTACTGCGAACATAGGGGGAATAAAGTCCAATTGACTCTCCGTGCTGTACGACCGAGGTGGATTCGAAGCACGCTGCAGTGTTATCTTTTGGAAATTTATTTTGTTTTTATTGTTTTGTTTTATTTCTGCCTTGCTCGAGAAACAGATTGGGAAGTTCTTAAGTGAAATAATACATTTTTAAAACTAAAAATGGATGTCTACGAAGTTGCCGAATAAGTACAGATAGTCTAATGGTACTATCAAGGCAGACCATTGAGACTTACTCAAGAACTTTTTTTGGAGGATTTTGTAAATCGCCCAGAACCTAGTTTATTACCGATTCATAGGTTTGTGCAGAATTTTGAAAAGTTTGGTTGTGTAGCGCCTAGAAACCATAAAAAACCCACTGTTTTGAATGACGAGCAGGAAGTACGAGGTGTGATGATTTGCGCTGCAGTGGAGGAAAATCGAAAGTTAACTAGCCACCAAACTGCCGAAGCAGTCACTGTCTTACGTGTTCTCAAAAAGAATGGTTATCATTCTTACAAAGCGTCAAAAACGCACCAAATTTTTCCCGAGGAGAACTATCGTCGTATGGAATTTTGCGAAACAATGATGGAAAGGGCTAATTGTGCTGAAAACTATTCTTTTCACAGATGAAAGCACTTTTCCATTATTGAATCGTCATAACCCAACACACGTTCGATATTGTTCGAGGGAAAATTTGCGTTTGTATTTTTTTTTTAAATGTTTGGGGAGGTATTGTACGGAAACACGTAATTGGGCCATTTTTTATTTACGGCAATTTGAATGGTCCTAGATACTTGGATCTACTGCAGCAGCATATTATGGTTTCAACAAGATGGTTGTCCCACTCACAATGTTGGCCTTGTTAGGGAATATCTTGATAATGAATTTTCTAATCGGGTTATAAGTACACGGGGACCTATTTTATGGCCAGCTCGATCACCCGATCTTGCTCCTAATGGTTTCTATCTGTGGAGTGATATCAAAAATAAAGTTTACGGGCATGAAAGGGCTAATAATTTAAAAAAACTTCGGATTAAAATTGAAGAAGCTTTTCAAACTATCACCCCTAACATGCTTGGAAAAGTTAGAAGGGGTTTTTATAATAGGCTCGGATATTGTCTAGCCGAGCAACGAGGACTTTTCAAACCTTTGCTCTAAATTTTTTTTGACTGGGAGAATCTTTTTGATTTTTAGAATTATTTTATTTTGAAAACTTGCTTTTATTTGTTTCTCCTTATTATTTTCATCGTAACACGTTGTTAGTGATAAATCTGAGCAGTTGAAAATAAAAAGCTTTAATTTATCAGTGACAAGAAACTACACTCCACATAGTACCGTGGTTAGAGGCGTACTAAACATAAGCTGCGAACGGCGGCGAAAGGCGATCGCAAGCCTGAATGTTGGTTGCTCCACTGATAGGTATGCGGTATCCCTGCATGTACGTACACTGGCAAATTGGACTTCTTCCGGCCTATGTTCGCAGTAGCATGAACCGGTCTGTATGTTTGTTTGTAGTTAATTTTTTAATTTTTATAAGTTTAGTCTATAGTTTTATATTTTTAATTTATCGCTGAATAAATGGTTGTATAAAAAAAACTAATAGCGTTTTCGACTTTTGCTCCAAAATTGATCCCGATTAATCAAAAACCGCGTGTTCGACGTGAAATTTAATGCTCTCAAATCTCACGCAGCGCTCTCATGCTCCATCAAATTCGACAGATAAGAAGGTCGGGATACTACTACATTTTAATATTTTAAGTTATACTTCTTAAAATTCTTCCAAGTTTGTTTTATAATGGTTTTCTTTTGTTCAAAACATAAACGTAAATAAATAAAGATGTTTTTCAAGGATTTCCAGTAGGCTGTCAAATTTTGAGCGAGAATGAAAAAAAATACGTTCGGCTATTGATCGCCTAGGATCACTCCCGCAGAAATATGTGACATCATTTCATTTCAAATCAACCAATAGAATAGTGACATTAATTCACTATATAATGAACATACTAAAAAGTTAGAACCAAGATTTGCTAAAGCCCAAACACAATACAAGGGTGGCAAACAGGCCAGCCCCCTCCTTAAATTACCCTAAACCTAAATCAGAATTTTAATTCGCAGGTCGCACCATTGACAAAGAAGGAAATGTCAGTTTTGACCCAAATTTTGGAAAGAAAAATAATTTTAAAAAATATTTCATTTATTTTGAATTTAGAGAAGCGTTTGTATTACTTATAAACTATTATTTTTTCCCATATTATAGCATTTATCTTTGACTCTTATGTGTTTTACTTCAAAAAGCAACCTTTTTCTTTCATATGGAACCCATCATTTCTCTATCTTGAAATTTGGTGTCTTAGTAAAACATAGAAAACAATTATAATTTTTTTGAAAAAAAATACAAATGTTGTTTCTGCAAAAAAAAAAATTAAGCATTTTTATTTTTAAAATGTGTCGTGTTTATCATTTAAAAGGTCACATCATCATTTAAAATCGCTCATGAATTTCTGATAAGTGGTTTTAGAGATATTCCTATTTTTCTATAGTTTTATACATATGTAAGAGCAAAACTTAGTAGTTTTATAATTTTAAAAAATTAATAACAAAAAACTACCCAACATTTTGATTTTTTATCCGCTATATAAATAAAATAAGTGTACCAAAAATTATCAAAATCGGAGAGGGAGTCTGCCAAACCCCTGATTAATTTCATATGAAACGACCCTTATCTCAGAAAACGACTGCATTTACCTACATTACAAAAATACCTACCATAACACACAAAATAATCTCCAAAAACATACCTCTGGAGGTAGCGTATCCCTCAAAGCCCTCAAGCCATGCTTAACAATTTCTTCAAGTGAGCAATTTGCGAACTTGTCAATGTGCTTTTCAAGATAGGTCCTAGCACTTTGAGATCGGGATCCGATCGACATGGCTTTGCAGTCATAGAAATTAGCCGAAGGACAGGTTTGATAGATGTGGGGTCCTTTGTCATCGTAAGCTGCAACTAGGAGGCCTACACCGTATGGTCTGCGGTCGTAGCGTTGTGTGCAAAGTTGCATTTTGTTTCCTAAAACAAAAATGGACTTCTTATGGTATGTGGCGATTTTAATTTCAAAAACCTCAAAACAATGTCTCACTTTTTACATTACATTTTTTTTAAATAAAAAAAATGTTTTCTTTAAGTTTGTAGATATTCAAATACAAATGAAGAGTCAATGGGAGAGAAGAGTCAATGGGAGAAAGGTCAGTCCAAAAACCTTTTCCCACAAACTGCAACAAAAAAAAATCAAATTTAAAAAGAATGTAGCAAGGGTGAATAAACAACAAAAAATAGCAAGCTTTCCCTAAGCAATGAATAGACATAATATTAAATTTATTTATTTTAAAAACTGTGTTGTCTTTTGTTTTAAAATATACATAATATTACATTTATTTGTTTAAACTATGTGTAATGTTTTGTTTTTTGTTGTCATATAATTTATATGCTGTTTTTCTTTTCTTTAAATTTAAAATTTAAAAACTTTACTTTTTTATTGTTCCTTGTTCCATTTTATACATGAATCACATTTTTAATATGGCTTTTAAATTATTATTTTATAACTGTTTTGTTTCATTTAAAAATGTTAGTATTTATGGAGGTAATTAACTTTAATAATGTACTTTATTCATCATCTTGCAATAGTATATGATGTCTTAGATAAATTGATATGAATTATATGATTTAATTGTTATTATATTGTTTCATTCTTTAGAATTCTACTGTAAAACCATTGTCCTCATAAGTGATAGTTGTTAATAAAGAAGTTATATATATAAATATTTTTGCTGCAAGTGGACATCACACCACAACGGCGGTATTATAAAAAATGAATCCGTGCGTTATTATGTATTTTATATACAAACATATTATTGAAAAAAGACGTCAGAGCCGTTGGGCTGTGCATGCAATTAATAGTGCAAGTCTCCTCAGTGGCGCATATTATACACTTCATAAAGAATTAAGATTTGACAGGGAGAAATTCTTTAATTATTACCTGAAACTGACTGAGCAAAATAAACAGGACAAATATTTGGCATCATACTTTTAAAACGTCTGTCGCGGCGCGTTTTGTAATTCCACGCGACAGAATTTAAGTACGCCGCGACACAGGCGGCGAGCGGCTTACTTAAATTCGGCGGCAACGTGCTTTTAGAAAACGTCGCATTTTTTGTCGCCTCGCGACAATCGACAAATAACGCGTGCATAAAAGAGGCCTTAGGATTTATCTCTGCATATCCC
Source organism: Oxystoma pomonae (assembly GCA_963921995.1). NCBI lineage: Eukaryota > Metazoa > Arthropoda > Insecta > Coleoptera > Brentidae > Oxystoma > Oxystoma pomonae. The sequence continues at coordinate 45,688,775 of OY998169.1, read as the reverse complement.
AACGTCTCTGGTGTCTTTTTTCAATAATATGTTTGTAAATAAAATACATAATAACACACGCATTCATTTTTAATAACACCGCCGTTGTGGTGTGATGTCCACTTGCAACTGATCAAATTTGAAAGCGGCACGCGACAAGAAATGCTTGAACCTGTTTTATTTTTAAAAAAACGCAGCGTTTTCTGTCGCCCCGCGACAAGCGACAAAAAACGGGTGCATAAAAGAGGCCTTAGAATTTATCTCTTAGTTTTTAAGTTAGTATTAGGGACTTATTGGGCGTATATTTTCGCGTTCCCTTATTAAGGACAATTGACATTTGACATCTGAGCATACGCGTGACCTCCGTTTTTATTAAGGGAGCCGTAATAGAATATGGTGTTCCCTTAATTCGGTACAGTTACCGTACCTCCCTTATCTTTAAACATAATCTCAATTAGCATGGATAATAGTGATGGTTGGTTGGTTTTTCGATACGACTTTTTAATATTCTTTGCATTTTTAGTTTTTTGTTTATAAACAAAAACAGTCTTGTGGATTTTTAAAATTTTATGTGAAAAAAATTAAAAAATTGGAGAATCCTAGAAGGTTGAGGTTCACCTACACTGACGATATAATTCTTTTGCGAGAATTTATCAGGGAAAATCCCTACAAGGTTAGAAATTTTAGGTTAGGAATAAGGAAAAGTAATGCGACTTCCAATAACACTTTTTTTTAAAGTATGGTTAAGGTTCATCCTAAATAAAATACGGTTTTCCCTTATTATGGTAAAACATTTTATGTAAAAAAAATTAAAAAATTGGAGAATCCTAGAAGGTTGAGGTTCACCTACACTGACGATATAATTCTTTTGCGAGAATTTATCAGGGAAAATCCCTACAAGGTTAGAAATTTTAGGTTAGGAATAAGGAAAAGTAATGCGACTTCCAATAACACTTTTTTTAAAAGTATGGTTAAGGTTCATCCTAAATAAAATACGGTTTTCCCTTATTATGGTAAAACCTTATAGAGTAACGCCCAATAAATACCTATTAAATCCGGTTTATGAAAGTGAATTGGGTAAAAAATACCACAAAAAAATTAAATTTTCGTAAAAAAATTCCCTCAGCAGCAAGCCCCATGTAACTTATTTAAGTCAAAAATAAAAAATTTCTGGGTATGACGGTATTTCTACGGGCATTTTTTTGGACCTATCGAAGGCGTTCGACATTTTGGATCATGAAATCTTACTGGTAAAGTTGGAGAGATATGAAATATGCGGTCCAGCTTTGAACTGGATCTGTTCATATCTTACAAAGCAGAAGCAAAAAGTTGATGTTGACATAGAAGGAAATCAACATATTTCAAACGAGGGTGAGCTACAGCTAGGAATAGCTCAAAAAAGTATCATACGACCCCTACTTTGTATTCTATATGTTCACAACCTGGCAAATGAGATTCTAGACAATAACTCTCATACTGTCGGAGTTGCTTTGCGAGCGGCCCAGGAGAGGTTTACAAAAAATAAACTGGTTCTGAATGCTGATAAAACCAATTACCTATACTTCAGATTAAAGCAAAGAAACAGAGACATTCCAGATATGGTGCCTTTAAATGGTTCCACTCAACATAGACCAAAATCTTGATTAAGTAGAACAGCTTTCCAATGTTTGCAAGAAAGTAGAGTAGAGTAGAGTATATTTCTATTCGTATAAATTTTTACAATTCATAATTCAACAAATAACGTCAATTCAGTATAAGTAAACTCATCGCGTTACTCCTTAAGAATACTATCTAACTATTTAAGCATAGATCACTTAAAAACAGTATATTATGTAAACCTGTACTCAATTTTAAAATATAGTATAATTTTTTGTGGACGAAGTACAGACGGGAATGGTGCATTTGTAGCGCAGAAAAGGCAGTAAGTAAGTTTGCAGCTAACAATCTCTTTTCAAATGAATCTAAAACTGAAAATTATACTTTTTAAAAAATATAGAACCTATGACAGTGTAGAATTTTTAGAAGTGCGCCTTGACCAAAACCTTCTTTGGGATGCACACACTGACATAATCTCAAATAAGCTTTGCAAAAACACATTTTTATTAAGAAACTTGGAAAGATGTGTCTCCTCTAGAGTTACAAAACAGATGTATTTTTCTATGCTACACTCACATATAAGCTACGCTTTGCTAATGAAAAGTCATGTAAGTGGAGCACAAAGGGTTTTCTCAATGCAAAGAAGAGCTGTTAGAATAGTAGCTGGTTTGGCTTATCGAGACAACTGCAAGCAGGCTTTTATCGACACCAGAATTTTGACATTGCCCTATGGGTATATCCTTCAAAATTTATTTTATGATTTATTTATGTGTAACTGTGATTTTCACATTCATGATACACAAAACAGATATAACTTAAGACCCATCTATCCTCATTTACAAAGATGTCAGAATGGACCTGGATATCATGCTGTAAAACTCTAACAAACTACCAAAGCATGTAATTCAAGTAAATCCCAATTTAAGAAAAATATTAAAGATTTTCTTGTAGTTTGGGCAAATTTCCAGATGTACTTAAAAAAGCTATAGTGATCCCATTGCACAGGACGAGATCCTATACCGAGCCTGGTAACTTTAGACCTATTTCATTGTTGCCTACGCTGACAAAGATAGTTGAAAAAGTAGTTAAAAAACAGATGTTACCCTAGTTAAATGAGCAGAAAATTTTAATTCCTTGTCAATATGGTTTCCAAAGTTCAAAAAGTACAAGCAATGCAAGGTTTGCCTTCTTGGAAAATCTTTATTTTAAATTGAATAATGGGATTATGCAGCTGCTGTCTTTTATGACTTTTCAAAGGCATTTGATTGTGTCAATCATAGCTTACTTTGAAAAAAATTAAATATATATGGTTTTAGGAAGGCTTTCATCTTTATTTTTTTAGTCATATCACACTGGAAGGTACCAAATGGTTAAGAATGGAGTTGGGGTATCTTCATTAATGTCTATAGACACAGGCGTTCTTGGACCTATTTTGTTTCTGGTATACTAGATTTGCTAAAATTAATAACTAATGGCATTTTCACAACTTTTGCCGATGACAGCACTATAACATGGCACCATAGAAACCAAAACACTTTAAAAGAAATAGTAGCTCGTGACTTAGGTCTAATTAAGGGTTGATGTGATTCAAACTTTATGTGTTTTACTATAGAAAAAACCAAAGTTCTAAATTTTAAATCTGCTTTTGACAATCTTCAGCTGGCAGACCAATCAATAGCTTATTCTGAAAATGTAAAATTTTTAGGACTTTAGGTCGACATAAATTTAAAGTTTAACGCTCATATTATTACACTGAGCAAAAAAATTGCATCAGATGCTGTCCAACAAAGTTACTGGGAACTGTTATGGCAAAAGCAACATATTATGCACTGGTTTAATCCCATATGCCTTATGCAATTGTCTTCTGGGGAAATTGTAGTAAATTTTTGTTTGGGGCGATGTTTACAATTCAAAAGTATTGTGTGAGGTATCTATGTGGGGCTCGTCTGAGAGACCATTGCAAGCCTTTGTTTAAAAAATAAAAAATTTTAACCCTGACATGTCTTTTTATCCATAAAACTGTAGGTTTAATTTATAAAAAGTATAAAACTACCACTCATTCGCATAATTATGAAACAAGACATAGAAATGATGTTCCTTTACCAATTCCTAGATCTGCCTTGACTAAAAACTCATTGATATATAGAGATGTGTAAAAATTTACAATAAGCTTTCAGGAATCTTTAAGAAGTGTTATAAAAAATTCAGGAGAGAGACTGGTTGGTAAGCAAAGCATTTTACTCCCTGAAAGAATTCTTTGATGAAACATAACAATTAGGGATCTTTGATGTAAGTTTGTTTTGTGTAAGTGGCTAGATTTTTTAACTTTTTAAATTATGACTTGTTTTGTGTTTCAAATCATCATCATCTCTGATAATAATTGTTTGACCTCTTTATTTTTAAAATTTTTAAATCGTTTTGATGAAATAGTTGGGTGTGATGATTATTGGAAGTAGGGACACTTCTGCCATGCAATTCAAGAACCTAGTAAGTCAACTTACTAAATAAAACTTTTATATTTTTTTTAAGAACTATAAGTGTCTGCAAATTTACAAAAGGTTTAAAAAAATTCTTTAATAAGATACATATTTAAGAAAAATATTTTTAAATTTTTGAATTCTTGCAGTTCTTTAAAAATTACAAAAAATGTTGAGTTTAGTAAGTCAACTTACTAGGTTCTTGAATTGCATGGCAGACTTATGTATTTTTTTTATTTAAATTTTAAATTTATATCTTTTTTAACTATAATACACTTACAAAAAAGAGTAATTTTATGATACTTAATTAATTTAATTATTCCTTTAATTTTATGTAGTATATTAAAAGTTGCAATTTAAACTCTTACATGTTCTATTTCTGTAATTTTACAACAAAGCTTTTATGAGAAATTACATTTTTTTTATTGTGAAGATTATTTAAAAATGTATTGGATAGGCTTCAGAATTGTGCATATTTTTTTTAAATAGCATTAAGTTCATAGTTTACTTTGATTATTATTTAGCATAGCTATGTTCTAAGATATCTATCTGCTTTGTCAATGGATTTATTTTTATGTCAATAAAGCATATTCTATTCTATTATATTGTAATAAAGTCTTTTTACAGTCTAGATGAATTTTACAATTCCACACTCAACTGGACTGGCACTAAAATTATTTGATATTTTTATGTAGTTTATAAAATTGTTGCTATTTTATTGATTCCAACTTTTTTAAATGTTTTGTTAATATTTGACAAGTTTTTAACTTTTGTATGTGATTGTAAACAAGACTTAAAAATTTTTAAACTAGGGCATAAATATCCTATTTTTTATTATTTTTTTCATTATGTATGTAGGTACACAAATATTTAATTTCAATATATATTTAATATGACATTTATTTGCCTTCTGAGATAAATGTTTTATACTTTTATGTTTGACGCTTTTATACTCAATTGTATTTTGTCTTGTACTATGGTACACATGCAATTTTTTCTAAAATAAAGATATTTGCGGACCAGGATTTTGTGGTATTTAAAAATTTAAACGTACCTAAAGTAGTAATTAGTCTATTTAGTGGCAAATAAGTATCATGGGAATACTTGTAATTTAAGCACTCAGTCCTCATATAGCGGCTTAAAATCCTAGCATCAGCAGTAAGGCCGGAAATAGTAATTCCAATGTGGTCGTCGATGTTTATAATTTTTTTCTGGTATGCTGAGAGTTCAGATGAGGCTCTGAAAAAAAAAGTTTATTTAATTTGTTACTCTTTCAGCAGTTACTCGGCTCATATTCTGTCATAATGAATTAAATTAAACAATTATGAATTTGAAATAAAAATTTTGAATTTTTCATTCACCATCTTTAAAAAATCTGTGGATTTTGCAAGGAGCTAAGATTTAAGTGTAAGTTTTACAAATGAAATTAAAAGATATTTATTTTATAAAAGATGGGGGGTCAAACCATATCAAGTCAACCAGGCAATAGTTTTGACCATCTCTGATTTTGATGATTTTTGGTCCACTTATTCGTCTTATCAAAAAACTCAAAAATCCAAAAAATCGGTTTTTGTTTTATTGATTTTTGAAAATCAAGATATTGACCAATATGTCCTTGACAGACACTTACAAAAATAGTAATATCTCAAAAACTATTGCTCCTATAGAAGCGAGTGATAGCTCATTTTGAAGGGTTTTTAAAGACCTTTTTAAAGATGTGTGACACAATATACTTTGTTTAATTTTTTTTTTCTTAATTAAAAAAAAAAAAAAATTTTAAATCTCAAAAACACATTTTTTAATTTTTTTCAAACAAATATTTCTTTTTTTTTTCAATGTTTTTTTAATATTTTTGAAAAATTTTAGGATGGAGAAATAATGGAGTCATACTTTAAAAAAATAATAATAAGATACTTAATATGGGTATAACAAAAAAATGAAAAGTAAGAATAATAGAAAATTTACAATAAAAAATATTTAGTCTGTGTTTCGGACTTCCATTGTCTATATTTTATTTATACACGACGTTTCGATCAGTACAATCTCTGATCGTCTTCAGGTGCAAACTATTCTTGCTTGGCATAGGAATTCGATGTGCATGTCTTCTTTAGTATGATTAATTAAAGTTTTCTCGTAGCCTCGAAAAAGATCGCTGATACCGGGTCCGTACCGGGATTCCAACGTTTGTTTGAAAGTTTGAGACAATGATGTGTTTGAAATTAACTCTGTGTTTCGGACTTCAGTACAATCTCTGATCGAAACGTCGTGTATAAATAAAATATAGACAATGGAAGTCCGAAACACAGAGTTAATTTCAAACACATCATTGTCTCAAACTTTCAAACAAAAAATATTTAGGTTGCTAATTTTTTTTGTAAAATATTTGAGGAATCTGTCATTTCTTCTGCAGTTAGCGTATATGTCCTACCAGTGGCAGTATTTGGGTTGACCCATCTTAAAAGAGAATTTTGATCTATGACCAATATATCAGTTTTGGCTTTGGAAAGTAAAAAGACGGAGAGGGACCATGAGGATGTAAAAAACTAACTTTTAATTCCCCGCTTTCTATATTTTTGCCAATGATATATCCGATCCACCAAAGACAGTCATAGTTTATGGTTACAAAACCGGAGTCGATGTTTTCAATTTCTGTGTTTGACAAACCACAGGTTGCAAAAAGACATTGAATATTTTGCTCTTTACTTAGTGAAAATGGTTTTGTAATAATTTTTTCATTACTGAGGGGGATAATCGAGTGCAATTTTTGAGTCCCAGGTATCGATTGTGCTTCCAGGTATCTTTTTTCCAAAAACTTTTCATGTTGCTGGTAGTCATTTAATGAACAATATTTAAATGTTATACCAGGAATGTTTTCTGTTGCAAATTTAAAAAGATCTTCGGGGGTCATAATCTGTTCATTATATGGTCTCTGCAGACTTGCTTTAGCAGCCAACCTTTTTACGGTGCCTCCCAGTCCATCGCATGCACTCTTCCCGTGGGAGGTGGCAAAAAAATTCCATTCTGTTTTAATTTTAAATTCCTCGAGATGGTACGCAATATTAACAAAATTTTTTAATTTTTATACTGTGCGGCACAGCCGTCTGAAAAATAGATAATTTTGTCTAAATTATCAATTTGCCTCTTTAGTTCAGGCATAAGGTGGCTTAAAAAAAGATGAAATGCCACAGTGTTGTGTACCAAACAGTCTGAAATAAATATATAATTTAAGTGACCCAGTTTTCCCTCATGAGTTTTGTAATATATTACAAAAGGATGTAGGGTTGCCTGGCTATTTGTCCAGTGATAGGACTGCACTTCATCCTGCAAAATAAATGAATAATTTTCAGAGAAGTCGCATGTGATTAGTGCTTCCCCCTTTTTTAAATTGTCTTTTACAACATTGTAGTATTCTTTTTGCATGTGAGTGTAAAAAGAATGAGATTTTAATTTAATCAAGTCGTTTGAAAATTCAATTCAATGAAGTCCTCTGTTGGTTTAATTAATGTCTCCATATTGCATCTATCTACAGATATCCACTTCTTAAAAGTCACATTGTCAATCATTGCTTCTTCGAACTTTTCATTTAAAAAGTTTTTTAAATTCTCAGTTCCTGGGCATATCTCACATTTGTCCAAAAAGCAGTGAACTCCTGGTGGGTTACACATCATTTTTGAGATGGTTGTTCATCCTGTTCCTTGTGTTCCTTGGAAAGTTTCATTCGACAATTGTCACAAATTTTCATGCCAGTCTCCACCCCTTTAAAGGAAGTCATCCAATTTGTGACATTCCGTAACTTTCCGGAATGTTTTTCCTGACTTAATGGATCACAACACCTCACAAAAAATTTTGTCCATTGTTTTGGCTTATTTTGTGCCATTTTACAACACAGGACAATGATAAATGTTTTAAATTAAAAAATAGCAATTTATCACATAAACCCCAGGTTTGCAATTAATTATTGTCAAAACTTTTCCTGTCTCAACCAGAAATGATACAAATAGGGGTAAGGGCCAATAAAAAGTAATGGGAGGAGCTAAACATTTTGCAGGAATTAACATGTTTAAATGTATAATAGGTGGGTGAAAAGATCTTGGGTGGAGGGGAGGACAATTGAAGAAATACTCCAAATTTTGCAGGAATAAACAAGTTTGGAAAAACCTTTTATGTATCTTATTTACAAGACTGGGAGCAATTGACAAGTTTTTAGATATAAAGAGTAAATATATAGGTATTTATCAAAAAATGTATGGTTTTTATATTATTTAAAAAAAAATAGAACCAATAACTTCTCCATCCTGAAATTTAGTATTATTTAGTATTAGTATTAGAAAAATAGTATTTTTTTGAAAAAAATTCAAAATGGTGGTTTCAAGATTTTTCAAAAAAAAATATTAAAAAAATTAAAAAAAAAAATAAAAACAAAAAATTACAGTGATACACATCGTTAAAAAAGTCTTTAAAAAACCTTCAAAATAAGCTATAACTCGCTTCTATAGGACCAATAGTTTTTGAGATATTGCTATTTTTGTAAGTGCCTGTCAAGGGCATATTGGTCAATTTCTTTATTTTCAAAAATCAATAAAACAAAAACCGCTTATCCAAAAAATTTAATTTTTTGGATTTTTAAGTTTTTCGATCAGAAGAATAAGTGTACCAAAAATCATCAAAATCGGAGATGGTCCAAACGAAAAGTGCCTTTTTTTTGGTTGATTTGATATGGTTTGACCCTGGGGTAAGTGTGGATTTTATTCCATATTCATCCCATCTTCCTTTAATATTTCTAAAGAGCATGACTCTCACATAACCAAAGTTTTCCAGTGACCTGGTCATCACATAAGAAGTAAGAAAGCAATAGGTAAGAAATAAAGATGATTAATTTCTTACTCTTTATCGTCAACTATAAACAAAAGTTTTGACAAAAGTATGTTTGTAGAAGGGTTTTTGTTCCCTTGCATCTTACTTCTTCCTCCTTACTTTATGGAGCTATAAAGCACCTTTAAACTTCAGTCAGAGTTGCCACACTGTAAAAAGTAAGCTTTAGGACCTATAAGCAGTAAGAAACAAAAAGCATCCAATTTCTTACTTCAAACTATGAACATCAATATTTATAACTGTTCCCTCCATTATTTGCGATGTGCGAAAAGTCAACACACGTTTATTTTTGCTCCGATATAAAAGTTATTAAAGTGAGTTAAAGTTAGCCGTTTTTCTTGAAAATTGGACAGATCCAGAAACAACTAGTAAGTTTACCCTGGACTTAATTAGGAAACTAACATTTAATTATTGGACCAGTTATTGTTAGTTAACATCTCCCACATTAATAAATTAAAATACAAAAATGGTTTTCACTGAACGACAAAAAAGTGAGGTAAAAAATTTAACTGGCGAAATTTTGACTGGCTTGATGAAAGATAAAGTTTTTATAATGACCTTGGCTTTGACTTTAGCAGAAATGGTGTCTCAGAAAATGAATGAATCTCAAAAAGTTGATTTACTTGAAAAAGATAATTTGGATTTGCATAAAAGGGTTTAAAAGATAAAGCTTTTTTAAGATTTAATAGAACTAAAAGACCCGGACACTGGAACTATTTTAAACAAATACGAAATCAGACAAACATAGCTATAAACTCAGAAAAAAAAAGATACTTTGAGCATTTTGTAAAAATTTGCTGTGGCAATTCTAAGCAGCTGTGGAGAAAGTTACGGGAATTCAATATTTAAAACAAATCACAAACATGTAAAATTCCAGATAATTTAAACTTTCCTAATCTAATAAACAAAAGTTTTCTTAAATTTTCAGAGAATAATCGGCCAATAAAAAATTATGTTTTGGATTTTATAATAACAACTATAAAAAACAGTTTAATCAGCTCTTAACTTTCCATACTGTGTCAGAAGAAGAAGTCAAAAAATTTTTACTGGAAGTTAAATCGCCTAAATTAAATCTTAAAATGATTTTATTATGTTTGCCTCGTATATTACCATTTTTAACAAATATTATCATCTCCTGTTTACTTGAATCAATTTTTCCTGATCATTGGAAGGTTTCAAAAATATTCCCACTGCCAAAAAAAGCACATGTTTCAATGGTAAATGAGCTGAGGCCAGTAAGTACATTGCCAGTTTTGTTGAAAGTCTTAGAGAAGATAATAAATAGTCAAATTAAAAAACATCTAGATTTTCACCAGTTATTACCGGAAATGCAGTCAGGTTTTAGGAAAGGGTATAGTTGTGCCACGGCTTTGTTACAAGTTTGGAAAAAAAGCTAATTCAATCAAGGCCAATTTTAATCTTTTATTCAAAAACCACCCATTACACTGTTCAGAGGAGGTTAGAAATTTAGGTTTGATTATAAATTCAAGTTTGAGATTTAGATCTCAAGTATCGAAGTGTATTCAAAGAGCATACATGAATTTAAAAATGCTCTACCCTCACAAAAATCTGTTGGATAAAAAACCAAATTAAAACTTACAGAATCTCTTGTTTTAAGTCATTTCAATTTTGCAGATGTTGTGTATGGGCCATGCTTAGATCAGTGGGATAGAAATAGGATTCAGAGGGTTCAAAAATCATATTTAAGATTTGTGTATAATATTAGGAAATATGAACCCATATCTCATAAACTAAAGGAAGCTAATTGGCTTACAATGGAGAAAAGACGTCAGTTACATTTGGTTTCACTTTTTCACTCCATAATATACACCATATTTATTTCAAAAGATTACTTATAGAACTGACGTGCATCATGTAGGGCTTCGTTTTCGAGGCCTAATCTCTCCACCACATCATAAAACAACATTATTTAAACGGCCCTTTTCATATAACATATACAAGCTTTACAATACAGTTCCTAATAAACTAAAATATCTAAATCCAAAAAAATTTAAATTAAAATATTAAGTAATGCTTCTTCAGTCTATTTAAATATTAAATGCTACAAAAAAAAATGTTTATTCCATTTAAAATAATGATCTGTCCTCTCATTTTCAATAATTTTGTTTTTTTTTGGATTACTTCCAATTTTTTTTAATTTGACTAATTTTGAAAATGTATTGTTAAATAATCAATTTTTTTCTTGGATTTACCTACTACTACCTAGAATAATGATCTGTCCAGGTATTTTCAGTTATTTTTTTCCTTTTGTTTCACCTTAATTATTTTTTTAATTAATTTAATTTTTAATTATTTTGATAAATTTAGTTTTATTTATGTTATGAATAATTATTAGTATTCTTAAAAAATAGTTTTTTTGTGTGATAACTCTATTGCATTACTGCGAAAAAGACTCAGGGTCAGAGCTTTGATCAATTTTAAATTGTTCTCTGGTCCTTTTTGCAAATAAATTCTATTCTATTCTATTCCATGACCAAATTTTAAAAGATTAACTATTTTCCAAATATTTTAAATTTTTTATTGACCTACTCATAACAAAAAGCATTAGTAGGTACCCTTTAAGTCCCTAAATTTCACAGTCTTTTTTCAGGCTACAAATTTTTTGTGCAGGAGGAGAGGGTTAGTAGGTGGGTATAGTAAAAAAAAAATATTTATATATAAAAGTCTCAACTCTAGGTTTCTTGGTAAAAACCAAGGTAAAAACCATGTCTCAAATGTGCCGCAAGAAAAAATTTGTAGTCATTTTGACAAAAAATGCAGTTTTTAAAATACATATTTTGAATGACCTGCATTAAATTTTTTTTTGCAATTTAAACAGTAAAAAAAATTTTTGATCTATTTTGTATTCCAATAAATATTTTAAAAATTAAAATAAAAGTAGGTTGAGTCAGCTGCCCAGGTGGATTGGGTTGGAATCTCAACTCTAGATTTGTTTCCAAAATCATATAAGGGTGATTCCACAAAAAGCGTCCTTTTTGGCAAAACCAAATTGGAAGTCTATAAGTTATAAGAAATGTTAAGGAAAATAAAATATTTTGTGTGAAAACTTGCATAGTTTCCTTTGTTTTTACAATGCGAATTTTTTTAAAGTTAAGTAATTTAGGAGAAAATAAATTTTAAATACCTTAAATTTTCATTCCCGTGTCTGTAACTGCTATGGTTCTTTAGCTTTCACTACAGTTTTCTTGTAACAAAATGTCTCTAAAAATTTAAATTTTCCCCAAAACCTAAATTATAGAAATAATAAATCTTAACATTTTTCAAAAAAATCAAATTTAATTTTTTTATTTTCTAGGAGAAAATAACAGTTATATTTAAAAACTTAAAGTAAGCTTCATTCCCATGAGTTCTTCAATATTGCAATGTAAACAGGGTAAGACACAAGCAGGCACAAACTTTTCTGATGCAGTTGCTGAGGTCCAACTTTAATCAGTAGCTATCAAGCATTGGTAGTGAGCAGGTCAATACCTTCTCGACACAGGCCAATCAACTCCTACCATTTTACTGTCCTTTTCTCAGCCTTCCCCGCCATATCGACAGAAAACTAATGGATTTTCTGTCACTTTTGAGTGAAAATGGCGGCGAAGGTGGATTAAAGTAGGGATGGAACGGACTCACATTGGGCCGAACTACCGGACCCCGAATGTCCAGCCAAGCTATTAGACCGGACCCCGGATTTCCGGGCAGACTTTTTAGTTAAATTATTTTTCCCCATTATTTAAACTACTTTAACTTTTAAAACCATATATTGTAAAATATTGTTTAAAAAAATAATACCTCGGAAATGGGTAATATTTATGAAGAGAAACATTCCAGATTAACCCCACATAATGCTGAAAAACTATTATTTATCCACAATAACCTAAAAAAAATAAACTTTTACTACTAAGAACCTTATTCAATGTTATATTTTATTGAAGAGCCCTGTTTTTTCTGTTGTATCTTGTATTTATTTTTTGGCTGAATATAACAAAAATTGGCCTACTTTTGTTTTATTTCATCTATTTATTTTAAACAATAGTATTTTTCCGGCCAAACCGGACGTCTGGCAGGGAAGTCGGACTGGCCAGCTTCCGTATGTCAACCGGACATTCATTCCATCCCTAGATTAAAGGACACTAAATCGGTAGGAGTTGATCGGCCGGTAATTATGCAGTATACAGTTTTCTGCCATTTTTGATTTTTTATGAAAAATTCTGGTAATTATGCAGTATACGGTTTTCTGCCATTTTTGATTTTTTTTTTTTAATTCTTTATGGGGGCACCTTCTAGGGTCCCTAGGACCCCAAATCCGCCTGCGCCCGATTTTTTTTTTTTTTTTTTAACGAGAAAAAAGGGTGCCCAGGGGGGGTTGTAAAGTGTTTTTTTAATTGTTTTGGGTTGGTTTGGATTAGGTTGGGTTGGACTGTGTTGGTTTGGTTTGTTTTAGTGAAAAAAAATTAAAAAAAGAACCAAAAAAAAAAAAAAAAAAAACCAACCGGCGCAGACGGATTTGGGGTCCTAGGGACCCTAGAAGGTGTCCCCATAAAGAATTTTTCAAAAAAAATCAAAAATGGCAGAAAACCGTATACTGCCAAAATTCTTTATGGGGGCACCTACTAGGGTCCCTAGGACCCCAAATCCACCTGCGATGGTTGTTTTTTTTTAAATTTTTTTTAACTAAAACAACCCAATCCAACACAGTCCAACCCCACCTAATCCAACCCAACCCAAAACAATCAAAAACACATTACAACCCACCCCCGGCCACCCTTTTTTCTCTTAAAAAAAAAAAATCGGGTGCAGGCGGATTTGGGGTCCTAGGGACCCTAGTAAGTGCCCCCATAAAGAATTTTTCATCAAAAATAGCAGAAAACCATATACTGCATAATTACCAAACTGATCAACTTTCATGAGAACCTATGCAGTTTTTTTTAACTGGTTTTTTTTAACTGGGTAGCCTGAGCTAATTTCATATGTGTCCCTATCTCGAGCCCTACCTTTTAAGTGCAATAATAACTGCATGCGTGTTGCTCTTGAGCCCCACAGTGGCAGAGCCCAAGTTCACTGCCTCCATGGCGTACTCTACTTGATGGAGACGACCCTGGGGACTCCACACGGTGACATCACTATCGTACTGGTTCCTAAACATTTTTTCTACAACGCAATTTAAGATAAACTGTAACAAGGCCTTTTTACTCAAAAAAAACACCAAAAGTAAAATAATATTTTCGGGAATGCTGTGTCACGCCGATTTTTGCTTTTTTTGACAGCCGGTAGTTGACGTTCTAGTGACAATTGACAATCTGTTGGTAGCCGTGATTTTTGACAGGACAGTTTTCTTCCCTTTGTCGAGGCAGCGCCAGCTACAGGAAAAAGTTTATCTCATAAAAATTTCTTTTCTGGCTGACGAAGGTATCGGGTGGTTATAATGTTAAAACCTAGATGTCGCCATAGATACCAATGAATAATATTGCTGATCATGCTGATAGATATGTGATACGGCAGTAATACCGAAAAAGTCGAAACGTAATTTTGTCGAAAGTAAATTGATCGAACCAAAGTTTGATCGAATCGTAAATTGAACGAAAATATGAGAATCGAAAATAATTTTGATTTTGTTAAACCGTAAAATTCTGCCGTGTTAATAAAGAAGACCCAGCAAACACAAATCGTCGGCATTGAATCGGGCCAATGTCAACAACGTCGGCAGTGTGTCGACATCGGCGACTACACTCTGGCCCGATCTTGGTCAGATTGCGATTTTCAGTTTTCGGTGGCAACTGACGGAGGTCTACATTACTACAGTCGACTTTATGCTGACATCACTTTAGGACCGACGATGGTCCGATTGGAACTTTGTTTAATCGGTCGAAAATCGGCAACTGACGAGACGATGGCCCGTGTCATAGATTCAGCACTTTTCCGGCCTCTCCCTTAATGACGCTTCTGAAGACGAATATGTAAGACTACCCAAAATCCAGGAAACTCTAAAAGAACTGGGTTCAGCAAAGGTATTTACGTCCTTGGATTTACGAAGTGGATACTGGCAGGTGGGATTGGCTCAGGAAACAAAACCTCTTACGGCATTTTCAACATCGGATTGTCAACAATATCCATTTACTGTCATGCCATTTGGCCTTAAAAATTCCCCGAGCACGTTCCAGCGATTAGTATATTTAGATGACATAATTATTTCCTCTAATACCCACATAGCATTAAAAGTACATTTACATGCTAAGAACATGCGCTAAATGTACTTTAAAGAACATTCTTTTAGGTACATGCATAGCATGTGCTAATTATATAGCTCTTGATAACATTATTTGTTCTACTTGTATAGCGTATGATATAAGTACATACCAATTAAAAATTTTCTTTTGTACTCGTGCTAAGCATATTCCAAAAGAGAACACAAAAATTATATTTTTAAGAATATTTATAGTACATGCTAAGTATATACAAAACAGTATAAATATTTAGAAAAAATCAGATGCGTCTTATAACATTTCTGAAAACATTAAGATCATCAGTGAAACAATTCAATGAAGTACATATCCGTTTTACGCAATTATAATATGCTTACCGACCCTGTTTCAAAAATCACATCTAGTCGTATAACTCCATACATTTTCAAAACAACTCCAAATCCATGCCCCCTCACATGATGCGATTTTTGAAGCATATGGTGGGCACGGTTGTTTTACACGCACGCGCAAGTAATAATTAGTTTTTTATAGTATGGATATTCTTTTGGGTATATGCATAGCATGTGTTAAGAATATTCTTCTCCCGTCTTGTCACATATTTCTACACTTGGAGATCGTCCAATAACTCCTACCTCCCTCGAATTATGTTACATTTAATTTGAAACATTTCAATAAAATACCCGTTTTACTGCGTGCCCATATATGCATCCTGTTTCAAAAAACGCACCACGTGACGCGACATGGTTTTAAATTCCAGAGTCACGTGGTGCATTTTTTTAGACAGAGTGAGCGCACACGCACAGGTGAGAACCGGCGGGTTTTTCATTTCCTGTAAATACCTGCCAATCGTCTGCCAATTAATTTAAAATATTGGTTATTTAATTTTTTTCCTGCATTTTTGAATAAAAAATGTAACGTAGTTGCAAATCACCCTTTCATCCTTGTAACACTTTTACCCTCCCTCCTTGCCGCGTTCATAAGTTATGGTGGCATATCCTAATATTTTTCACTTACACGAAGCAAATATGTAATTTGATGTAAATGAATTCCAGGCGGAGGCAACGATTACTTTACACGCGCGTTGGAGAGTTCTTTTAAATACGCCCGATTCTATGACGTGCCGTGCAGAGTAAACCAATTCGTTCGTTAGTCCATGGTGATTTGTGACGTTGCTCCAACCAAAGATGTGACTTCTGTTTTTATTCTTTACCTTTGGTTTTTTTTTATATTGGCATTGGTACTTTTTTTTCTAAAACTTCGTTTTTTTGTTGATTTTTCTCGTGATGTGGCTGCAGAAGAGATCAAGTTACGCTATTCTTCTATTATAGTTGTTTAATCACTAAAATTTTACTACAATAACTTAGATTTTCAGTGGTTGGCGAGGTAAGTTAGATTTCTTGTTTTTTTTTATATTCCTTGTTTTTGCCGCAATGTCTTCGAAGAGAAATAAAAAAGGCTATTTAAGGAATTTTTTAACAAACCAGAAAAAGGTTAGGGTTGCCAACATACTTGCCGCCTATTCTATTCCTATTCCTATTTTTACGTAATAAATTAAATGGAGTCACCCAGAGGAATTATGTTTTTAGGTATATGAGCTGCAGAGGATTGGAGGAAATTCTTATCCCCAAACCATTCGAAAAATACCGTATAAAATATTAGCAAACCAAGTTTCAATTGAATTTTCTTGGGATGGTGCCAAGAAGAAGGAAGCTTTCAAGAAATTAAAACTAGCACATGGCATTTTAGGTAGGCAGATAATAAACTCATAACACAATATAAATAAAATATGAAATTTGTTCTAGCATACATGCATATATTGTTTTGTAATTAAAAAAAAAAGAAATATTTGCCCAAATTAATATTAAATATTTTTTTTATTGAAGCCATGAAAAAACAATATCTAGACATTTCTGAAGCTCAGATTATTGACATAATAAAACAATGGCTAGTAAAAGCTAAGGAAAGATTAAACAAGGAAATGTTGACCAGAGAAAACCCAGGTGGAGAGCAATAGGGTCTAATATGGATTGTACTAAATTGTTTCTATGAAAAGTGAGACTTCATTAAGAATATGATTTTTGTTTTACAAGAATTTTTATTTTCTTTCACATTATTTTTGTTGTTAGTTTTTAACTAGTATATTAGTTTTACATTCCAAACTTTGTGACATGAGCTGTGTTTTAAACCTTATAAATGTTTTAGGTTTTGCTTTCTGAGTAGGGAGGTTATAACTTATAAAACATCAAAGTATTTTTTATATTTGGTTCTGTTTAATCCTTAAGATAAAGTTTTGGTTTTAAGTAACTTTTCTGTTGCGATTTAGTATATTACACAGTTGGCAGAACTAGCATAATATAATATGCAACAAAAATGGCAAAATCTTGATTATAGGTAATTATAAAAATTAAAATTTTGTCTATAGCTTTTTTTCAAAGGGGCAGTTTTAGGGAAAACTTGTTTGACAGGTATTTTTATTAATATTTTTCAAATAATCCATAATGTTTGTTTTACTAGTCGCCCTTCTTAAAAAAGTTTTAGTTTTTATAATTGATGCTAGGTGCATGTGTTATATTTAAAATTGTTGGTATTTAAGGTTTGTTTTATTTTTATTCGATATACTAATTTTGCTCAACAATGTATTTATAAGTTTTCTTATCATTCAAACAAATTTTTTTGTAATACATATTTAGACTGTCTTTAAATATATTATTTTATGCAAATCTACTTTTTTTTCGATTTTAAATATATAATGGAAGATGTCTGCACGAAATTGTAGCATATTTCTGAGATGTTCATTTTACATAGAGATAAATGATATTGGCATTTATACACCAGTTGACTGTTTGGGACAATACATTTTTTTTATAATGGGTATAAGATTTTTATATACCTACTATTAAGGAAGTGGTATTGTCCCAAATAGTATACAACTGGTTTATAAAGGCTAATATCCTTTCTCTCAGTGTATGTGTATAGAAGTGCCAAAGCACATACTATGTACATGATCATTATATGACCAGTACATACCTAGAGAATATAGTGAGTACATTTTGAGCACGTTCTGTGGATATGTGCTCAGTACATACTAGGCATGTGGTAAGAATTGACCTAGGAATATTCTAAGCACATATTTTACATCTATTACGGTGTATCTGTAACCTATTCTCAGCATGTGCTCAGAAAGTGTGCAATGCTTTTTTGGGACATGCTTAGCATATGGTGTAGTTCTTTTGGAATATGGTATGTATGTGCTATGTATGTATAAATGCTATGTGGGTAGTCATCAAGAGCATATGCGCCATTTTAAGTTAGTTTTAGAACGCTTGAGACAGTGTTCAATTTCTAAATGCAAAATAGCGACGGACAATTTAGACTTCTTGGGCCATACAATTAAAGCAGAACTTAATATACCTCCAACATTTCACTTGCAAGAAATTCAAAATTTTTTAACACCACATAGTAAAAAAGATGTTCAATCATTTCTTGGCACAATCAACTGGCTAAGAGAATACGTACCTCATCTTGCGGAACTAGCTGCACCGCTGACAGACCTTCTTTCTCAAACAGTCAAATTTAAATGGACTGACAAGGAACAAAATTCTTTTGAAAAAATAAAACAAGCAATTACATTGACCAGATTTTTCCTTACCATTCTTTTTACAAACAGACGCTAGCGAGGTCGAAATGGTGCGGTGTTGTTTCAGAAAGGTTGTAGCTCCTTAACCTATGGTTCTGACGATGAGAGGCGTATCATCTCATATTCCAGTGCTAGATTTAACCGTACGTAGCGTAACTATCACATAAATGAGAAAGAATGCTTCTGCGTAGTGTGAGTAATTAAAAAATATAAAATTTATTTAGAAGACCACAGATTTACTTTGATTACAGATAGCCGAGCACTACTATGATTAAATACAAATTCTGACGCAAAAACAAAGCTGACTCGTTATTATTGTCCGAATTTTCATTTGAAATAGTTCATTGTCCAGGTAAATACAACGAATAGCCAGATTTTCTTTCGCGGAACGCAAAACATGAACATATTTCTGAGGAAATTACAGACCTTTCTAAAATGTTTCCTCCTGAACCAGACAATAAAAGCCTTTCAACTTCAAATAATAATTGCTTGCCCAAAGTAAACTTAATTAATCCAGTTAATGAAGCATCTCTTTGTAATGAAATTTCTGTTGCTCAGTCCAAAAGTAAAAGAATTCAATGGGACATAACAAATTGGCGAAACATTCAAAACAAATCTTTAAAGCCAACATCAGAAAATAAATTTTTTAAATTTTTATTCGGTGGAAAATAATTTACTTTTTAAACGGGAGGGGCATCATTTAATTTCTCCATATAACACTATAGATCGCATTTTGTATTTTGTATCACGATTCAATCTATCTATTTCTAAATTTTACCATTGGCCTGAGTTAAGGAAGGATGTCTAAAAGTATGTCAAAAATTGTCTCACATGCTTACTTATCAAAGGCCGTAACTTACGTCTCACGCTTCATTTGAAGCACATCTTTCAATAAATCCCGGTGAAGTTTTCAGTATAGATGTTCTTGGACCATATCCCCAAAGCCCTATTGGAAACCGATTTGGTATTGTCGTCGAAGATTTATTTACCAGGTGGGTTGAAGCTAACTGTGTACACAGCGCCACTGCTCTTGAAATAACGAAGTATGTACAAGGTTTGGGTACCCAAATACCATTATATCGGATGATGGTACACAACTTCGTTCCGACATTTTTAAAAAATTCTGTTTAAATAAAATTAATTTTGTTTCTACGGCTATATACCATCACAGAGCAAATCCGGTGGAACGCCGTAACCAAGAAATCAAGAAAACTTTTAGAACTTACTTTTTAAATAGAAATGTCGAAAACTGGGACGATTTGGTGCCCCACATCCTGTATGTTTTGAGAAACCGGACAAATACCGCAACTGGACAACCACCAGCAAAACTACTTCTGGGCTATAATTTACCTCTACCGGGAGACAGACATCATCCTGTATATAAGGTGCCAGTGTTAAATCATGGATGCATCAGGGAAAAATGATTAGAAGAAGCAAGAAGAAACCAAAAAGAATATCAAAATAAATACACGAACAAAAATCAAGACAAGCCAAAGCCATTTAAGATCGGCGATAAAGTAATACAACGTAGTTTCAAGCATGAAGTATTTGGACTTTCATGGGAAGGACCCTATGAAAAGACAGAAAAAATTTCGGACATTATTTACAAGATTAAGAGAAACAACGACGAAGTTAAAGTACATATAGACGACCTTCGTCTAAGACCAGAAAAACTTCCCTTAAGTTTTGAATTAATCAACTTGGATTCCGAAGAAGATGATACCGAAAATGAAAACGATACAGGAAATGATGAAACTGAAAACGACAGTGAAAACCCGGATAAGAATCCTAAGAGAGATAATGCTCATGAAGACATAGATGAAATAGCTTCTAAAGAAGATGAATACAGTGAAGAATTTGACTTAAATACTGATAGATACGGCAAATTTATTGAAAGTCTTGGTTATGGGAATAACCTGAAAAAATCCGGACGTGACTCAAAAACTCCTAAATGTGGCTTAAATCAACCCGACTGTGACTTAAAGGAAACCAAAAGTGACTTGAAAAATCCAGAAATTGAAGAGAGAGAGAAATAGAAGATTTTTTATCAACTCTACATGATTATAATGATGTTCCTTCAACTTCAATAGATCCGCCATATTACCATCCATCAGCAACTACAAGTCAAATGAAAGATCACCGACAAAGACGTAAACAACCTCCATTTTACCTTGAATATTATATTTGTTATGACTAGAACTCATTAATTCATTCTCATGCAAACTATTATTGGCCAGATGTGCACATTCTTCATTCAAACAACCTCCAGACAGGTATCTACCCCTTTGACCAGTCTTCAGATGGACAAGCTGAGGTCACATTCTCAAACATTCATTCCCAGAATAAATACAAGCACCCACTCAACCAGTCTTCAGATGGACAAGCTGATGACACATTCTCAAACATTCATTCCAAGAATAAATACAAGTATCCATTCAATCAGTCTTCAGATGGACAAGCTGAGGACAAATTCTTAAACATTTATTCCCAGAATAAATTCATACACAAGTACCTATCCATGCAACCCAGTCTTCAGATCGACAAACTGAACGACACATTCCTAAGAACTCAGTTCCAAAACAAGAGATGCACCAGACAGTTATACGGAAACACTTTTTACTAGAAGAATATGTGTAATGACTTATCATAGACTCTTAATGTGATGATGATTACTTACCTAAAAAGACGTAAAAAGAGGAAAAAACAGTTGTGTAAAAATGTGCTTTTCTTTTGAAATATTTAATTGCTATATTTTGTTTTTTAGAATTAAAGTTTAGGATTCATATAATAAAAAGTCCAAGGGATGAAAAAAATGTCTCAGAAGGAGGGGTGTCATAGATCCAGCACTTTTCCGGCCTCCTAACAATATTAAAGGTTTTACTGGGGAACTTTAAGAAGTTGGTAGTTCGGTTTTTGCACGAGAAAAAGGACTTCTAGAAAAAACAGGGGAACGAGAGGCAGGCAAGAAAAAGTCACCGGTTTTGGATGTAGGAAGTGAGTGAGCCAAAAAAGGCATAAAAACTAAAATAAATGTTGAAGTGCGCGGAAAAGTGCATGGTACATTTTTTCATCTCTAGACATTTTTAAAAGCAATTCAGAACTGTTTAATGAGGGGGTTAGTTGTTTGGATGTGTCTCATGTTCGTTCAATCCAACAACCCTCGTCCTTGTTGACACCCGATTTACTATAGTGGACTTTATGCCAGAGCCCACTTTATTTACTTTAGGGCCGACGACGACGGTCCGATTGGAACTTTGTTTAATCGGACAAGAATCGGCAACTGACGATGGCCCGATTTACTATAGTCCAACTCAAACCTTATCTGCGTTAGGGCCGATGATGGTCCGATAGGAACTTTCTTTAATCGGTCTAGTAGTAGTAGTAAGTAGTAGTAACCATGCTTTATTGTCTAAGAAAAAGACTTAAATCTAAAATCTAATATCTATAAGCACCTAATCAAAGTTATGCGACTAGCATGCCTGCAAATATATAATTTTAATAATATATTTTTTTTAAAAAAAAAGCTACCTTTAGAACAAAAATATAAAAAATGTTCCTTCTTATTAAAATCGAAGTACATGGCAAATATAAATTAACTATCCTCTATTAATTAAAGTCATAATAAAAATTTAACATTTAACAATTTAACATTTAAAATTTAAAATAGATCTAAGTCAATATTTTTCTTGATTTTCAGGAAATTAAAATAGAACGAATTTTTTAACATATTAAAATTTAAAACAGTATACAATAATACACACATGCATACAAAGAAAGAAACAAGAACAAAATAGTTAAGCAAAGCTAAAATTTTAACATATTAGAAAAAAAATAATAAGAGATGTGTTTAAAATTATTAACTTATTTATGACAAATAAAATAGATTTTTGTTCATACATAAGCAGACAAAGGTAACAACCGTCGCCTTTGTCCAATGGAAACCATAAGATGAAGGTAATAAAGCGACCAAATAACTGGTAATTGATAAGAGATCTCTTAACTAAAAGAAAAATTAAAATATTCATCAAGCGAGTAGAAAGCCTGTTTTACTAGTGTTTTTTTTAAGATTTTGCGAAACTTTGATGGATTGGTTATGATTTTAAAATTTCGGGGTAGGTGATTATATTCCTTTACACTATTATATATAATGGAATTCTGGACTAGAGAGGAATTTGGTATTGGAAGAGGAATGTCATGGGATCGGCGAGTCCAATAAGCTGTCTGATGAACTGGGAATGCATTAATGTGCTTATGTATTAAACTTGCAGTATCTAACAAAAAAAGGCATGGAAGTGTAAGAATTTCATAACTGATGAAAAGTGGCCTACAGTGATCTCTAGGAGAGGCCCCTGCAATGTAACGTATAGCACGTTTTTGAAGTTTAAAAACAAATTCGAACAATTGCTGGCTGCAGTTACCCCAAAATAGTAGACCATAAGAAAGATGAGATTGCACAACTGAGAAGAAAACCATTCTGGCAATTGATGTACTCAAGTTGGTTGCCACTGCACGTACGCAGTAGCAGCCAGATGCAAGCCTCTTGTTTAAATTAAGGATACGATTTTGGAATTTGAGGTCAGCATCCAGCTGTAACCCAAGAAATTTAGTGCTTTTAGAGCTTTTGATGGAGAAGTGGCCACAATCAATATCCTCAATATTAATGCGGAACCCATAGGTCATTAATATACAATAGAAATGGGATAGGACTCAGTACAGAGCCTTGGGGAACTCCACAGTTGATAGAGTGATCTGAGGAGTACTTTCCATTTGCTGAGACACATTGAATTCGGAGGGACAAATAAGATTCAAACCATTTCAAAACCACGCCTCTGAATCCGTAAATTTCAAGCTTTCGCAAAAGCGTCCTGTGATTCGCGTAGTCGGATGCCTTCGAGAAATCACAGAACGCTGCCGCAGTAGCATGGCCCCTGTTGTAATGCTGAAAAAGCTGTTCCAAAACTCGAAGCATTGCATCATGGTATATAGTATCTTGTAAAAATTATTAATTTTGGTTAACTTTTTCTATTACAAATGAATATAAAATCAAAACGAATGTTCCCTGATATTTAAATTTAAAGAAAACCAAACTGAGAAGAACTAAAAACATAATGTTGTGAGAGAAAGTCCATCATTCTAGTTTTAACCAGTTTCTCAACGACTTTCGAGATAGTTGAAAGCAAAGAAATAGGACGAAAATTTGACGGGTTCGTTGTGTCGCCCCCTTTTTGCAATGGAACAACTAAAGCTTTTTAAGGCCAGGAGGAAATATTCCGCTGGTGAATGATTTATTTATAGCCTTTAATAAAACACCCAAAACCCGATCTGGAAGTTTTTTAAGTATTTTCGTGGAGATTCCATCTCGAGAATCGGCAACTGACGATGGCCCGATTTACTATAGTCGACTTTATGCCGACGCCTACTTTATCTGCTTTAGGGCCGACGACGCGCGACGGTCCGATTGGAACTTTGTTTAATCGGACGAGAATCGGCAACTGCCGATGACTTGACAAGATGGTGGTACTTCTCTACAAGAATCACCTCTTCTGCCACTTAAACCAGCCCGACTGGTTAAGCACCCGCATTATCGAAACTTTGTAGTTTGCCAATGTCGGGCCGCTCCGTCAATCGCCGACGTTGGGCCGCTTTAGAAAACCAATGTCAGACTTGAATAGTTTACCGATGTCGGGAGACCAGCTTGCTTACGTTCATTCATATTCATTCAATTCATATTTTTTTAAATTTTTTTTTTGTTTAGTTTTCTCGTAAAAAAATCTTAGTATCTTGTAAAAATTATTAATTTTGGTTAACTTTTTCTATTAGAAATGAATATAAAATCAAAACGAATGTTCCCTGATTTTAAAATTTAAAGCAACTTGTTAAGGAAGAAGAGCGAATGTTACACCCATCGATGTACTAACGTCGATGGTTACACCTGTGACACTTCGCCGTTCTTTATTAACATTACTATACATATACAGAATTTAAACAACATTTTGTCAAAATCAGCGAATGTTGAACAAAAATTATAAGTTTTAATCTTATATCTCAGGAACAATAAGGAATTAGACAGCCAGATACTGGTTTTGGGGGATTTTGATATCCTGGTTAAATAAGGTTAGACCAGTATTACTATTGACTAGTATGATTATGTAATAAAAACATGAAGTAGGTTTTAAAGCAGTGTTCACATAAAAATGAAATTGTACCGCAGCGCGCAAACCAAAAATTTTATAAACTCGTAAAAATAGATAAGTAGGTAAAAACTTGGAGCCCAAGAAAAAATCTTTCTACGCAAAAATTGTGCAAATGTAAAAATAAATAAAATGATAATAAAATTTCCTAGTTTTAAAGGTAAAGGGAACATAATAATCAATTAAATTTGGTTCCAAAAATAATATTTTATTATAATGTAAAACTAGAGACATAAAATGAATGGAACAATAAAAGTACAAGTCAAACTAAAAATTATGATAATAAGTACCTACTTATTTGTTTTATCTAATAAATATTATTATACAAAACAGCAATAGCAGATAGAACAAAAGCATTTTTAAAACTTATTTAACTTGAGTAATACCCTGTTATTATATTATTAATAATAATGCTAATTAACTTATATTAAAAAAAAATAAACAAAACATTTTTGTAAGTACAAAATACCTACTTAATATGTTTTTTATTAATAGTATTAAAAGTATTAAATATATTTTTTTAAACTATAAATTGACAAGAACAAATAAAAAAATGTATGCAATCGAAAACCCAAAAATATTTATTGCACAAACAAGCGTAGGCGACGTGATTGTTTTAAAAAAAACTTTTTATTGGAGAGCTATGGCTAATACAAGTACTGCCTATAAACTGAAACTTAAAATCTAAGGTACTCTTATTTATAACATATAAATGCAAACTTAGCAAAACTAAATCTATGCGTAATTAATTAACTCCTCCACCCTAAGTTCGAGCAATAACGAGTTATAGATCTTCTTCTTCTTGATTTCGAAATATTGATTGAAGGGTTATTTCTTCTGGTATTCTTTTTTCTGATCTTCTTTCTTCTGTTTTTCTTAGTCTTGATTGAAAAAATGTTAGATTTAATATTGTAAAGGCATTAACACTTAATCCAAAAAAGAAAACTATTTAAAGAATTATTGTCCAAATATTACGATTTTTAATTGGATTTTCGAAAACAATTTCATTCAGTTTTTGTCTTTGTAAATTTAAATTACTCTGCAACTGATTGAAGTTTTCTAAATTGATGGTATTCAGCTTGAGAGGTTTTATATCGTCTTGCTTAACTGATGACGGAAGTTGAAGCTGAAGTTTTGGTAATTCAATCGTCTTATAAAACATTCTTGGTAAGTTGGTTGTCTTCAGATGGAAATTTTCAATGGAGAGCTTACAGTCGGATTGAAGTTCTACTAGGAAAGTACCTTGAAATGGCAGATTTTCTTTGGAGTTGCCACATTTTTGAACTCCTACAGTTTGGTCAGGGGCAATTAATATCCATCCATACTTTTCTAACTTCTGGATTTTTGTGTGAGTTACATTCTTGGAGAACTTCAGGAGTTGAATCTCACAAGGAAGTTTCCGGTTAAGCAATATTGTGTTTTCTTCGTGATAGATAAATTCTTCAGGACTGATTTCTTTACATTTTTCTTCTTTTAAACCATACTTTAGCTCATTTAGGATAAGGTATTTACTTTGCGGAATAATCATTTTAAAGGAGTTGGAATCAAAAGGAGTCGGAAGGGCATAAAGTCAGTAATAGGCATAGTTTTCCTTTTCTACAATAGGAACTTCTATTATAAAAATAAGTTGATTCCTCTTTACATAACTTTTAATTTCCAAAATCTTTTCAAAATTTAGTATATTCTCAATATTACCTTCAAAAGGTAATTTCCCATTTTGAATTTGAACAGAAATAGTCTGAATTATATCTAGAAGTTATTTTGGTTCTACTATAGAATTGTGAAAAGTATTTAACTTTGAAAATGTAATAGCTGTTTGTAGTTTTTCAAAAATGTCATATATAACTTGGAAACTAGTCAATAACTGTGACATTGTAGTAGTGATAAGAAAATATTGAAAGTTATCAAGATCTTTAACCTGCAAAGTTTTAACCATTCCTTGAACATATAAAATTTGTGATTCTAAATTTTCTTGATTATGAGTTATATTTTTTGAAACTTCTTTAAACTTCGTAATGGAATCTTGCAAAATTGAAATCTGCTTTTGAACTACTGATTTCATTTTATTTTGATTGTTTATGATATTATTGATTGCTTTGTCATACCTTTTAGCATCATTGACATCTAAATTTCCAGTTATTGATTTAATTATTGAACCTAAACCATCAACTAAACCTCTTTTCACTCTGAAGCTTGGGTTAGTTTGCAAAATTTGATTTCTAATTTAACTTTCATAATTTTGAATTAAGTAATATGAATTATAGAATTTTTGATGGAAAGAACTTGAATTTTAAATTTAATTTTTTAAAGTTACATAACTGTTTTGTAATTTTGAAAATTCATCAATAATTATGGAAATATCAAAAATCTGAATAAAAGACCAATAATCTATTACATTCTGAGTGTTTCCAAGGCGAATTGGGAGAAGTCCTGGATTGTCATGTAAGTCTGTTATGATTGGGGTTGAGAGTCCGATTCCACTTCCAATGAGGCAGAGGATGTACCTGCAACAAGGGGTGGTCTCTTTTATATGTATTATTTGTATTTTATTATTGCTTTTATTTTTGATGTTTACTTTATTATGTTCTAACATTTCTATTATTTCAAAGGGGCCTAAAAATTTATTTTCTTTTTTATTCCGTTTTTGATTTTACCTATAAACTGTTTTTCCTACTTTAAAAACAGTTTGTTTAGAACATTTCTTATTTACTTTATCTAAAACCTTTTCTTTCTTTTGTTGTAACTTTTAAGTTATATTTTCATATAGATGTTTAGTAATGTCTTTATGGTTTTGAACGTACTCTGAATAAAAAGACGTTTGAATTAATTCAGTTGGATTTCTTAAATTAGTATGTCCAAAAATAACTTCAAATGGGGTTAAATTTGTTCAGGCATGAATTGAGCTGTTATAAGCAATTATAGCATACTTCATAAGAGTTACGACATTATCATTTTTATGTTTTTCCCGTAAAAGCCTTAAATGTTCAATTAAACTAGAATTTAATCTTTCAATATCAGAGTTCGACTCATGATGAGTTGGAGTTGTAAAATGTACAGAAATTTTATGTCCTCCAAGAAGTTCTTTTACTGTTTCATTTTTGAATTCAGTTCCACTATCCATTGTAATAGTCTCTGGAACACCATAATTTGAAAAATAAGTAATAAGGCATTCTACAACTTTAATTACTGTTCTAGCTTCAATCGCAAAAGCTTGACCTAATTTAGAAAATGGATCTATTAGTGTAACAAATTCTTGGTTATCAAACTTAAAAACGTCAACACAATAGTTGAAACGATTTACTCAAAGCTTTTGTCAAAACTAAAGGAACATATGGGGTATGTCTGGCATATTTTGCTCTTTGACACAAC
The DNA here is from genome assembly GCA_963921995.1 of Oxystoma pomonae. Taxonomy (NCBI): domain Eukaryota; kingdom Metazoa; phylum Arthropoda; class Insecta; order Coleoptera; family Brentidae; genus Oxystoma; species Oxystoma pomonae. The sequence continues at coordinate 45,660,445 of OY998169.1, read as the reverse complement.
TCACAATCATTAACATTGTTTTTCATTGATGGCCAGTAATAATTTATTTTTAATTTTTCAAGAGTTTCATTGATTCCGCAGCGATTAGTTTTTGTTTCATGTTGATATTTAATTACCAAAAGTATTTCCTCATTATTTTTCACGGTATTACCCATTTTGGTACAGTGAACTAATTTTAATAAAAAAATCATAAAAATTTGCTCGGAAAACATTATTAAAATCATTATACATAGATTTATCATAGAAAAACAGGAAAAAAGTTTTATCTGTTGTGTAATTCTTAAGGAAATCTAATATTAGATTTTGATTATTTTTGGGAATTATAACATGCCAAACCTGCAACTTATCCATTGGATTTGGGGATATTATTATTTGATAGGTTTTATTGTTAATTATATCATCTAAAATTTTTATACCACTATAGTTTACCATATCTGCATCATTACCAGTATGTACAGTACTTTGATTATCACTCTCAGGAACTGGAGTAAGAATTTGTGGAGGAATTCGTGGAGGAACAACAGTATCTACTCTTGATATTTTAATTTTAGATTCTTTGGGTAATGGTTCAGAATTTAAAGGTTGACATAAAGTTTGTGGTGGTAAAGTTGAGCTGGAACTTGAATTTATAATTGAGGATGATTCAAATTTCTCAAAAACTTTTCAACTTGATCACCTGATAAAGATTGTCTTATAATATCGTCCGAATCTCCTGGATTATTTATAATACTCTCAGTTTCAAGAGCATTTAAATCAATTCTAGGCAAAGCATCAGCGTTAGTATTTTGTATCCCTTTTTTATAAACTGTAGTAAAATTATATTCCTCCAATTTAAGACGACATCTTAAAAGTTTGCTATTAGGTTCTTTTATACGCATTAGCCAAGGGAGTGGTTTGTGATCTGTATAAACTGTGAATTTACGTCCAAATAAGTAGGGTCTGAAATATTTTGTAAAATAAACAATTGCTAATAACTCCTTTTCTATTGTACTTAATTTACATTTACTATGGTTTATTGGCCGATCATTAGAAACTTCACCTTGGGATAAAACAGCACCAATTGCGTAATTACTCGCATCGGTTGTAAAAATAAATGGTTTGGTAAAGTCTGGATATTGTAAAATGGGGGCATTTATTGATAAATTTTAATGTGATCAAAAGCAGTAATAAATTCTGCGGTATGCTCAATTTTAGCATTTTTCTTTGAGCATTTTGTAAGAGGTTTGGTAACTTTGGCAAATTCAGGGATAAATCTTCGATAATAACCAATTAGTCCTAAAACTGATTTTATATCTTTTTGTGTTTTTGGTAGAGGTAAATTTTTAACAACAGATATTTTTTCAGGATTTGGTTTGACACCATCTGAAGTGATAACATGACCTAAATACTGAACTTCTTTCCTTAAAAATTCTGACTTGTCAAGCTGTACCTTAAAGTTAGTATCCCTCAGTCGATTAAAAACCTGTTTAAGTCTGTCTAAATGTTCCTGTAATGAAGTAGAGAATATGACAATATCATCAAGGTATAGTTAACAAACATCTCCTTGTAAACCTCGCAAAATGTTGTCCATTACTCGTTGAAAAGTAGATGGACAATTTTTTAGACCAAATGGCATTCGTAAAAACTTATAATGTCCATTTTTACAGGAAAATGCAGTCTTACTAATGTCAACTGGATCCATTTCAATTTGATGAAATCCATTTGCTAAATCTAGAGTACTGAAATATTGACTGCGTCCTAATTTATCCAGAATGTCAGTAATGTTAGGTAAGGGGTATTTGTCGTCTATAGTTCTTTCATTGAGTTCTGTAATCAATCACAATTCTCCACTTTCTTTTTTCACTTGCATCTAATTTTTTAGGAACTATCCAGATAGGGCTTGACCAAGGACTTATAGAATCCTGAATAATGCCTTGATTTAACATTTTAGAAATTTGACTTTTAACCTCTTGTCTATGCACTTCTGGATATCTATAGCTTTTAGTAAAAATAGGAGACTCATTTGTTAAATTAATTTTATGTCGAATTTTATTTCTAAAGGTCAACAGTATTGTTTCACAATAAAAGATGTCCCTAAAATGTTAGTGCCGACATTTTACCGACTGTCGACCCAGCAATGGGAAAATGTTCTCTTTGTGAGTGGAAAAAACAGAGAAACAACAATTCAACGCAGGTTTATACAAAAGAATGTCTTGCAAATGACATGTGGTTATAACACATGTATACATCTCACTTGTAAGGGCAATGAAAAACACGAAGAAGATGAAAATTTATATTAAACTCCTATAAGTAGATACTCATATATTATTTATTTTTGATCTGTTTATTTCTTCTTCAATCATTAAAATATATTTTTTTGAGGATTTTAATTCGCTTTCTAAAGGCAACTATTTTCATTCATTTCCAAACGAAACATTAAAATTATATTGGTCTACAAAATACACTGAAGCGCCTAGTTATGAAAAATTTATAGTAGCGCCTGCTCAAGGGTTAATTAAAACTGAAAAGCAAACGTTACGCGGAGACCTGAATACATAATAGTATATTTCCTAACTAGTGCTGAAAGTGCTACTTTTCCGCACGCGATTGCAGTTGGCCGAACGACGCGTAGCGGAGTTCGGCCATGCAATCAAGAGCGGAAAAGAAACTTTCAGCACGTGTTAGGAACGCTATTTTTTCTACTACCGTGAGGAAAACGTAAAAACAAAATTTTAAGTTTTTTTTATTTTTTAATAAACAATACATTACTACAACACCATATTTGCTACTCGCTACTTATTATTAATATTAATGGTAAACGTACAATTTTTCGGATTCTGCAGATTAATAGCGGATTGAAGTAGTTTTTTTGTTTGTGGAAATATTGTCTGCAGAACCTGCTTCAACAACCTCTTGAGTTGATAGTTTGACCAAAGCAAAATTTTTGCTTGAAGATGAAGTGCATGGAAGTTCTTCATTACGAGTCGCTAATATTTGGTTCGACATTTTTCTGCGCATTTACGTGGATTTTTCCAGATATCCTTTAGCCACCGCAGTTGACTTCCAACCACCTAGTCTTTTTATGTTGGTGATTCCCTCTCCACTATCTGCCAACATCGTGACGGATGATCGCCGGAAACTATGGCCCGTGTAAAGTTCAGGATTAGCAAGTTTCAGATAACCCGCGATTTCTGATGACCAACACATTGGATGGTACATGCACCTTGTCTATAATTCATAAAAAATCTCTTGTGGGGAGTTCCAGGTTTTCGCAGATTTTCGTATTTTTTGTAAAGCTCTAGATATTTTCCGTTGTTTGCCTCACTTGAAATGACAAAACTTCTGCTGGTGTGATTCTTGCTATCTGATATCTTCACAATCACGAGTCCCTCCCTTTCTGTAATATCATCCGTTGTCATTTTTGCGAGTTCAGCCAACATCGTTCTTAACTAAAAAGCCTGTTAACTCCTACTTCCTCAGTGCCCTTTAGCCTAATGTGGCTGCCATTTTTGTAACCAAATTGACAAACAAAACATGGATTTTCTGTCAGTTTGTTGTCAATATGGCACCGATCATAGGCCAAAGGATACTAAAACGAAAATGAGTTAACTGGCTTTTTAGTTGAGAACGGTGTTGGTTCAGCACGACGACATGCGCCAGCCAACCCGAAAATAGTTGCCACTTTTACCATAAGATATGTGTTCTCTGGTGCTTCACACATAAATTTAAAAATTTGTTCCTTTGTAAAAATTTTGGCTTTCTTGGGTTGGAATCCTACGGTATGTTTTTTAAGGTAAGACGTCAGCCGAAAATATTTGGCAATGTTGACATTTTTCTGAATTTTAATGACATTTTTCAGCATAGAATATTTGGATCACATAGTGTTAGGTCGGCAAGTTTTGCTTAAATGCATAAAATAAGCCAAAAAAACTTCTTCTTTTAAACTTTTTACACGCTGGCCGTCGCACCACTTATTGAAAACTAGATATTCTTTTTCGTACCTTTCTTTAGATTTTTCGGGAAGCAACTCCACATTGTTGGCTGCTTGTAGGATAGACTGAGGCAACTCTTCATCCGATGAATTCATTTTGCTGTCCTTTACGAAGAAAATTTCAAATTCCATTGGGTTATTAAAAATTGACCTTCTTTACTTTGACGTTTTTTGAGTTTTTGACGACTTGTTGGCGATAAAATTTAAATTTTGATTTGACATGTGGTTTGGTCGGGTTCGTCGAAATTTCCTGTTCTAAACAGTCCGGAGCATGCGCGCTTAAAAAAACGCGTTCTGGTTCGACCACAACTGTTCTTAACTGAAAAGTTTTGTGTTTGGGTTACTATCGAAAATTTGTCCAGGACCGGTTCAATACTGTTCTGTACAGTCCCTGTTTAGGACTATTTTCTGACGTATACGCAAATCCATTTATGCATATAAAGTTTGTGCGAAAAAATAATTTGTTCCTTGAAAATATACCCAAATAAATGGGTTTTTATGAAAAATAATAAAAATCCAGAGTTTAATCTTGTATTATTTTATTATCCGCGTGTATTTTTATAAAGGTTTTGTCGAGGATTTTGTATGGTGTGACCTAAAGAAGAGGAATGCCTGACTAACACAAAAATTCAGCTTTTTGAGTGTTAAATTTCTGTTCTTTCAAAAACTGCAGAATTTGGAAGAACTAAGGCAAGATTCTACCTCGTCATCAAGTAGTGGTGATGATGAAGCCATTGGCAGATTTTTAAATGTAATGTAAAAATAAATTTTGAAGCTATGGATTTTGTAGAAACACAAAAGCTATGAATTTTGTAGAAGAAACTGTGGACCTATATAAACTTAAGACACTCTGGATCACATCACGTGTGCTTCTTCTTCACCCTATTATTATGGCTTGCTATCAATGTACATGCGGCAATTTTATGAAAATGCGTTCGGGTTCGTCCAAAAATTGTAAACTGTTAAGAACAGTCCCGTCAATTGCGCAACTATCACGTGCAGTTTTAAAACGTTCTAGGACAGTTTTAAAATTCGGAACCCGAACAAACCAACTGTATACGGATTGCTATTTGTCAGCGACTTGACAGGCCAAACACTAAGCCCACTGAAAAAATTTATAGATGTAAGGTACTAATTTTAGACATTTTCACTTTTCCGCACTAGTGCGGAAAGTGCCACTTTCAGAACTAAAATTCGTACGGAAAAGTACTGTTTTCCGGACGCTAGTAGGAAAACTTATTTTCGTACAACTGCCTGTGCTAGATTTATCCCTAGTAGAAAATAGTTTATTTTTGCTTTTGTAGATAAACGAAAAAAATATTCACAAAAACTTCATCGTGGATGGTCAATTCCACACAAAACAACACTGCGCCATCCCATAATAAAATGCCAATCTGTCTAAGGTCGCCATACTAAGTAAATAAAAAAGTGTCTTAACATAAGTTGTTCTTTACATTATTAATGTTAAATACAATTTTTTTTGCCTAAAATATTTTTTTGTTTCTCACTTCATTACGACATGGCAATCTGTCTAAGGTCTCCATACTAAGTAAATAAAAAAAGTGTCTTAACATAAGTTGTTCTTTACATTATTGATGTTAAATACAATTTTTTTTTCCCTAAAATATTTTTTTTGTTTCTCACTTCATTACGACCAGGCCTCCAATGTCTAATGGAGAATCCAAACACCTATAGACATGTTTCATCCTTATTAGGAATCATCAGGGAGTCATAGGATTATGCCTGGCAGTTGAAGCTACACAGTGACCATGCACACCTCAAAAATTTAAAACAAAAAGTTTGTAATCCTTGGGGACGTAGTAACTGTGTGCGCCACCTGTCGAATAAACCGAGAAACAAAAAAAATCAAATTTGAAAAGTGCAAGACACCGTAAATACAGAATCCTGTACCGTTCAGCAGGTTATAAAGTAGAAACCTGTAAAAGTATAAGGTCACTGTAACATGACTCTTAAAAAGAGGTAACGTTCGCAGCAGCACCGCCCCCAAAATATTTTTTTTTGTAGAAATCGAGCCGAAAAAATAAGTGTCAGAATTCGAGTAATATCATGGGAAAATTAAAAAAAAATTAGATAATTTGGAGAAAAAGGGGAGCGGGAACGCAACATTTCCCGATAAAGTAAAAGAAAGGCCTGATTTGTTGGAAACCTACATCAAAGAATCGTGTATTTTTTGATTGAGGTATGCGAGTTTCTGGGGTAGTAGTTGATACCAAAAGAAAACTTTTTAGATCCAGAGCCATCTCTGAATCCGTGTAGAAGACCAAAATGGCGGCCATTAAAGATGGCTGCTATTAGAATCGTAAGGAAATTTTCTATTTTTGCTTCTAGTGCTCCGATTTCAATGATTTTTTTGTTTGAAAGATCTTCTAAAAAGGTCATTTCTTGTCACTACTCATTTAGTTTGGCATCCATGCATAGAATTATGGGTAATTTGATTTTTTTAAAAATTTTTTTCAATTCATTTTTATTGAAAAATTAAATTTGAATGAATGAATGATTTGTAAGCTGAAAAGAAAGTCATAAGTCAAGTTAGTTTTGAATCAGACCTGATTTGAATTGAGTCAGAACAAAATTTAGTAGTTATTTATTGTTATCAATGGAAAATTGCTTGGCTTTATCATGTACGCATGGTTTGCCATGGAGAAAAATGGCGCCAGCACGTACGTATGTATAAAATATTTTTAAAAAATTAAAAAAACATCAATTTTCTTCAAAATTTTTAATTTCTTCTTTATTGAAAATTCAATTATCTACCTTAATGTGAAAACCGCGTGTCGCTAGCTGCTACGGTTCGTGAGTTACAATTTTTAAAAAAGTTTAATCATCCTCCTACTAACTAATCAGCTCTGCGCCTGGTGACAAAGAATTTTTGTGCCAAATTTGATAAAAATCGGTTAAGCGGTTTTTGAGTAATCGTTGGAATTAAAAAAACCTTTTTTTGACGATCCCAATAGCCTCCATATTAATATGGATGGCTAAAAACGAAAGTCTTAAAGAAGCTTCCAAAACAATAGTTGTCAAACACAAAAATTCTTCTAATGTAGTTTTTTGTCTCCTTTTTAACAAAAATTTGCTGTGGTGGTTGGTGTTTTTTATGGGAAATTGATTGAATTTGATCCACCATCTTTGGTTTAAAAAATGGCAGCCATTTTATAAATGCGATAAATAAAAAATGTTATTGATAAGGCCATCAATAAATAAAATCGGTCTTAAACTGAAAACGCTTTCGAAAAAACAAATCATTAAAATTGGACCACTATAAGGCAAGATAGAATATTTCCTAAAGATTATAATGGCAGCTATCTTTACTGGCCGCCATTTTGATGTTCTACGCGGATTCAGAAAGGGCTCTGGATCTAAAAAGTTGTCTTTTGGCATCACCTTTAACCTCTGAAAGCGGCATATCTCAATCAAAAAGTGCACGGTTTTTTCGATATTAGCGGTGTACCCAACGTGCTATAAAGTGAACCTTTTTGTACAAAAAATTGTGCAAAAAGTGTCCATTCTCTGGTAGGTTCAATAACCCACATAACAATTTGTCATCCTTAGCATGTGCATAGAATATCCTCAAAAAGAAAAAGGATATGCTAAGGATGTTCTAAATTAACATTTTAGCCATACTACGCAGGTTCTTAGGATGTGCTAATAAATATAATAGCACATGTAGCACTGTTAACTCCTAAAATATGGCTTTTAATAAAATAAAATAAATATTTTTGAGCTCTAAAAACCATGTCCTAGCACAATACACCCTAAGAAAAAAAAATAAAAAAAAAGTGCGACGCGCCGACAGGGTTCGAACCCACAACCTACAGGTTGAGAGACCAAAGCTTTATCCACTGTACTATGCGCTTATAAAGAAGTGGGTTGAAACCGCGGAATATAAGCTTTTTGGCGGATTCTTATTGGTCGACTTAATCAAAGAATTTTCGCTTTTGGTGGAAGTAGACACTTCACTTGGGATGATTTTCTGAGTGCACTGAATTAAACGCTCATAATATTGTACCAACCTTGTACATAATATTGTACCATAATTGGTAAATACTTTGCATATGCTAAAGATGTCCTAAAGGTAACCTTCTTTAATGATATTTCCTTAGCATATGCTAAGGAAATACTATAAGCGCATTCTTTTGATGTTCTTTTGCAGTACCAGAATAGCATGTGCGCTAAAAGAACCAAATAATAATGTTTCAATAAGTGAAATATAATTTGCATATGATAAAGATGTTCTAATAGTAACCTTCTTTAGTAGTATATCCTTAGCATATGCCAACAAAATACTTAAAAGCTCATTCTTGTGATGTTCTTTTATGGTACCAGAATAGCATATGCGCTAAACTGAACAAAAAATGTTTTAAAATTGATATATTTTTTGTGTTAAAGATTTTTGAGTTAAAGATGTACTCAAAAGGTACATTCATAGCATTTGAGATGGATATCCCTAATATCATATACTTAAATAGTAAAGGTTTAACGCATATGCTATGCATGTAAATGGTATTTCATTGCTATGTGGGAAAAAATACCTGTAAAGAATATTAAAAAAATATACCTGATTTTCATATTTTATTAAAAAAAATTGATACACACACACAATGATTAACACTCAGTTTGCAATGTCTTAAATCGATACAGTTGTATTGACTGAAACTGACCAACCATAGATTAGGCCGAAAACAATGAAAATGTTTTTCTTATTAGTGGTAGTTACAAAATACCTGCTTACTCACAGATTAATTTTGATCAAGAAACAAAAGTTTATTAAAAGTTAAATTTATTAAGCAAATGAAAATTTTTATACATACCTACCTACTGGGTAATTTTATTTATTTAAAAAAAAAACGAATGGTGGTTGCGTGCACGAAAAAACAGAAGTTTTTTGTACTAGTGCAAAATGACCATCGATTTTTCACAGATAGGGTGGAACCTAGGACGACGCGATTTCATCAGCGCGGTGCCCTTAGTGACATCTAACCCAGTCTACTTTTACAAAAAACCTAAGAGATTAAAGTTTTTAAAGAATTTTTGTTTTTGTATCAACAACATTTCCAACGCGTAAAAAATAGCATTTTAGTGTAGTTTTCTCCAAATTTTTGCCTTCGGCGCATTTAAGGGTTAATTCTGAAAAAAGATCTGCAAATAAGTTAGATCCGATAAAGAATCCGCCCTTGCTTTTGAAAATTTTTGTTTCGTACACACTAACCCAATACCTATTAAAATAGGTAGGTAGTTGGTTTTTATTAATTGACAAACCCCCCCCCAGAGTCGATTTCTGGCAACGCCACTATAGGTAATATCACAGTCACAAAGAAACTACCTACGGTAGTTCCTCTGTGGTAATATCCCAAGTGCATTATTTGTGAATAAATAATTTATAAAAATGATTTTGGAGAATTGTTCTTTAAACATATTTATATATTTTTATTTTATATACTATTTGCTAGAAAAGAACCGACAGTGTGGGTATTGTCGACTTAATTGGTCAATATTTTCTGAGGGAAATAGTCATAGGTAATATCCCAAGTGCCAAATTGTCGAAAATTTTTCGGAACCACGTGAGCGCGATTGCTCCCGAGTGCTTAGTTCCAAATTACCCAATTTGCTCATGCACTATTTCCAGAAAACAAATTACATTACTGATTTTTGTAAATAAATCAATAACAAAAAGAACTTTGGAGAATTGTTCTTTGAAAACATTGTTTTATTTTGTAGTAGAAAACTAAAAAAACAGTAGAAAATTGTCGCTGTAATTTGTCGTCTATTGGCCCAAAAGTTGCTAGCCGCATCGGTTAAATTGGTCAAGATTTTCTGAGGGATATTCTGCGGACTACTTCCTACTCAATTAAGGATCGGGCATATTATTTTCAATCAATTTGTGGGTCGGGTGTTTTTCGTTTCTAGAAAATTAATTTCGATACTTTTGTAATTCTGATATTTTAAGGTTCGGGAAAATTATAATCGGTTAAATTAAACTCGTGTCTTTTAAGGATCCAGAAAAATAAAATTCTATAAAATTATATTCGTACCCATTATTTTCTGGGTGTTTTACTTTTGTTTATTTTCTGTTCAATTACGTTTCGGGTTTTGTAAATTCTGCTTTTTTGTGGGTTTCCAATGGTCCAGAAAATTAAATGCTAATTAAATGCTGCCATTTCAATAAAAAAAAAATTGTATTTTTTCCCGTTTTTTCTGAATATTGTTTAAAATAAATGTGGTGAAGTACACATATTTGAGTTCTCATAAAAGAAGACGTAACCAAATTTTGTGCTTTTGTAGTTTCCGACATATGGCCTACACTGCTAGAGCTACCCGTTAAAGATATCAGTGCACCACGTTAATGTTAAAAAATATGCCGAAAAAAGTAAAAAATATTTTTTTTTATTGATATGGCAGCACTTAATTAGCATTTAATTTTCTGGAACATTTAGACCACTATACCACTTTTCGCCCAATGAGCATTATCAGAAACCTCTGGTGACAAAAATTTATATAATTATTATAAAGAGGGTTCCATTAATGCCCTAGGATATTTAGAGGTTTCCTACAGGAATTGAGTTTGTATATTTGTTTTATTAAAGGTTCTAAATTGATGGTACCCTAAGGTAACATAAAACTGGTGTTAACAATATTTCCACAGACATCTTTATAAAAATTAAAGTCATCTGTAACAAATGTTATATAAATTGGTGTTAACAATGTTTCCACCAACATATTTATAAAAATATAAGTCATCAGTGACAAAAGTTATATAAATTGGTTTTTGAAATCTTTCTGTTAACCCATCTATAAAACCGTAAGTAACTATAGATTGGTTTTTAAAATGTTGCTATCAACTCACTTATAAAAACTTAATTTACCAACCACAAAGAGACACTTATAAAAACTTGGGATCTCACACACAATAGGTAATTATATAAAATGGTGCCTGTAATATTCTTATGAACTCATTCATAAACCTTTTTTGCCCATTCTTTCTATAATGTTTTTATTAATTTCTTTGTATAGTGGTTATAATACCACTGTTTTTACAACAAAAAAACAATTTTAATTTATAACAAAACAAACAAGATTTTTTAGGTTAATTTTGTGATATCAAAAGGCTCGTTTTTGCGACTTTAAAGGTGCGTTTTTGCGACATCAAAAGGCGCATTTTTGCGAGATACCATTCCATCATTATCTGGTTTTAATTACATCAATCTAAGAGAGATAAGAGATCCAAATCTTGAGATAGTTTTCGATGACAGATATCGGGATCGAATGCATTCTACACCCGATTCCGACCAGCGTTTCCCATGCGCGGCCACCCTGACTCAAAAAACTCATCACGTGGACCAACATGAACTTGTATAGGCAAATCTCGCTTAGACTACGTGATCCGTGTTTTGATTCGGAGAGCCCACGCATAAGAAACCCATATATGGGAACCGGGTTTTAGAAAAAGAGAACAATATAGTAACCGTGTTAAGTTCGCAAAAATGAAAACTGAAAACGTGAAACTTCGAGTGAATACAGTGCGTACGGCTGGTCGGCGGCAATTGTGAATACATCACCTTACGACGCGACGGAACGCAGCCTCAAGGTCCGTTTCTGCGAGTTTGACATAGTTACTATTATTCTCTTTTTCTAAATGCATTCGTCTGAGAGAGATTCAGCATACCAGGGAAATACCTGCCTGTACACCCTTCGACCCCGCAATCTAACTATCTTCTTGAGATAGTTACCTCTGACAGTTATGCGGGGTTGAAGGGTGTGCAGGCGGGTATTTTTCCTGGTATGTGTAGTATGCTGGATCTCTCTCAGACGAATACATTTAGGAAAAGAGAACAATGGTAACTATGTTAAGCTCACAGAAACGGACCTTCAGTGTTCAATCCTGCGCCATCTGTAGCCTTTTGTTCCAACTAGTATCATGTTTTAAAACGTTGATAAAATAGTGTTGAAAGAGGTAAACAGTGGTATAATTGTATTGTTTTTTTTATAGAATTGTCGTAAATTTTCGCCATTTTGGATTCCAACAATAGGTTTTTGACCAAAATAAAAACGTTATTTATGGGGTTTCAATATGTGTTTTAATCGAAATATGGCTTGTTTAGGGTTAAAAACAAAATACAAAATTCAATATTTCTCCCAGAAAGCCAAAAACATATGTGAAAAAAAAGTATTATTTAAATGATTTCTTTTCCCCGTTTTCTCAAATATTTTTGGAGCCGATGAAAATTTTGTGAGTGTATTCGAAAACTATACAGTACACACGGGACCGCAGCTGATTATCAGAGTAGGATGACTGGGAAGACAGCTTTTATTTAACCTATGGTATATAAATATTCATATTCCTGCTTCAACTTATCTCACTTCAATTTGAATTTATTTTAGAAGATTGATAAACACCATTTTATAAATTTTTTATTTTAAAAAGAAAAAGAATAATACATAACACGCAAAGGGAAGAAAGATGGAAAATTTATATTTCTAAATCGATAAAAACCTTTAATTTGTTATGTAGTGTTGTTAAAACAGTTGTAAAACCTTTTTATAATAATATCTAGACTTGAGGGTTCATAAGGAATTTTTATAACATCTATATGTTGTTTTTCTATCCATTACTATGTACCATAAATTTTTATAAGCTGGTGTTGGTCAGTTGTTTTTCAAGTCTTTTTTACTCATTTAAGAGATATATTAGAGTTATAAAATTATCACCAACACTAAATAATATAACTTTTGGTTATTTTATGAAGGTTTTATATTATTTGCTGTAACTTCTATATAGACAAAAATGCTCATTGAGCGGGACCATTCTAGCATGGTGGACTGGTATCTTTAACGGGTAGCTAGCAGTCGAGGCCATATCTCGAAAACTACAAGAGCACAAAATTTGGTTACTGGATATTTAATTAGCACCTAAATAGCACTAATTAATTCCCCTATCAGAAACACCACCAACGTCTTCTTTCACGAGAACTCATGTATGTGTACGACCTAAAGTTAGCAGTGCACCACGTTATAAAAGTAAAAACTACAATTTTTTTCTTGAAATGGCAGCATTTAATTAGCATTTAATTTTCTGGATCATTTAGATCACTCTACTACTTTCCTAGATTATTCTAGCTTGCTGCACTGCTAGCTTTAACCAGTAGCTAGCAGTGCAGGTCATATCTCGGAAAATACAAGAGCACAAAATTTTGTGACTTGACATTTAGTTAGCACTTTATTAGCACTAATTTTTCCAATCATAAAATCTTTGCCCTGCTGACTTTCTACTGCTAACTTTAGGGACGTCTCCTTGTAAAGTGTGCACAGGGCTTGTGGAATGAGAAAATTGTTCTGATTTTTGTCTTACAATCTAGTTCGGTAGTTAAAAAACAGAAAAATTGGACCAACACAAACCCAAAAACAAACAAGGAATCTTTGCGACACAACAAATATAGGCAAGACAAATCCTAGGATCGCTCCTATCTTTCTATCCCTCTCTCTTCATTGTCACTCACTTCTCTGTCCCTCCAAAATGTGTCAATCTCCTATCCCTATCTCCTACCGATTCAATCCCCCTCATGTCTCTGGATTAAAAGGACGTGACGACGTTCAAGCCCCGCCTCGACGTCGAGGCGCCTCCGAGAGTGGGGGCAAACTCCGCCACGTTTCGAGCGTCGGCGTCGGAACGGCGTCGCTCGAAAGCGTCGCCAGAGGGCATAGCCGGCACAATTTGCTTTCCATAATAACATGTCGAAGGGAAGAAGTGGAGTGTGCAAGTTTTTGGGGAAGTTTTTGATTTAGGAACGATCGGGAAGAGTCGAGTAAATATCAATTTCCGGCGGTTTGAAGCAGGATCAAAGACGAAGAGAGAAACATGGGTAAAGTTTGATGTTAGATGTCTCTTGCTCAAGCATATAGAAATTAGAAAACGCTGTGTACACATATAATGTATTAAACGATCAACAGCTTCTTTTGTTTTTGCTTTTTAAAGTTTTATGAAAGGCAATTTGGCAATTAATCAGTGGCGTAGCCAGAAATCGGCTCTGGGGGGCGGGAGGTTGTCATTAAAAAAAATTAATTATCTAGGCCTATTGCAAATTTTTAAAAATTAGGTAGCTGCCTATTAATTTTTAATATTTTTTGGAATATGCGCCGCAGGCAAAAATTTGGGGAAAATTACATTAAAATGCTGTTTTTTACTGGTTTGAAATGTTGTTGACAAGAAAATTGCTTAAATTTGAAAAAAAGAAAAACTTCTTAAAAAATGTTGGTCTCTTTCTTTTGAAACAGAACAAGTTAAAATTGTAAATTTTTAAAATTTAAGACATCACACCAAATCACACGTCACAAACCTGAGCAAAAGATCAAAAAATTTGGGGGAAAAGCATATTTTTTTTAGATTGGGTTGGACTCTCTGGGGTGGGGATAACCGCAAAATCCTCCCCTGGCAACGTCACTGAGTAAACGTAAGAATAAGTTAGCTACCTACTCATAGTGTTACAAACACATAAATTTAAAAAAAAAATTAAAAAAAAAATGTTGAAAAACTCCAGATTTTGCCGAAACGAGTTCACAGACAGTCGCGAAAAATTTAACTTATTGGTTGTTTTAAACAATATATGTACTCACCTGTCTCTTAGTTTTTTTTTCAACACTTATTTATAATTTTTTATATAAATATATATGATTGAATAAAATGAATATGACACTTATACAATACAATAAACTATATTCAATACATAGTAAATTGCTAGTAAAAATAGACCAATTGGTATACATAAAGTAATTTAACAAAATAGTTAACATTATGACGTTCACTGGAATCTGAACAAAGTAACAGTAAGTACTACTAAGGCAGTACATTGCCAGCGCGCAGCAATCTCTTCCTCAATTCAAGTAGTGCACAAAAAATTGAAGTATATTTAACAGACACTTAAAGTTAATTTTCAGTTTTATCAGCATTCGTATCCTTATCTCTATCGAGTCGACCAATCAAGCAGGTGCACATTTAAAATCATGGCGAATGCGTGACAGCTCCAGCTGATCAAATGCACGAAAACATCGTTAGGTACGATAAGGGAGTCGAACGTTACGAACATCCCTGCATACGAAACGATGTTTTTACGCATTTGATCAGCTGGAGCTGTTACGCATTTGCCATTAGCTTAAAAATGCACCTGCTCGATAGGTCGACTCGATAGAGATAAGGATACGAATGCTGATAAAACTGAAAATTAACTTTAAGTGTCTGTTAAATATACTTCAATTTTTTGTGCACTACTTGAATTGAGGAAGAGTTTTAGTAGTACTTGCTGATAAAACCGAAAATATACTTTAAGTGTTAGGTAGCTGCCTTAATATACTTTAATTGTTTTCGTATATTCTACTTATTGTTAATACTCTAATACTTATTATACCTCTTTTCCTAAATTTAACCAAATACTAGAAGAAAATTGAGACTTTTTTAAATCGGACATTCTATATATTATCTCATTTTCTGAATCCTCAAAAGTACCAAGAAAAATACTTTGGGTCTATCTTTTATTTTCTTCAAGATATTTAATTTTAAATTTGTTTGAAGAGATAGGAACAATGTATCATAGGTATTAATATTGGGTAGTTAATTTAGATTCTCCTCCATTTTTCCCATACAAATTTAAACCGAAATATCTTGAAGAAGATAGAAGATAGACCCAAAGTGTTTGGTATTTTTTGATAAGCTTAGGCATTGTGTCCAATTTAAAAAAGGTAAGTTTGTGTCATATTTTATTTTTGGGTTACCCTGTATAAAAGGCTATACATTTTTCGAATCCTTTTTTTACCTAAAATGATCCTACATAAGTTTTTTTTCAAAAACCCATAGTTCTCTTAAAAAAACTATTATTCCAGACTTTTGGGTCACACTGTATAATAAATTTCTAGAAAAATAATTTCTGTACATTAATAAATATATTTAAAAAATTCTTGGTGTTGGCTTCTAACCAAACGATGTAGATAAGAAAAATCCTGTTTTTAGAATTTTTGTCTGTTTATTTTGTCTGCTAACTTGACCGATTTTGACGGAACTTTTACTGCTGCATTCCTAGGACTCCTGCGGAGTAAATAAACTTTATTTCATTAAAATCGGTTTACGGGAACAAAAATAACCATTTAAAGCAAGAAAAACAGGTAAAACTACAGGCGAAGCTGCGCTGTCTTTCAGCTTGTCATATATAAAAAAAAACAGTCAAGTCAAGTCAAGCTACATCCCCACCTCAACGAAACTCAATTTGGATATTGTAAAAATTATGTATTAATTTAGTCACCTGGTAAAAAAATGTTGTACTTAATGAATAACGGAGTTATTTGCACTTAAAAGGGGGGAGGGGTGTGGCTTAGCGCCAAATTGCACCTCGCCATGCTTAGGAGACTTAATGAAAGTTGACAACTTTAACTGATAAGTAATGATATGTCATAATTTTCTACTAATTATGTACTGTTAAAGAAGGGTGCTGCTTTTAGTTTAGAAATACCATCGGTTCCTAAGATTTTTGTTTGTTTGTTATGGGGTGTGTAGCTTGATATCAAGGTACACCCCCTCTGCTTAGGAAAGAGATTCGACCAAAAGTGACTGTGCCAGAATTTGGTACTAATTATGTACTAATTTTGCCTTCTTCTAAAAAATTGCTATCTCTCAATATAACTTCATTTTTGTCTGTTTTTATGGGGTGTGTAGCTTGATATCAAGGCACACCCCCTCTGCCTAGGAAAGAGGGTTGAAAAAAAAAATAATTATGCCATAATTTGCTACTAATTATGTACTAATTTCTTACCCTTCTAGAAAATTGCCTACTCTCAAGATAACTTGATTTTTTTTTGGTTTATATGGGGTGTGTAGCTTGATATCAAGGCACGCCCCAAGGCATAAAAACAAAAAAAAAGTTATCTTAAGAGTAAGCAATTTTTTAAAATGAGGCGAAATTAGTACATAATTAGTACTAAATTCTGACAGTCACTTTTGGTCGAATCTCTTTCCTAAGCAGAGGGAGTGTACCTTGATATCAAGCTACACACCCCATAACACACAAACAAAAATGTTAGGAGCCGATGGTTTTTGTAAACTAAAAGTACCCTTCTTTAAGACTACATAATTAGTAAAAATTATGACATATCAAGGGTGCTGCTTTTAGTTTAGAAATACCATCGGTTCCTAAGATTTTTGTTTGTTTGTTATGGGGTGTGTAGCTTGATATCAAGGTACACCCCCTCTGCTTAGGAAAGAGATTCGACCAAAAGTGACTGTGCCAGAATTTGGTACTAATTATGTACTAATTTTGCCTTCTTCTAAAAAATTGCTATCTCTCAATATAACTTCATTTTTGTCTGTTTTTATGGGGTGTGTAGCTTGATATCAAGGCACACCCCCTCTGCCTAGGAAAGAGGGTTGAAAAAAAAAATAATTATGCCATAATTTGCTACTAATTATGTACTAATTTCTTACCCTTCTAGAAAATTGCCTACTCTCAAGATAACTTGATTTTTTTTTGGTTTATATGGGGTGTGTAGCTTGATATCAAGGCACGCCCCAAGGCATAAAAACAAAAAAAAAGTTATCTTAAGAGTAAGCAATTTTTTAAAATGAGGCGAAATTAGTACATAATTAGTACTAAATTCTGACAGTCACTTTTGGTCGAATCTCTTTCCTAAGCAGAGGGAGTGTACCTTGATATCAAGCTACACACCCCATAACACACAAACAAAAATGTTAGGAGCCGATGGTTTTTGTAAACTAAAAGTACCCTTCTTTAAGACTACATAATTAGTAAAAATTATGACATATCAACTTTCATTAAATTTATCTCCTAAGCATTGGAAGGTGAATGCAGCTTAGCGCCAAGCCACACCCCCCCCCCCTTTAAGTGCGAATAACTCCGTTATTCATTAAGTACAAAAATTGTTAAAAGGGGACTAAATTAGTGCATAATTTGGGGCTGTAACTGAGCTAAATAAAACAGAAAAAATAAAAGTATATCAAATCTCTGACAACTTTTAAAAGGCATACACACCCTGTATGAGCATAAATAATATAAGTATTATGTTTCTGTTCCGTGCATGTAGTTAATCTTATCTTTCGGCATGTTTTCTGCTTGAAAAAATTCACGATGTTTGATTCATTTAGTTTTGTTTTCATCTATCTTGGTGAGAATTATTTGAATATCGAAGCTAATAGAGACCTTTTGCACCTATGATTTTGATGTTTTTTTACTTTACCGCTTATTTCGAAAATGCGCAGTTACGAGGCAATAACGGAATCCCTTACTAACCAATGAGGTTTGGCGTTACCTGCGGGTGAATACCGTATCTCTTCCCTGCCAAAAATACCGCGTCAAAACTCTTAAAAAAAACTAGTGAAAGTTCACGAGTTCTGGTCGGTATTTTATGCGGTTTATGAAACACCACTTTCGGGTTGGAAAGATATTCAAAACTCGTCAAACATCATGAGTGTTGCATGAGCACTGTCATCCGTTTTTAGGAGTTTTGAAAAGTTTTTAAAAGATAAGATAAGATTTCACCAGTATTTTATAGGCTCTGCTTCCACTGGTTTTGTTAAGTTTTGAGCATATTTTAACAAAAATTTAAATCAAAGTTAATAAGATTTCACAAGGTTTTATGAGAATGCACATGTTTTCAGTAGTTTTTAAAAGAAGAAACATTACATGAAAAAATCTACATGTTTTTAGCAGTTTTAGGCAGATTTTAAGAGAAACAAGTTGATAAGATTTCACTGGTTTTACATGTTTTCGTCAGTTTTGAACAGATTTTAATGGAAATAGAAAATAGAGTTAATAAGATTTCATGAGATTGCCTATGTTTTCAGCAGTTTTGAGCAGTTTTAAAAAGACCCAGCCTCCATCAGATGTCACAAATTTACATGGAGAAATTCACATGTTTTTAGCAGATTTTGAGAGAAACAACATTTACATTACACAATTTCCAAATTTTAAATGAATCCATATTAAAATTGATTAATAAGCCTGTGGAACAGACATTATATCTTATAAAAAAAAATTGAATTTGTTGTCCGTGAAAAATAAATAAAAAGAAAGGTTCGTGGCATCAATCAATCATTAAATATTTTGGACAAAATAGGTCGAACACTTTTTATTTCATTACATTTTCATTTGATTTTAAAAGATATCCAAAATGTAATCTTGTAAAATCTTTTAAAACATCCCTTCATTTTTACTTTTAAAATCTCATCAAAATCCTGCTTGCTTTTAATCTCATGAAATCTCCTGAATCTGATATAAACTTACGATATTTCTTAAAATATCTTGATAGTTAAATCTTTATTATATGTTCTTTTTAATTTATGTTTATAGGTACTCATAAAATCTTTTAAATTCTCGTCTTGCTCGTCAAATCTGGTTGTCCTTGCATGTCTATATTCTACACTTTAATACTTATAAAATCGCGTCAAATCTTCACAGCCCATTACCCTATTTCTCATGAAATCTTGTAAAATCTTTTAAATCGTCCCTTCTTTTAGACATCTCATGAAATCTTGTAAAATCTCATAAAAATCTTACTTAACCTCATGAAATATCATGTTTCTGGTGTAACAATCTTTTAAAACATCTAAACATGAAATTTTATTGTTTTTAGGATCTTTGAAAGTGAGTGAGTTTTCAATAGAAAATGATTCTCATGACACATCATAAGAATTTGTCAGTTTTCATGCGGCATACCCTTTTACCAGGTCAAGTCTGTTCAAAGCAATAAAATCTCTTAAAATCTCATCAACACTTGATCAGTTTTTAAGAATTTTGAAGTGATTTTTTTGGTAGGGTTATAATTGACATGGTTATCTAAGAATGCTAAGAAAATTGATAAATACCGAATTATTTCTGTCCAACAACAACGATCGGTTGCCTTCGTGGTTTCGGGTCTCAGCCGATAACGCTCACGCGGCGCATATGCAGAGTAGCGTTACGAAGCCAAAACGAGATACTAGAGAGAGAAAGGCAGATAGATAAGAGAAGAAGAAGAACATCTTACTCACAACGCATACTGAAACCATTGGAAGGGCGGGCGTATATTTAAGCTAATAGATATATGGTAGCAAGTGATCCCTAACAGATATGACATGGCATGAAATTAAGATTAAAAGGAGTACAGTTAAAGGGTGACATAGGATTTTCGCTGCAGATTAACACCCCCCAATGGACATTAGCTGTGGGGTGTTTCTAATTTGACTTTAGAATTTTAAATCGAGAAAAGATTGATATTTTTTTAGATGCAGGTGCCTTTGCGAACTTTTTAGAGTACCTATTTCTATTATTTAATCTTGCCTCTTTTTTAATTTAATATTTTCGGAGTAATAAGCTAACAATGCTTAAGAGTCATTAAAAATGGTACAGTATCTACTAAGTTGTTTTGGTGAACCTTAGGAATTTTAAAATCTGAAACAAGTTTAGTAAAACTTAGGCAGTGGCGCACCGAGGAAGGGAAGGGGGGTTGGGGTTGAACCCCCCCCCCCCGAGAGGCCTGGGTATATACATTGGCACAATTAATCAAATCAAAACAAACAGCAGAAATAAAATATATAAGGAATAAATTACAAGAGCCTCGACTTTAATTTTTAACAAAATTCATGACCGCTATAAAAATGTTTGATTTTTTGTTTGTTTTCAATTTGGATCACGATCAAAATGGTCTTTTTTTTAATGTAATTTTATCAAAATATTTTGCTTGCAATTTGGTGTAAAAAAATGACATTTTAAGTGTTATTTTCGCAAAAATTTTCGCCTGTGGCACATTTTAGCAATTTTGCAAACAAATTAAGGGTAAATAAATAATTTAAATTTCCAAAACCCCATCAGTAATTACGATTTTAGTTTCATTTTAAACCAAAATTGCATTTTAAGTGTTATTTTCTCAAAAAATTTTGCATGCGGCACATTGAATCATTATTTTGACATCAAATTTTGGGTAAATGAACAATTTTAAATTTGGTTAACACCCCCCTCCCTCTACATTTTAGCTCAGGTCCGCGCTTGTAAGCACCTGTTTTCTTGTATCATGATCACATTTTTACTTCAAATTAAGTTTTTTTATTATTTATTCTTAAAACCCCGAAACCAATTCCTGGATGTGCCACTGACTTATTTTTGTACAAATTCTGATTCCTGACTTGACTGAACCGTAAGATTGCCAAAAACACAACCCTGATTTCTACCCAAATAACAATTAAACATTTCTGTAATGTAATTGTCATATTCTTAGAGAACAAAGGATGTGATAGGAATGTTACATTTTACCATTGGGAATATTACTAACACATGCCGGCAATAAGTTACGTTTAAGCTCATACAGGTGATATAAATGTAATAGAAACGTGACGTGAAACATGACTATAATATTATTAATAAATTATAGCAATGTACCTGTGCGCGCTTCCCCAAAATATGACTATAATATTCCAAGAATTTTTTTTTTCGTAAAATGATGGAAATATCCCACATAGCAAATATGGAATATTGTATGGTTATGATTTTCATGAAATTCATGGTAGGTATATCAATGTATCACCATTATGTTGATGTACTATTTGAGATTACTTATCAAAAGATTATGTTAATAAATTTTTGCTGTCTTACATATCAATTCCAGTGCCATCTACCTACAATAGATGACAATCATGTAAATCGCGTTCTTTTAACAAGATAGTAATAGTTTCAGCAAACATGCCAAAATCCTGACCAAAATATTCTTTTTGAAAATATTCATAAAAATAACTTGATTATCACGTTATCATGGGAATATTATTATCTTATTACCAAAGAAATATAACTATCACAAACTCTTAAACAATATTCACTTCACTTCAATCACTTTGAGGGAATATTCCTATAACATGAATATTCCTCCAATGTCATGTGTGTATTTCTTTGTGCGATACTACCTAATAGCCTCTGTACTGGTAAGTATATGCTTGGCTAAAAAAAAGGTACTTTATCGCGACTCAGTTTATTTTGAACCCCAAATCCTCACAAATCTGTCTCCAGATTTACTTTATTGACCCCCGAAAAGCGACTTTATGTAAACAACGAAAAACTCATTTAGAGAAAAAGGTCTCGCCCATTTTAAATACGTGTGTGTCAGAGGACAAATAAACTCAAACATCAGTTTGGCCATTTAGCCTTTCAACGATTCAGCAGTTAGGGAGTATTCCGACTTTATTTTGTAAAACAAATAGTGACACATTTTAAACTTCCAAATCATGATAATTCTAAAATCACGGATGATGTTGGTAAATTCAAAGCTGTTGTTGGCAGGGGCATCGAAATCATTAAGTTTGATAGATATTAATTTTTTTCTTTTTTGGCAAAATTTAATGTGGGTAATTAGTAGTTAGTTTTTATGGATAGCGGTTAAAATCATATTACTTTTTATTTAGTTGGCGTGGGTTGCAATCAAAAGCACAGATTAGCCGCGAGTTTGAACACTATTTTGTTTAATACCTTCATCAAAAAATATTACTAAAAACCGGAATAATATACTTACAAAAAACTCGAACATAACATCTACTGAAGACTCATCATTTTTATTACAAGCTTTTATTTAACCTGCGATACATCTATGTATATATGTATGTAACGAATTAGATATGTTTGTTCAGGTGGAATCTTGCAACTTAATTTTGACCAACTTTTTGACATTCGATCGGCTTCAAATTTGCCATGCTTATATAGTTGCGGTGACAACATAAGAATATAGTGTGATGAAATTCACAGCTCCCCCCTATATTTGGGGGTGGAGGGGGGTACAGTTGAAGTACGCCCGATTTCGTTGAAATTTGGTGTGTTGGGACACTTAAGGATGGAGATAACGAATTTCTAATGAGATTTTGAAAATTCAATATGGCGGATTCAAGATGAACGATTTTTGCTCATCTTTTGCTCACCAATTTTAACTAACTTATACACATCCGATTGCCTTCAAATTTGCATGCATTTATAGTTCCGGTCCTCCCCCCTACGAGGGGAGTGGTGAGGGGAAAACACGTAAGTTTGTCCGATTTCAACCAAAATTGGTATACGGGGGCTTTTGGGGGTAAGGAATACGAATTTTTGATCAGATGTTGATTGACGATTTTCTATCATGTTTTGCTAACCAATTTTAACTGACTTATCCACATCCGATTGTGTTCAAATTTGGTGTGAGTTTATAGTTCCGCTGAAAATACAATAATAGTCTCTAACGAAGGAAGTGGATGGGGAAAAAGATTTAGTTTGTTCGATTTCAATCAAAATTGGCATACAGGGGTTTTTGAGAAGGGGATTATGAATTTTTGATCAGATTTTAAAATTTTAATATGGCGGATTCAAAATGGAAGATTAAGGGTACAAATCTAAAAATTAAAAAAATAATTTTTATTAAATAAAACTTTTAAAGGCCAAACTTTTATTAATGCACTCAAAAAAAAATAACTTTTTATCTTTCTTGTACCATAATAAAAGCAATGGGCGCAAATTAAAAATGAAATATCGGTCATCTGTACTATAGCATTGTTTAGACAGAGAGGCACCTTCTGTTCTTGTTTATTCATAAGCGTCGGAAAATTAAAAAAAAAAACGAAATTGTGTATTCTTTTGACAAATGTGTTTGTTTAATTGTTGCTGTTTGATGTCAGTTACTACGTTTATACGCACCTAAAAGCGCTTTTATGTAAGGACTGTTTTAAATAAAATCGCTTTCTTCGAGGGTTTATACGTTTTTCATTAAATGTCATTAAATATGTCAGTTTAAAGAAAAAACAAATAAAACAACTTAGCTAACAACAGATTTTTCAAAAAAACAGGGTTAAGTATTTCTTTAGGTTGGAAGAAATGCGCTAAAACGTTTCCAAAGTGTTTATAACTACCCCCAAATGGGTTTTCAAGCGATAAGCCGATTTCTTAAAACGCTTTAAAATAAAATCGATTTAGTGCTTAAATCGGTTTTAGTGGTGTTTATACGATAACATTTCCAAACCGTCCTTATATAAAAGCGCTTTAAAAGGCCCGTATAAACGAAGTAACTGTCATCGCTGTCGCCTTAAAGAGAAAGTAATGTTTTTAACATAGTATTTTTTTATAATTGCGGAATTTTTGGATCTAGAATATAGTTTATATACCTAAGCGGTGTAACTTTTGACATTTTGAGAAGAAAATAACATAACCAAAAATTCAAGTTTCAGTGACTTTAAAGAAGTTTTTCTTCAATTAATGCCAAAAACACCGACTAAAACTTGTTAAAAAGATTTACGAAATTTTGCGATTTTCTAGTGATACCTTAAACCCAATACAATATATGACCTAATTTTTTTGGAGATGTAGGTTTATGGATTGAGGGACCTTATTAATGAAACGTCCTTTTTTTGAAATGCCAACTTTTCGCAAAATTTATTTGCTTCTTCAGGGCCGTTCCATATGTCTATTTTATTGATAATAAACGTCATCCTTTGGTAAAAAGGCATAATAAGATCCCTCAACCCATAAACCTACACCTCCAAAAAAATGAAAAATAGGATCGTTAAACCATTCTACAAATATGACCTAATGGTCGCGATTCTTCAAAAACCATCAGAAAATCTTGCCCTCACTAATAAACACATCCTAATTCTACCAAACAAAAAAAAATATTCGCGTTGTTTACCGGCAACGTAACGTTCCGCAAAAAACGTAACTATTCTGTATTTTCTTTTACGTAGTGAGAATTTTCGACATTTTAAGGTCGTAGTTACAATCTGGGGAATTGTTTTTAGCAACACTGTACGGGAAATAAATTTAACTATGTCGACCTGATTTTTTTGCAAAATTTTACGTCATTGAATTTCTTTTCCATGGCAACACGGAGACTTTATTTATGTTTATCCACAGTGGGACACCAGAGATTTTTTAGCACCGGGTCAAAAATTTGGGGTTAGGTTACTTATTTTGACTTTTCGCGTTCTACGCCGCTAAAAAACCAAGTAAAATACTAAAAGAAAAGAAAACCATTTATTGCAGAATTACCTGCTAAAAAAACACTACCCAACTACGTATTAAAATAACTGGGTGTAATGTTTAAGGTTGCATTTACAGGTGCATTTATAATTGAATTGAAAACCCTCCCGCTAGCTGATACCGACAACAGGTTAACTTAAAAGCATGCAGATTTAAAAATCGGCTACTGGAGCTAGACGAAATAATCGTATTCTATTTTAAACAGGAGCGTCAACGACTAGCAAGAGTCTTTCCAACCTCTAAATGGAGCTTTACTGACCTGTTTTGTTAGTACTCAAGTATCCGTGTGTTTTTGAAACTGAGGTTCTAAAATCTGTCCTTTACACTCCAAGATTTCACTAGTACACTTGCACATAACTATGCCGCAATAATTTAAATTTAAAAAAATGGTTGAATAAAAATAAAAATAAAATTATGTATAATCTTAGTAATCCCAGCAAGCCAGTAAAGTTCTCTTGGTTCTTTGATACACTCGGGGTAATGCCCGCGCAGCGCTAGGCCTTTTTCGGCGGGCGACCGCACAATGTTTTTGAAAACATATTTTTGAAAGATAAACATAACCTCGAATGGTGTTTTGTCAGAAAACGTAAAAATACTCTTCTGTCCCACTGCGGCCCGATTTAAAGTTTGTTGACAAAGCACCTGCAGTTACCATGGAATCGTAAAAATTTTGCATTCTATCGGCCAACACTTGAACTGCGTGTGTCTAACAAATTCAATGAAGTGTGATTGATTAATCGGTTTTCTTTTCAGAAGTGCACAGGCTTTTAGAAAAAAGGAAACTTAGTTTTTATTTTCTCTAAAGCAAGGAAATATAAAAAGGAAAAATGTAATCCAGAGGAAATTGTGAGTATTTCTCTATTTTGTTTTGTAAATCGGGTTTGTTCTAAACCGCAATTATTTTGAGGCTTTTGGGATAGATGACAGCACCAGAGCTTTTATTTTGAAGAAAAAATAATTAATAAATAATAATTTAAAAATGATCACCCCTGCAAAATTTCAGCTAATTCTGATGTTTAGTTTTCCCTGTGCACTCTGGCAAAATATTAAAAAATTAAAGAGCAAGGCGTTGCCAGTTGTACTTTTTTTACTTTAAATCTGGGGAAAAATTATAGCCTTAAAGGTCGCG
Organism: Oxystoma pomonae; assembly: GCA_963921995.1. Classification (NCBI taxonomy): domain Eukaryota; kingdom Metazoa; phylum Arthropoda; class Insecta; order Coleoptera; family Brentidae; genus Oxystoma; species Oxystoma pomonae. Next base: position 45,634,320 of record OY998169.1, on the reverse strand, counting down.
ATTCTTGAAAAACCATCAGAAAATCTCGTCCTTACAGAAATTCAACGATTTTTAAGTTTACACTGACTGCTTTTTTGTCAGGAGTTATTTCCCAATATTGCTTAAAATTTAGTTTCTTAATAATGTCCCAGTAAATAAAAAATATATCAATTAATTCTTGTAGGCAATTTTTGTGAAAACCCCTTTTTTATATTTAAAAATGTATGTTATTAAGCTTATTTTTGTGTGTAAACAATCCTTTAAAAACTTTAATATACAAAACCATATATAGCCATGCAATATGTCACTGTTCAGAAAAGTCACACAAATTCTGTCTTTCCCTTTACATGGTGAGAATTTTCGACACTTTTTGACGTTTATTGGTACGCGTAGTAACAATTTACCTCCGCCATAAACTAGTCCTGCAGAATATCTTTAAAATATAATGTTATTAAAAAAATGACGCAGTTTCTCTTACTACTTTAGGATAAATATGAAGGTCGCTTAGTTTTTATTTTAAATGAGTCAATAAGTAAAAATCGCCACTTTCCAGAATTCTGACAGGTGAGATTTGCTGTCGTTTCCGAAGAATCGCGACCTTTTTGTAGTATATTGGCACGCGTAGTAGTAATTTAGCTCCGCCGTAAAACTAGCCCTGCAGAATATCTCTAATTAATGTCATTAAAAAAATGACGCAGTCTCTCTTACCACAGTTCCCCTAGACCAAAGTTTCAACAATAAAAATATATAAACGAAGTACTGCATATTTTCCAACAGTCCATATTCTTGCCTTGTAAGAAAATATATTTTCAAAATCGGCTACGTAGCTATTCGTTTTTTACAAGGTGTTGTATATTTTAGTATATTTACGCCAATGAAATATAATATAATATAAAATGAGTTAATTTTACCGACTAATATTTAGTAAATAATGTGAAATTTGTTACTTTTTTTCTACATTTTGATGTAAAACAACAATTTTTCATAGCTTTAATTAGTTTTTAAATGTAACATCAGTTAATTTTACTGACTAATATTTAATACATAATGTGAAATTTGTTACTCTTTTCCTACTTTTTGATGTCAAACAACAAGTTTTGCTAGCTTTAGTTAGTCTTTATTTAAACGAAAATAACTTATTAATACTCAACATTAAGTATTATAAAAAAGGAAAGAAGTTAAAAAACCTCCAAATCAGTTACTTCAACCGAAAAGAATTCAAAAACAAAAGATCAAAAGATCTTGGGTGAAAAAAAAACGAAAATTCCAACATGGAAGAGCATCCCACAAGGAACACACAGCGTGGGCTCATCAGTGGTTTCACTGGTCACCCTCCCCAAACTTTGAATGAATCACTCACAAATAGGCATCGTTCCGCACTGGTACTTATCTAAGTCACCTAATACGGGTTCGTCCTGGCGTGTTAATATTTCCAATAGGATTATGTTCCTAAGGCAATTAAAACAAAAAAGGAAAGAAGTTAAAAAACCAAACTTAACTCATTTTACATTTTCGTTAATTAAAGCAAGGTTATAGTATATTTCTTTGGCGTAAATATACTAAAATATACAACACCCTGTAAAAAACGAATAGCTACGTAGCCGATTTTGAAAACATATTTTTTTAAAAGGCAGGAATATGGACTGCTGGAAAATATGCAGAACTTCGTTTATATATTTTTATGGTTGAAACATTGGTCCAGGCGAACTGTGTTACAAAACGTTAGGATAAATAATAAGGACGCAGTGTTTTTATTTTTAATGTGGCAATAAGTAAGAATCACCACTTTTCATATTTGAGGTGAGGTGAGACTTTCTGTCGTTTCTGAAGAATCGCCACCATACCTGAAATAAAGTTAGGGCGGTCTACTAATTAGGTAAGCTCAAAATGGAGGAAGGGGAGAAAATTGTTTAAAAATTATAGTGTAAATCTCACGGTAAAAATACCTCACGTACCACTTAAAGCTGTACTCTATTAAAATTTATTTATTAAAACATTTCCTCACAATCCTAATTTTATTTTGTGAATTACGACAATGCACGAGCAATGTTACATCTATATGTATCCATAATATCATGCCCCGCTTTAATATAAAAGAGGTGACAAAAGATTAATAGCCCAAAAACAAAGAAGAGGTTAAAAGTTTGACTGTCAACAAGAGTTTCTGTGAGGCAGAACCTAAATAATTTTCACCTGGTTAAATAGGACACCTGGGAAAAGATAAAAATAGTATGTTATGATATGACGATGAACGAAGAAACAGCTCGAAACACTTTTTTGATTTTTTGCCGAATAAGATTTCTTTCTAAGGCCACCGATTCAAATGATTGAATATTTCGAATTCGAATAGTTTTTACAAAATGTGCCTCTTATTCAAAGTTCAGACATTCCTGCTGCTTAATAGTACAGAAAATAAAGTTATTTATTTTGAGCAAAGAGGAATTCATTTATAACAGCTATTTTTTTTGGGCCAATATGTTCAGAAAAGCTTTTGTTTTAAGAAGCCGTTGAGGCGTTAGGTACTTTATAAAATACGGTGGGGTGAAGGGAGGAAGAGACTTTTGCAATTCTTTTAAAAACTAAGGATTTTAGTGAAAAGCAGATATCTTTCAAACGAGGTATCACGCTATAAAATCGGATTGAAGTTACCGAAGTTATGGGTACAAGCCAACCCGTCGTCATTGTATTTTACTCTAAAATACTAGTAATTAGTTTTTTATTTATTTTATAGAAATGCTTTCAGCACATACCCTGTATGATCCCCGCATAACCCATATTTGAGCAAGTAGCATCCTGCGCCAAAAATCACGAATGTCCCAAAAAGAGACTAGACTACGTGAAAACGATGATTATTATTAAAATTGGTCAAAACATTGTTAAAATGTGTGAAAAACGTATAATCAGTATTTTACGGCAAAACACATTGGCGTCGGGTTGGGTTGTACCCATAACTTTATCAATTTTAATTCGATTTTATGGAATAAAACCTCATTTGAAAGGTAATTTTATCTGCTTTAAAATGTCATCCCTTGCGGTTTTCACTAAAATCCTTAGTTATTTGCAAAAGTTTGATTTTCCCCCCTTAACCCCCCCCCCTATATCTCATAAAGTACTCAACGCCTGCGCGTACTCAACGGTTTCTATGGATATTTGTTTAAAAACAGAATAAAACTGCAATTATTTCAATTTAAACAGAAAATTATTTTACCTACTGGCGTGCGTAAATGACACTTTACAAGGCTAATTTGCGTGCAGAAAGTAGTACTTTACAAGGCGCGGTGCGTAAGGTAACTTTACCGCACGCCGCTTGTTTTTTTAAAAACCAGATAGCCAAACTGCCTTGTTGAGAAAAAACGCGTAATTTGGTCCAATTTGCACTCAAGATGAAACAATATTAAATATAACGAAATACATCCCAAAACCAAATAAAGCGTTTTTACCTAAGACGTCAGATTTTTTGTCCCACCAGCATTCCATTTTAATGCAGGTTTTTTAAAACTGTTAATTATTTCTAAAAATTATAATAAATTTGCATGATTTTACATTACCGCACAGCGTGCGGTAAAGTAAAACTATAGAAAAATTTCTATTTAAATATAATTTTTATTTAAAATAACGCCAAATAATATGAAATTCACGCCGTGCGGTAAAGTAAAACTATGTATAAATTTCAATTTAAATATAATTTTTATGTAAAATAACGCCAAATAATATTAAATCCTTATAATTTTACGCCGTGTTGAAAAGTTTAACTATATAGAATCTTCGATTTAGTACGATTTTTTACTATTATAAATAATTATACTAAATTCTTATGATCTTACTTTACCGCACGCGGTGCTGCAAAGTAAAATTTTACATAACTGATATAGTTTACCTTAAGTATTATTTCTGAACTACATAATACATATTTTTATAGTTTTAAAATGATTTTTTGAAGTTTTATATGCTCATAGGTAAAATCTTGTAAAGCTTTTGCGTAAAGTGCCTTTACCGCCCTTGACGGCTTGACTGACGTCGCGTGCTGTAAAGTATCACTTTCCGCACTTGTTATTTAAATAACTATTACCTACTCGCGTGCGGTAAATTGCACTTTACAACACCCTTTTGGATATACTTTACTGCAAATTGTGCGGTCAACGTATCACTTTCCGCACTTGTTAGGTGAATAACTATAAAAAAATATCTTGTGGATTCATTTGGTTTTTTTTATATACTGGGACTTTCCATCCATTATAGGATAAATGCATAGTTTTTGTCAATTTTTTTGCAAAGTTAAAGACAAACACAAAATATCCATGCACTTAGCCGAGATTCGAACCCGAGACCTTCCGTGCGGCAGGCCGATCCGCTACCTACTGCGCTATTAAAGTGGGTAGTGTTCGACTCTCAATAATATTGTTCTAAATGTGCCGACCACGTGAAAATTGAAGGATATACCAAGAACTTCTTAAAAGTTTTTCTTGATTTCTTAAGATTTGCAAAATTTTTCCCTCTCAGTTTTATCGTACCTAGAGTTTCGTATTTGAGGGATTGAATTAATCGTGTCATTTTAATCACAAAAGTACAAAAACATTTTTTATGAGTTTACAATTTTCCACTTGCGATAGGCATGCAGGTGTTTTTAAATCACAGCACCGCATGTAGCGGAAAATCAGTTCTGGTCTCGCCCTATTACCTACACCAGATTTTTTTGGGGTAAAAACCCACATTTTACCAAAATAAATGCTTGTCACGGGGGCAGGACAAAATCACCTGTAAGCTCAGTGGAAATTATTTACGCCCCGCAATAATGCCCCAGGCCCGTCTGCTTATATGAATCAATTCATCACGGTATAGCTAAGCTTCTATAATCCCCCTAGTGCCCGATTATTCGCATCTTTGCCCCCGATGAGGGGAACATGTCACCCTCCCGCATTCTACACTGTCTAATTGATAAAATATTCCAAATATGTTTTCACACTCGTTTGCGTCGGGCCGAAAATCATTTGTTACTCTTGGTTGTGTGCTTGAAGTTTCAATAATTTCACTTCTCAGGAGCTGTGGCGGTTCCAGAGGAGGTCAGGGGGTGCGCAACTCCTTTCTAACTTTTTTAGTTACACGTAATCGCACTGGATACATAGAATCCTGGCGATATACCGATTTCTTTTATTTTTTTATATGTTATTTACCTCCCTCAAAGAAGCATTTTTGGTAATAGGAACTTTTGTGTGACCCTAAGTCAGAAAATGTCTTCAAAATCTTAACATTTTTGATATTTAGGTCAGTGGATTTTAGGAAATTAACTCAGTTAAGGTAATCCTTTTAGTTGAAATTTTAATATTTAGTGACCTTTGATTTGACTTTGGTCAGGTTAAAAAAATAAATCGTTAGATCGCCAGGATCCTATGTATCCAGTGCGATATCCTTTACCGACGAAATATAGTATTTTCTAGGAGAACCTCGGACTTTTGAGACACCCTATAGAGCGACTGATATTGAGAACATACAGCTTGATTTAAAATTCTGTAGAAAAATTTTGTAAGTAGAGTTTGTTCTCCTGAACAACAATTATTATCAAATATATTTTTTCACTCTTTGGTTTCGGAGATATTTGCATTTAAATACTGTTATTGCTTTCTGAGAAGCACCGTTTACCTATAGTTTCTAACCACCAGCAACAGGTAAAAACAGAATAGTGACCGGGGTCACTGCATCAGAAAAATTAAGCAGTGACGGACTTTTTGTAACGCAGTGACTTTAGCACAACTTTTTTTTAAGGCGCCTAAAACTGGCACTAATTTTAGTTATAAGTTCACTAAAACTAGAGACCCTATATGTGGCGTTTATTGATATATCGTACAGGCTCGCTACCTAAAACATGTTTAAGCAATAAATTTTAAATTTAAGTTATTTTGAGAAACATAGATACCCAAAGAGCAATTATTATTACGGATATTTTGGAACGCTTATTTGACGTAGTGGTTGTGGTAATGACTGCGTCTGCGCCATAGCTAAACGTCATTCCGTTGTGGTAGTTAACCACCACCAGTGCCGTAAGCTACGAATCCATTTCGTTGTTGTTGTGGTTATTTTCTGGTTAATTTTAGAGAATTTTGGCTTAATTAATTTTAAAAATAATAAAATACTTATTTTGTAAAATTAAGCCAAATTTTTTATTTTTCCTCATCTTTAAATTTTTTTACAAGTAACAGTTTTTAAAGTGTTCCAAAAACTCTGGTAAAATCGATGAGTGGTAGTGGCAGTGGCTGTTAAACACTACCACAGCGGCGTCAAACTTGTAAAAATTTTAAGTGTTCCAAAATATCCCTATTTATTCAAAAAAACTGACAAATTACAATAAATTTTTAAAAAGATCTGCGGATTACTTAGTTGCCCCTTTTTTTGAAGAATCCTGTAACCTGCCTTTGACATTTACATTTTATAGTAACTTTCCTGCTTCATACAGCCTTATAAAATGTTTTAGGGCTATTTAGATTTTACTCCACCGTAATTCACGAAATAATAGTTATTTACCTAACAAGTGCGAAAAGTGATACTTTTCTGCACGCGACGCGGTAAAGACACTTTACGCATGTGTTATGTACACGATTTTACCTACAAGCCGCAAAAATTCCCAAAAAAGAAATATAAATATCTGTATTTTAATTTTCTGAAATAAACGTAGTCACTTTACCGCACGGACCCTAACGTTTACTTTACCGCACTGAGTGCAGTAAAGTACTACTTTCTGCACGCAAATTAGTGTGGTAAAGTGCACTTTACCGCACGTGAGTAGGTAAAATAAATTGTTGAATACAAAACTTTGACAACTTCAAAATTCTTGCAAAAACCATAGAACATTTCATTGTCAGTAGACGTGTAGACTTGCTTGGTGCTTGGTTAATATAAGATAATATAACAGCCCTGCCCTTTCATTTCCCGGAAAAAAAAATACGTACCGATAATAACTCTCCCAATCAAGTTAGCCTGGAAATAATCCAGAGGCGGAGAGTCTACCGGGCAGGCGCGTCGATTGCGTCAGTAGTGAAAGCAACTGACTACCATCTGATGACAGCAAAAATTTAGGTTATGTTTAATATTTTTGTTTGCTTTTGAAAAATTTATTAATTGAGTGAACACTACCAGAAAAAGAAATTAAAGAGTGTTGTCTAAGGTAATTCCCGTAATTTCGTATCAATAGAAAACCCATCAGGATCTTTGAGGGTTAATTGGGAGTATAATTATAGAGTTAAGGTCAATGGAGTTTATTTTTCAAATTTGTACATAAAAGTTGGGCATACAAGTGATCTTGTAGGCATTGCTTGCCCTGGTAACGTTTTTGTTTAAGCAATTTTTATTATAGGCGCGTTTCTGCGAGCTTAACATAGTTACTAATATTCTCTTTGTATAAATGAATTCGTCTGAGGGAGACCCAGCATACCAGGAACATACTGCAGAAACATAATGCAGAAAGTAGTACTTTACCGCACTGAGTGTAATTTATTAACTGAATGTCATTAATCAAGAGTAATATATTTTTCATACCAGAAATGTGGTTTATGTATAACAATAGGGTGTTTTTGGTCAGAAATTATAATTACCACTACAGTTTGACATTTAGCAACTGCGCAGTCGCAGAAATAACGATAGCTATATATAACAAAGAGTCAAAAACATTGACCAAAAAGACCCTAATAAGTTTCTTAAAATATATTTTTCAATTTACTCATACAGGTTAAAAAGAAATCAACTAAAATGTTCTAAACTTTATCCAATGTGCTGCTATATATGATTTTAAACCCTTTAAAAAAGGGATGCAATATGCACAAGGGGTGCATTGTAAAAAGTCATCATTGATAAAATATTGCCGTGGTGTTGCCATTAGAATTAAACAGCATTAGTTTTCAATTGAATCGGGATGTAATATCGGACAAATTAATGTTTTGGGTGAGCCAAAATGGGGGGTGCTTATCTGAAAAGCAAATATGTTGACGGCAAAAAAGAGCACTTGTTTCGATCATTTATAAGCATTTCATCAGATTTGGGTTATTGAGTATATTTTTTTATCGCATTTCTACTTCCCTCGCTCTTTAAGAGGAAACTAATATATTCGTAAAAAAAACGCGTTTTAAAGCTAGTGGATTACCATTTTTTGTGTTTTTCTGATACCGCCGTTCTGACTCCCCACTCATTTTGTCGCCACTGTAGCACAAAAACTCCTGCATCAATCTCAACGGAATTTTACAATTTGTGATGGTGCGCAGAACCGTCATGTTTTTTGAATATTCCTCCTCCACTCCCAAAATCTACTTCACAGTTCACAGGACCCGGACCTTTAAGAAAATACATATATACAGGCTAAAAACAATATTCTATCGTATTTGTGAAATTGTCCTCTATCAGGCAAATGCAAAAATGTCAAAAAAATCTACTAAAATATACCTGCCTTTTTTCATGATTTTTAGCAAATTTACATGTAGGTCCATGTCCTGCAAACGGTGACCCCCAAGAATCTTTAATTCTAAAAAAAATATAAATAATTATTTTATTTGTCATTAAAAATAACCTAATTTGTACGATCAAAACTAGGGTATTATTATTCATCTTGTTTTAGGATATGTAGTTTTTGTTTTTAAAATTTTGATTTTGGTCAACCAACGTATAAAATAAGGTGCTTGGCTTAAATTTTATGACTGGGCCTCAGTCGGATTCCCCTTTTGCCAAAGCTTCCCCGAATTTTGACTTGTGAAATTTTTTTATCTACGACCTGTACGATAATTGGCCACTATGTCTCTAATTTTGGCCTGTATCTGCCTGCCGGATATTTTGTTTTTCTTTCACTTTGGCTAACACTATAATGGATGAAAAATCCCAGTAAAAAAAAAGTATTTACGTAAATCTAAAGTCAAAAAATTTGTATAAAAAAAGTTTTCATAAAAATTACGTTATATTTACATAACATAACTTATGTTTCTTTAATTACATTATATTTACGGAAGGAATGAGAAGGGAACTTTATGCATGGCATTATTCAGAACATGGAAGTTACTTTTCACCTTGTTCTGACATTAGAAGTATACAGGGTGATTCACGACGAAATGCAAATATTTTAATGGTAAGTACTACAGGCCGGGAACAACTCATATCCAGTGCTAACATTTTTTTTTAGTCTTTTTGTCAAATATACAGTGTGATTTATAAAAATATTGCAAAAATAAAGACGGACATATCTCGGAAACCAATGAACGTATTTACTTTAAATTTGTCACACATAAGAAGCCCTAAAGGCCACTTCTACCAATGTATAAAAAAAAATCCAGGTCCGGACTTTAAAAAATATTAGCATAATTTATTTTTGTTAAAAACAACACCCTACATAGTGCAATTTGCAAATTTTGGTATTACCTCATAACAGCTAAAGGATGGTGCTATTATACCCTTAGATTGTATTTAACGCGTTAAATCTCAGTTTTTTATAAAAAAAATAAAAAACCCAAATTCCAATCCTGAGATATTGGGGTTACAAACAATATCACGTTCTAAATTACTAAAAACGTAGTTTTGGGATGAAACTAATTTAAGCATAAATAAATTAACACCCATCCTATCCAAGCAAAAAACAGGCAGGTACAGGACCTGATTAATATTTTTTAATTTATTTTTATAAAATAGAGAAACACATACTTTTAAATTTTTAATAGACCTTATTTTAATTTGATATCCGTTTTCGGAATTGGTTTAACGTCGTAGTCAAATCATTAAAATTTCAGGCCCGGACTAATATTTATTTGATTTTATTTTTCCTTATTGGAAAATAAACATTTTTTGTACTTTATTTGGAGATTTTGATATCATAACATACAAGACAAAGGATGTTGCTATAATTAAGTATTTTTTTTAATTGATCATCATGTACAAAATCGTCCAAAGATTACAACCAGGGAATGGATAATGTACAGGGTGATCCACCATAAATACGACCGTCACTTTTGTGTGTTTGGTACAAAATCTGTATAACTTTTTCCAACTTTTTAAAATATGTCAAGTTGACAAGTGTCATTGCAAATGTCAAATTTTGACATAAGGTTTCTTGTTTATAGTAAAACATCCTATATTTTATCGAATTTTTAAATTTCTCGATTTTTTCTGATTTTAAAAACTTTTTTATAGCATGCATAATAACGGAGAAAAATGGCGGTGACATTTATGGTAGATCACCCTGTACATTATCCCCTGGTTGTAATTTTTAGACGGTTTTGTAGACGATAATCAATTTAAAAAAATATTTATAGCAACATCATTTACCTTGTATGTTGTGAAACCAAAATCTCCAAATGAAGTACCAAAAATTGTTGTTTTCCAATAAGGACAAATAAAATCAAATAAATATTAGTCCGGGCCTGAAATTTAAATGATTTGACTAGGACTTCAAATCAATTCCGAAAACGAATTTCAAACTAAAATAGGGTTATTGTTTTTGCTTGGGTAGGGTGGGTGTTGATTTATTTATGCCTAAATAAGTTTTAACCTAAAAATAGGTTTTTAGTAATTTAAAACGTGATATTGTTTGTAACCCTAATATTTCAGGATTGGAATTTGAATTTTTTTATAAAAAATTAAGACTGCGTTAAATACAATCTAAGGGTATTATAGCACCATTCTTTAGCTTTTATGTGGTAATATCAAAATTTGAAAATTAAGGTATACAGGGTGTTTTTTTTAACCAAAATATATAATACTAAATTTTTAATCTGGACCTAGAATTTTTTTTATAGATTGGTAGAAGTGGCTTTTGGAGCTTCTTATGTGTGCCAAATTTAAGGTAAATACGTTTATAGATTTCCGAGATACGTCCGTTTTTATTTTAGCAATATTTTCATAAATCACACTGTATATTTGACAAAAAGACTCAAAAAGAAATTTTAGCATTGGATATGATTTACCCCTACCCTGTAACACTTATTAAAATATTTGCATTTCGTCGTGAATCACCCTATATAAATATTATATACACAATATGACTTTAATTTTACATTCCAATACGTAATATTTATATAACATTTATGTTATAAATTTATATAGTGGTTATAAAAAGAGTACGTTATTTACGTGACGTCAAGTTTACCTTTTGATTTACTTTCTAGTTACTAATTAGTCGATAATTGCTGTTCCCAATTTTTTCTTGCCATGTATTATTTACGTTATTTTGCGTTATGATTATTTGCGTAAAAAGTAGGGAACTTTTTAACTTTTTTACCTAGAATTTATGTAACAAAGTAATCATGTGTTGTAACTTTTACGTAATATTTACGTAACGATGTTGGCTGGGACGTAACTCACTTTTATAAAATATTCATAGTAAAACATGGGCTGTGTTTTGAACGTTTTGGACAATAAAAAAGGGCTTTTGAATCTGGGTCATGGATAAAATTTTGTATATCATATGCACGGTAAGGCTCATTACAATACTTGTGTGGTTACCACTACTCGGTCAACGAGTTCGTGGCAATTTTTCCGACTTGTTACGGTAATGAAATAAGTATAATGCCACACCTGACTCTTCCAAATATTTTTACTTTACGCTTAACATAAGAATTTTGACGTACGAAGGAGATTCGGATTTGCCCGTTTCCTACAGAGTGACATTGCACTCAGTATACTACAGACACACCCAAGCGTGTTTTTCTGTTTGAGAGTCCTCCCATGCATAAATTTATATAGGTACCTGCTTTAAAATACATGTAATACAAGCAATAAATTTGGATATATTTATTCTCTTCTTTCTCGGAACATAATTAAGAAGGTATACATTTTGGCTTGGAATAGAAAACCACAGTAAGCTAACTTTATTTTAAAAATTAAAAACAAAAAGTAATAAATTATTTCAAACAACCGGACCGTCAATGTAAAACCTGTATAAAATACGCTATTTTGAACTGGCAAATAGTGTTATAGGAGTTTCCATTGGTAAAATTGGTGCGCCACTCGTAGTGCACTGACAATGGCTTGGTGCTATCAAAAAATTGCATCAGTGCAGTCTGAGTGCACATTGAATGGAACATGAAAAAACTACATCCAAACCAGAACACTCGTTTCATACAAACACTTAACTCAATGTATATAAAAGTAGCTTAGGACCATTGAAATAGTAGTTATCACAACTATTGACTAAAATAGTGCTTTTTTACAAGCGTTGGTTAAATTAATAATGATGATTGATTCTTTCTAACTCGAAAAATCCAGGTTACAATATATCTTGTTACAAAATTTCATCCAAGTCGGTTCAGCCCTTCTGACTTAGTTGGAAGACGAACATACATACAAATTTATATATATATGAGTAGGATTTATTCTGCAACACCTTGAAAACAGTTAAGGTATTGATTTACGCTTTTAAAGATCCTACCTTTTGTATAAATGAATGTATATTTTGTTCTTTAAAGTTAATATAATTTTCTTAATTTTGAAAAAATCAGAAATCTATTAATCTGCTTAGTTACTTTAAATAACGCACAGCTCGTATTTAAAACGGCACTATTTTTAGGTTATAATGACTCACGTATGGCACTGATCATATAGTCAGCCACTGATTTTGTTAACTTTACTTTTATTCTTGAAAAATTATTGCAGTTTTCGTTTAATTTTTATACAATTTTGCCGTTTTGGCACCCTCTTTCCCTTATAATGACTTACGTACGGTAATGATCATATAGTGGCATACGTTATTTTGCGTATTTTCTCCTTATCTTTAAAACTAAATTAAAATTTCTTTATTTTATTGTTGTTCTTTGGAATCGGGCACGTTTCGACAGATATTAAGTGAACCACGTCAGCGCCATCTACAAACCGGCTTAAACTTTTGATTGAATCATGTAAAAAACTTCAACAAAGGTATCTGTGCAGTTTTCTTCACATAAGAACTTGCCGTTTTCGAGATATAGCGATTTTTGTAAAAATTAATTTTTTCTTCAAAAATTTCTTTTGCCTGTTTTTGGATGTTTTACCAACTCAAAAACGGTATGCCCTAGAGTACTCGAAACTTGTTTAGAAATTATTATGGACCTTTATTAGAATAGCAGTTCAGGAACCGTCAAAAAATGCATGGGCAAAAAAACCGCTCGATCGAGTATCTTTGACTGCAACCATTTTACATAATTTTCGAAAAATCTTTAAAACTCAGGAACTAAAATCTAACCTCAAAAACCAACTTAACGGTCACCGAGCACACATTCGGCCTTATATTAGTACAAAATTTGGTTTTACAACAACGGAGATACACCTTAAAAAGGCCAATTTTCGACACTTTTTCCCATTTTAATTACACTTGGATTTTTCCTATTTTTCTGAAAATCAATAGGCTTCAGGTCCCACTAGTTTTCAACAACGGTGCCAAGTTACATCGCGCTAGGTCAATCCGTTGTCAAGTTATGGCGAAACATGGCCGCACGCGTCGTCGAGAGGGAGCTAATTAGTAAGCTAGTAAGTAACGGCACGAAGGGTGCGAGGTTTTGATTAACGCGCCTTTAAAAAGCGTTAATCAATAACGAGCGCAGCGAGGTATTTAAAAACGCGAGTAAAAAAAAGCACAGTTTAGCCGCGAGTTGTTAACACTATTTTTTTAATACCTCTATCAAAAAATTCAAGAAAAACAGGATAATACTTTTAAAAATCTCGAACGAAGAGCACGTCTCGCAACACACCATCTTTACACTTTAAATCAAGCCGGCTGGTAAATAAAATAACAGTGGTTTCCATAGCGATGTGCCTTTTTACTCGGGACGTTCATTGTTGCGACATTTTAATCTGATTTTCGTAAATACTTTTCGAAAACTGGCGGAAATGGCTTAATTTTTATGCAAGAATAATAAGATTTTTTCAATATCACTATTTTTCGCTATTTCTCTTTAATTTTGGGTAAAAAACGGACAAAAATTCTTTTTGCACCCGTGATCAAAAAAAAAGTTTTTTTGCATCGGTAACCGAAAAAGCCATTCTTTAGTTATCTGCAGACAGTTACTAAAATCATGTTTTTGATGAAGGTGTAAAAAAAAACTCCTTTTGAGATTTACTTAAAATATTATGGCGGGAAAAAGTTTTCGCTGCGCTACGAGCCCTCAGAGTCGGTACGGAAAAAGTTGCACTTAGTGCAAAACTCAGTTGAGCACTGGTGGCGTACCAGTTTTACCAATGAAAATCGCTATTACAGTTATCGTTGTCAGCGAAGTTATCGGGCTGTAAATTGTCACGATCTATTTATTGAAATGAAAAAGGTTTCAACTTTTTTGGACAATTATTTTTGTTTAAACTTTTACATCGAGTGCCGACGTTTCGATCCTAATCCGTACGTTTTTGTAGATTTTATAATGTTACTACTTCGTAAAAACCATTTTTACTCTTGTAAATCTCGAAGAATCTTAGTAAGTGACTTATTTTACAATTTTAATAATAAAAAAGAATGTTTGTTCTTACTTTTCTGCGAGCTTTTCTGCAATGTCAAAAAATTAAAAATGTCTTCTTTGTGTTCTTCTCAGCCTTGAAGATGACCCGGATTAGGATCGAAACGTCGGCACTGGATGTAAAAGTTTAAACAAAAGTAATTTTCCAAAAAAGCTGACACCTTTTTCATTTCAATTCAATCCAGTGGACGAAACCATAACAGCACTATCTATTAAGTTGTCAAAAACCTGTAAAGTTAGAGGTTATACAATATTTTCTTGTTCTCATTTTTTTCAGCTGCAGGATTGGGTAGCCTCTGCGGCATGTGCTGTCGGCCGATAAATGAGAGATTTCTTTTGCGAATCATGGACGTGTCGTACCACGAACATTGCGTCCAGTGCTGCGCGTGTGGTGATCGAATGCATCACACGTGCTTCGTTCGAGATTCAAAGTTGTATTGTCGACTGGACTATGACAGGTAAACAAAAAAAACTTAAAAAATGGCGTCAGAAGGCACGTACAGCCATCCATAAAATATTTTAAAAAAAATAAAAACCATATTTTTTTGAAAATTTATTTTCTTTTTAATTTTTTTAAATTTTTTAAAAAGTTTAATCCTCCCTCTTACCCTCTAGCCAACCCCGCACCCCCATCAAAAACTAACCTGCTCTGCCAAATTTGATACGAATCGGTTTAGCGGTTTTTGAGTTATCGTGTTACAGACAGACAGATAGACATACACCATCTCAAAATTTTGTATTTAATTAGGTCTTTTTTGACCCAAATAACTCATTTCTAGTGAAAATACAAAAACCATATTATGTATGGATGGCTAAAATGAAAATTGGTGGATTTGGGATCGTTTCATTCATCAGTTTTGTTTATTAATTTTAATATAAATAGGCTGATAAAAAAGTATGAAATATTATAATTGATTTTTGCAGATCATCTTCATTTTTTTTACAATATTTGCGTGAACTCTGACAAAAATCATGTCAGATATGTTTTTTTTTTTGTTTCTAAAATTAATACTGTACAGGATGGTCCAAATTCGAGGGGCCTCTATAGCTTTGGGATTTTCAAGAGAAGTCGAAAACTAGAAACCGCATTGCGATATGTCAAAGCGTTTCTGAGCTACAGGGTGATTCTCAAAGATCTGCGTTTCTAAAAACCCTCTACAACTTTTTCATTTATAAAGATAGAGATTTTCATTAAAAACTTTTTTGAAGATTTTTTAAGGACAAATCTACCGGTTTCACCGATTCTGTCTTAAAGCCTTTAGTTCACGAGATATAACACAAAGTTACATTTTTTAAATGCAATACAGAAACAGATATCTGCAATTTTTAATAATTCTCTTCTTAACTCTGACCTATGCAGTTTTAGGGTATCTATCTAGGTACAACTGCCATGATAAACGAGCCCAAGTGTCAAAAGTGGCGTCTTCGTCAAGATATAAAAATGTTTGAAAACTTTGAAAAGTACGAATTGATAAAATGTTATATTGAGAGTAACGAAAATCGACAGACGGCGTTAAATCTATATTTCCAGAGATATCCGGAAAGAAGGCAACCTAGCTCAAAAATATTTTTGAAGTTAAAACGTCATCTACAAGAATACGGATCCGTTACAAAACTGCGGCCTAGGACGTATAGAAGCCTAGCCAGAGATAGAGAGTTGGAAGAACTAACGGTTCTAGGAGAAATAGAAATTAGCCCGAATACTTCCACCAGGGCTATGGAGAGAAACACTGGAATTCCACGCAGCAATGCCATTCGGGTGCTTAAAAAACACAAGTTTAGGCCCTATCCACCCCGACGGGTGCACCAATTACGGCAACAAGATTTTGCTCCAAGACGTGCATTTTGCAGGTGGTTGCTAAATAAAAGCCAAGAAGACCCCGATTTTACCAGGAAAGTTATTTGAACGGATGAGGCAACGATTTCTAGTGTTGGAATATTCACCATATAACTGCTATTACTGGAAACAGCAAAATCTCCATATTATGGTGGAACAAGCGAATCAGAGAAGGTTCAGTTTTAAGGTATGGGTAGGCATCTACAGAGGACAAATTATTATTGGGCCATATATTTTTGATGGACATTTAAATTCCGAAAGATACTAACAAATTTTAGAAGAGCAGGTGATTCCGTTTATCGACAGTTTGCCACTTCAGCAAAATAATGAGCTATACTTTCAACATGACGGTGCACCTCCTCACAATGCACGAGACATTACTAATTTGCTAAATATTGTGTTTGCCGAAAACTGGATCGGAAATAAAGGTCCTATATATTGGCCCCCCCAGGTCTCCAGACCTGACCCCTTGCGACTTCGTTTTGTAGGGGAGAGTCAAAGACCTTGTATTTCAAAATCGCCCAACTACTAGAAGGGAATTGGAAGAGGAACTTCTTAATGCAGAAAATAGCGTCAAGAGAAGATGTACGATATGTTTACAAGAAAACGGCCGTCAATTTGAGCATTTGTTTTACAATTAAAAAAAAAATGTTAGATGTAGATTTTGGGTGTTACATAGTTTAATTAATTAAAATTTTAAATAAAAACTTTTAATAATTTTATTTTTGTTTATTATTTTAGGGTTGGTTATTATAGTAAACTAGGTTGCTGTGTCCCCTCGTGTCGTAGCCAACTTGATTTTGTATGAAAAAAAAAACAAAAAAATTTTATTTACACATTTAGGGCGCGAACAGAGCCTACTATGGTAAATATCAAAATATGCAAATATCTTTTAAACTATTTAATAAAAATAGGTGTATGGCACATTGTTCGGCAGGAAATTTTAGTAGAAAACTGATTTTTTAGAAAAAGGGGGGGTATCCCATTTAAAGAAATGTAACCTTGTGTGATATCTCGGGAACTAAAGGCTTTAAGAGAAAATCGGTAAAATAGGTAGATTTGTCTTTAAAAAATCTTCAAAAAATGTTTTTAATTAAAATCTCTATCTTTACAAATAAAAAAGTTGTAGAAGGCCTTTAAAATCGCACACTTTTGAGAATCACCCTGTAGCTCAGAAACGCTTTGACATATCGCAATGCGGTTTTTAGTTTTCGACTATACTAACTATGTTGCAAAAGACCAAAGCTATAGAGGCCACTCGAATTTGGACCACCCGTATAATGCCTACCCAGATAGCAAATGATGTCTGAAACACGTCTTATTTTGGTCTGGTTTACGCCCATAAGACGTATTTTTTGACGTCTTTAGGTTAATAACTTGGGGACATCTTAGAGATGGCTTATTAACGTTTTTTCTAAGACGTCTTTAAATTTTTAAAACTTAACGTCTTAAATATGGATATCTCGTATTATATTGAGTGGTAACCAAATTAATTTTATACATATGATAAAAAATAATAGTAATATTGTAGGTATCGCTGTCACCAATTATTTTTGCCCCTCGAAAATGCCAGATAAATCAAAATATTATTATTAACGAAGCAAATTTTGATATTTTGACTTATCTGTCTTTCAAAAGGGCATAAATTATTAGTGGCAACTATATTTTCCCATTTTTGTTTTATTTTCGTTAGCATAATAGTGGCTAAAAATTTGGTTTAAAAATTCACTTAACAACCAATCCGACTGCGTATGTCCATGCATTGACTGAGCTCTGTCTCTTGCTTTTATTTTAAAACTAAAGAAAAAACATATTTTTTTTAATTTATCTTAAATTGTTCCTACCAACAAATAAAATACCTTTTGGCAATATGGTAATTAGCTTATTTTCAAAAATTGTTTAGAGTAAATGTAATGTCCTAAAAAAGACATCTTTAAGACGTCTTATTAGAAATCTCTAAGAGGTCTTTAAGACCACGAGATTTGGAATATCAGCCCTTTTACAGACTTCTGTAAGCCGTCTATCAGCTATCGACAGACATCTTAGAGACGTCGTCTAAAGTTAAAAGTAGCTGTCTTTAAGACGACTTTAAGACTACTTTGTGCTATCTGAGTAATAAGTGTTGAATTTTACTCTCTAAAATGTAAAGTTACGTTTTATAACTAATAAATTAAATTAAAGATATGTAAACGGTGAAATAAATTCACATTTATTTGTAAAATTACACGCAGCAAGTATTTTTACAGTATTTACGGTAACCAATGATTTACTACATTTATACGCACCTAAAAGCGCTTTTATATAAGGACGGTTTTTATTTAAAATCGCTTTCTCCGAGTGTATATATAAATGTCATTAAATATGTCAGTTTAAAAAAAAAACAAATAAAACAACTTAGTTAAGAACACATTTTTAGGAGAACCAGGGTTGAGTATTTCCATATAATTATATGAGTATTCCTTTAGGGTGGATTATTTGCGCTAAAGCGTTTAAAGTGTCTATAACGATCCTAAAATGGGTTTTTAAAGCGATACACCAAATAAATAAAGTCGATCTAGTGCTTAAAACAGTTTTACTGGTGTTTATATGACAATATTTTTAAATCTCCTTATATAAAAACGCTTTAAGGGGCCCGTATAAACAAACTAATTGACTATGTAGATTCACTAATCTTTTTTATTGGTGTAGTTTAAAAAGTAAAGCCTTCATAATATTTTTTGTTAGGCTTTAAAAAAGTGTATTTTTAGTTAGGGTTGTCACCTTTTTACCCGACTGCCTAGAGCAAAAGGCTAATGTGGCCAAACGGGTGGACCAATTTTGACAATTTAATTTAATTTATTTAATTTAATTTATTGAACTGGTCTTTATTGGTAATGAAAAAAAAAATACAATAAGATAGACCTACTGAACTACATATACAAAAAAAAAGTATGAAAACACATTACCAAGAGGCGAAGTTTAGTCTCCTTATTATGAAATAATACAATACTGGTATCGCTAGAATGCTGAAAGTCCTGAGAGTGCTATAGGCTACACTTTATTTGAAAAAGGCGCCATATTGTCATTTTTGCTCTGCTTTTGAAAGCATAACTTTCTCAAATAAAAAGCGATTTCTGATAATTATTTTTGCTTTCTTCTCAATGATTTTCCATTTTTTTAACCCTTTCTCCTCGCCCCCCCCCTACCGACTATGACTCTCTTTCCCATACTCAAGGATTAAAGCTTTATGTCATGTGAAATATAAAAAAAAAATTATTAAATAAACGACCCGACTGCCAGTTCTCAATAAGGTTTAGTAAAGGATAGAGAAATGTTCTGCAGTCGCATGCCTATAGATATACCGGGTGTCCCAAGGTATACAATGGAAACTTTTCAAACTTTCTATTTTATCTTTATGAAATACTTTCATATTTGCAGTGTAACCATTTGCAGGAAAACTTGGCAACAACTTTCTTATTTTAAATGGAACACCTTGTATATTTTTGCATTTTTGGATTATACAAAATATTTTAGGTACATTTTATGTATAATGTCCTATACCTATGTTTAACTGTTTATAAAATATTGACAGGTGAAAATTGACATTTTTTAACTTTGACAGCCCGTAACATCGAAACGGTTAAGGATAGAGCAAATCGGTTTTTACATTCCTGTCTTGGTTTTCCACCACTGATCGAATGAGAACTTCTTTCTGGTTGCAATGGAAACCGAGATAAACAGGATGGTCACCCCGAATATATATAATGGCATGTAAAATCAAATTTCGAAAGGAATTTTTTTAGAAACCTTATAGTTTTCTGATAAACCAAAGTCCAAAACGGCAATTTTTGAAACTTTACCTTTCATTGCTGGCTCACCCTGTATAATTACAGGAAAATGGTAATGACCAAAAATTTTTGTTGGGACCTTTTCTATTCGTTTTTAATATCCCATATTAAAAAGTTATGAAAATTGATCAATATTTTAAAAAGTTGCATTTAAAGTCGTTCTTTGGACACTCTGTATAATATTAAAAATTACGTTGATTTAAATATAGCTTATCTTGGCTTAGCGAATAAAACCCCTAAAAATAAATAAAATCAGAAGAGCTATATTGCATCTGCGAATTTTTTTGGGAAGCGTACATAATTTGGTGTAAACATCCTGTTTATCTCGGTTTTCATGGCAACTCATAACTTTAATAGACATAGAACATAAGACATAGACATTCTTGATATTTAGGCTTTTTCCACAAGGGAAACACACAAAAAAATGTAAAGAACCACGCACAATTTAAATGGAAAAAGGATCACAGTGGGATTTCAACGCCGTTTAAGTATGTTATTGGGACAGTCCCTGAGAACATTTTGTCTTATAGACACAGGTGCCGATATAGGTGAGCCAATAATAGCTGCCAAAGTTTGGGATGAGCTTATTGTTATCATGCTCGATATCGGCAAAACAAGCATCAATTCTTACTTAAATGACAACTCACACCTGTCAAACCCTGTCAAAATGGCGGAAAAATAATTAATGAGATTGAAGTTCTTGGAAAAGCGAATACCTTCTTTTTGCTCTGCTGAAGACATTAAACCGGAAATTGCAAAAAAAAGTGACAGTTGTCTTAGCTGTCACTTACTGTAATGGGGAAAATCGAGTGGGGACTCAAACTACACTAAGTTGAGGTCAATGAACTCAAAAATAATAACATTTTTGACACTGGTCAAACCCTATCAAAATGGCGGAAAAATAATTAATGAACTTGAACTTTTTGGAAAAGCAAATACCTTTTTTGAACTCTGCTGAAGACATTAAATAGGTAACCGTAAAAAAAGTGACAGCTGTCTTAACTGTCATTTACTGTTAAGGGGAGAACTACAGGTGCGATGACACATATTTCCGAGTGGGGACTTGAACTACACTAAATTGAGATTTATGAACTTTTAAATGTTATTATTTTTGACATCTGTCAAACCCTGTCAAAATAACCAATAAATAATTTATAAACATGGAGATTTGAGGAAAGCAAACATCTTTTTTTATACTGTTGACGATATCAAATCGAAAACCGTGAAAAAACCGACAGTTCTGTTAACTATCATGGGGAAAACTACTGTTGCGATCGAACAACACTAAATTGAGGTCGATGAACTAAAAAATGTCATTAATTTTGGCACATGTCAGACCCTGTGCTTTTAAATAGAATAGAAACTAACAAAATGAAAACTCTAAAAGAAGTGATACTCATCTTAACTGTCATTTAAAAAACTAGCAGTGAAGTAACACATGTTTCTACGAATGTTGACTCAAACTTCAGTTTTGAATAAAATATGTATAAAAAATAGAATAAAAAGTTCAAGCCAAATCTCTTGATTGTTATCGAATAAAAAAAAATAATTTAATTAATAAAGACAAAAGAAAGAAAAAAACGAGATTTTAACTCCTTATTTCTTTATTTATTTAAAGTACCTACCAAAATTCATTTTGCCTTTAACTTATTTTAAATAACGTAGGTAATTTTATATTTTACCTGAACGATAAGTGGCTATTATGTCACTAATTTTGACATATTTGCTCTGGGTCTTTCTTATTAACGCACCAGTTGAAGTAATAAACGCAAAAGTGCGACAATAAAGTTATTCTCGTTCAGGTCGTAGATAAATAAATAATAAACCTCATTACATTAACGAGTGGGGACCATTACCTCGAGGTCGTACACAGAGTATTTAAAAAGTTGTCGCCATGTTGATACGGTTTGACAAATGCCAAAATAAATAAAATTTTTAAATTCGACGGCCTCCACTTGTAAAGTTTGAGTACCCGCTTGTCACTGAACTAGTAGCTTTCCCCATTACGATAAATTGCAGTTGAAAAAAGTGTCACTTTTTTAACTTCAAAAGAGTAAAAAGAAACTATTAGCTTTTCCAATTCGTTCATAAATTATTTATTTGCCATTTTGACAGGGTTTGACATGCGTCAAAATTCGAGTTCCCACTCATAAATATGTGTCATCGCACGAGTGGTTTTCCCCATGACAATTAGTTTTTAGCAGAGTAAAAAAAAGGTATTTTATTTTCCAAAAACTTCAACTTTATTAATTAATTTTCCGTCATTTTGATAGGGTTTGACAAATGTTAAAACCAATAAAATTTTTGAATTCATCGAGCTCAATTTAGCGTAGGTCGAGTGCCCACTCGTAAATATGTGTCATCGCACAAGTGGTTTTCCCAAAAACAGTAAATGACAGTTTAGACAACTGTCACTTTTTTTACGGTTGCCGATTTAATGTCTTCAGCAGAGTAAAAAAAGGTAGTATTCGCTTGTCCAAAAACTTCAATTTCATTAATTATTTTTCCGCCATTTCGACAGGGTTTGACAGGTGTCATTCGACAGGGTTTGACAGGTGTCAAAATACATGTCATTTTTAAATTCAGCATTGTTATTGAATTTGAAATTGGTGCTTTTTTTATCGATATCAGTCATCATAAGCATATTAATAATAAGCTCATCCAAAACTTGGCAGCTATTATTGGCTCACTCTGTAGATATCGGCACCTGTGT
Source organism: Oxystoma pomonae (assembly GCA_963921995.1). Taxonomy (NCBI): domain Eukaryota; kingdom Metazoa; phylum Arthropoda; class Insecta; order Coleoptera; family Brentidae; genus Oxystoma; species Oxystoma pomonae. The sequence goes on along the minus strand of OY998169.1, from coordinate 45,611,526 downwards.
CTATGCGGCAAAATGCTCTCAGAGTCTGTTCCAACAATATACTTACACGGCGTTGAAGTCCCACTGAGATCCATTTTTCATTTAAATTGTGCGTGGTTCTTTAAGCTTTTTAATACAAAAATATAGGGTGGTCACTAAAATAGTTTATCCCGGATGATCAATGTCTAACCAGGAAAAATTACTTCTACAACGATCCAAAAACATAAATCAAAAGTTAAAATCTCGGGACCTAGATTTTTTTGCGGGGTTATACGATGGGGCCAGGACTATAAAGGGTTTTTCAACGCTTAAAAGTATAGAAAATTCCGTGAGAAATTCAACAAATCAGAAGAGACTTTCGCAAATATCACCCATTGTAAATAAACTTCTTCTTTTATGATGACGTTATCGAATCATATTACAAATAGGGTAAGTTTTTAAAAATTGCTTCCCTTACTTTAACCGGACGCCGCTGATTTAACGATAATTATAAGAACTTTATATAACCGCCACAAATACCCAAGTTACGTCTTATAATCATCAATGACCGACTATGCTCATTCGGCAATAATTGATGACCACAAGAGCCAATTTTTTTCCAAGTTACACACCCAATAAAACACAAAACTACTACATCATCATCCGCAAAATATCGAGATGTCGCTCCTTTTGTTATGCAGAGCGGAAAACCAATTTCGCATCCTCCGTCCTACGACTTTAGTGACAGGGAGCACGTGCAACACCCTTGCGCCCCAACCAACCCTAACTAAAAGCTTCCCCTTACCACCCTGGTATATTATACGCACGCATCGTGTTATTGTCTGGATTGCCATATAATTTAAATTTTTTTTTATTTCTGTTTTGTTGTTATTTGCTGTGGATTTTGTGACTTTATAAAAATAGTTTAGCCAAAGTAGGCCATACATAACAATATGCATAGTCACAAAAATCAAAAAGCTGTCAAACTAGAAGTTACTTAACTGTCCAAATAAATAGTTGGCTGTGACAAACAAAAATAGCGACGTTTTGACAGCAGGGCGTCATAAATTACTTAGGTTTTATTATAATACAATAATACGACTTTTCATTCAAACCGAAATATCTCGAGGACGGTTGCATGCAGACCTATACTACATTGAACTGAATAACTTACTTATTAATGATTTTGAGGTCCATATAAAATACACTTTGACCCAGTTTTTGTTTGGTTTTTCTGCGGCTTTTAGAAAAAAGTTATCTCAAACACTTATAACCGATCACCATGTACAGTGAATTTTTGGTGTCTTGGGATACCCCTAGGCCAATTTCGCAGTTTTTTAAGTATAATACACATCTTTTTTTGTGTCCTGTAAGTTTCTTTTCAGAATCGACGGCTCGATCCACGGCTACTCTATAAAAAGCAAAAAACACGTAAAAAAACATGATGTTGAAGGATATGTTTTTTCTGTCACAGAAACATGAAAAATGCAAGTATTTGATGTTTTCGTTAAAAGTGGTTGATGATTAAAGTGAAATAAAATTAGTTTAAAAAAATCAGTTCACAAATTAAAAAGTTGGCGATTTTCCAAAATTGTCCTGTATTTGGTATGCATTTGACAGATAAAAGTGGAATGCTGATCCCACATTTAGGGCCGGTTTTTCAATAGCGGGTTACAAGAGAACTAAATTAAGTCGGGCTATAAAGCCCAGTTTTTTTTTCTGATTTAAGCAAATATTTTTTTAGGTTAACCCTGAGGTAAGGTAACTCACCCTCACCTTAAAGCCCTGGTTTCCCTGGAGCAAAGCCGAATTATAGATGGGCCAACCGTGACAGCTGCCCCGGGGCCCCGACACTTTGCCCTCCCCCCCAAATCTGACCACAACAACGTATTTAATATTAACTAAAACAACAACAAAAAATCTGCCTTCAAAGTTAGCCTATTTTTTCAGAAAAACCGATATAACTTTAAAAAAGGTGCACTGATTTTAACAAATTTTAGTGTCTTTTGAAGGTATTAGTAAGGCCTACAAGCCTCAGTTTTTCATTTTTGTCTATTTCGTTTTTTAAACGCCAAAAAACCAAAAGCACGTACTTAGTGTTATACATAAATACTTACTACCTTTTATTTTACTTTGTAAGTGTAAGTACGTATCTAGTGTTTAATAGAAATTTGGTTTGAGATTATAAAAATTAAAATGTGTATTTTCTATTCGTTTTGTTGGAAGAGGGGCCCCCACTTTCTCATTTGAATCGGGGCCTCCACACCCTTAAATCCGGCCCTGCCCTGGAGTTAATTTTAACCCGCTTTTTAAAGATTTCTACAAGGTGATGTTGCTCGAGTTAACGCTATTGAGAAACCGGCCCTCAAGTGCTTTAAACCTGGAGTCAAATTTGCATTTGCAACAGGCAAAAAAGACGCAAACCTCTAAGAGTATAGAGACTAGTAAGCTAATACGCGAAAATTTTTCAACTTAAAACTGCGCTTTTGATTGGGTTTAACCTTTAAACTTTGTCCATCCAAATCCAATATAAATTTGGACACCAGTCCAAACATCACGCTCATAATCAAAAGTCACGTGTGTGTGTAGTAGCCTTAAGGCCTACCAAAGGCTAGGAGGATATTGAAACTGTACGTCAACACGCCCTGAGCAATGAACGACGCTTTGCTTTGATTTGTTCCTGATGCCCGGTGCCCTCTGTTTGTACAAACATTGGGAATTTGGTCGTCGTTGCTCGATTTGTTCTCAAAAGGCTTGCAATAGGAAGTGTATAAGGTCACTGACAATTGCGTGTCCAACATCTATAATCTAGTCAGCCATGGAAATACTAAAACAAAAGACATTGGCTTTGCTCCGACCTTTTGGACATGCGCGAAAATTGATCGATTCGAGGGTTTTCGGTCAGTTTCGGTCGGCTTCGCGGCCTACGTCATACGATACATTGTTGTTGTTTATTTGTTTTTATTCCGTGTTTTCATTTGTACTGCGCGTATTTTTCAGTGTTAAAAATTAGAAAAAGTAAGTTAAAAAACAAAAGAGGAGCGATACCATCGGAGGTATCAAGAGTGGAGAAGGTCCAGAAGTTGGTACCTTTTTTTGTTTTGGAAAGGTGCAGTTAAACTTCAAGGGGATAATGTTTCTTCCGCAGTGGCACACATTTACATTTTTTTCTTCGAAAAAGATACAAAAATTCAGGATTTTTGAAACGTGGTAAATACCGAATTCTTTCTGCCAAACCACAACGATCGGCTGCCTTCGTGAGTTCGGATGTTAGCCGATGACGCTGGCGCGGCGCATGTGCAGAGGAGCGTTATTAAGTCAAACAAGATAACAGAGAGAGAGAACGGGGTATAAGTAACTTCGTGTAGTATGTAAGTAAGTATCAACAAGCTGAATTTTTTCATGTTTCTGTGTTAATTGTTTATTTTTCGCTTTTTGATCATATTTACTCTGTTTATACGGGCCTCTCTAAGAGCGCCTTTATAAAAAGACGCTACGAAAATTTAGCCGTATAAAATAAATTATTAATTTTAACCGTTTTAAAAAATGAAATACAAGATTTTTTACAAGCTTTTATTTATTTAATAGTGAAATATAGGCATATTTTTTTTATTTTTGGAAAACTGTAAGGTTAGATCAATAGTTTAGCGGGTTAGCAGTACTTCGATCAGATGCTAAAAAAGGATTTTAATGAAGGATGTATAAACCTATATTCAAAGGGATTTTATTCAAAAAACCGTTCCTTATGAAACCCATTTTAGGCAGGTCAAACGATGATATATTGTAAAATCGTTTTGAAAAATTACCAGATATTATTTATTTATTTATTTATTTATTTATTAAAAGGAGATAAGGGGGTGGCCCTTTAATCACTTGCCCTTATATTTGTGTAAACATGTCGCCATATTGTTTGAGGATGCATTGACCAACTGAACCAGTAGATATAGATGGAAATTTATAATAAACTATTTTTGTATATTCAAATAAAAAAAAAAATTTTGGTGTTAGATTTTAACCAAACGATATAGATAACAAAAATTCAGTGTTTACAATCTTTGCCTGTCTGCCTGTCTGTTTGTTCCAGCATCAGGCAAAAACCACCAAACCCATTTTAATGGGACTTCCAGTGCTACATTCACTGGATTCCTGGGAAGTACATAAATAAAATAAAACGGGTCAAACCGCACACGTAGCTGCAGGGTCTTCAGCTAGTTAAAAACAAAATATGATAATTTTTTTGCACATTACTCACAGTGACTTCTCCCTCCTCACCGACTGACCCCCCTCCATCCTCAAGAAGTACAGGATGGGGTTAAAGCTTTATGTCATGTGACACATCAAACAAAAATTACATAAAGAACTACTCGACTGCCAGTACTAAAGAGGGTTTAGTATTGACAGTCGCGATTCGGGTAGTTCTGTGATTTCATTTTTCTTTATTCGAAAATATCAGTGTTGTATCACTTGTTCTAAAGGTTCAAAATACACATGCATATCATATTTCGGCAAAGTTTAATAACAGGTGTAGAGTTGTGGGGTTGAATCTTATCAAGGGATAAACGGTTAAATAGATCGTGTCAGAGAGCGGTTCGAGTGGGATTTTAAAGTCATGAACGGTGACATATGTGATATGGATATTTAGGGTTGCCATATCTAAAATTGTAAAACTAGGACAAAAGCATTTAAAAAATGGGACAAAATCCGGACACTGCAGCAAAAATTTATTTAGCTCTTTCTAAAATAACCAACCCAATGGTTCAATTAAATCACGTCTTAAATCCGCCGCAGGCGAAAATTATATTAAAAATGTGATTTTTTACGCGTTTTAAATGTTTTTGAAAACAAATTTGTAACAAGCTATGATGTTATAATTTAAACATATATGTAGTTCTAGAAAATTTAAATTTTTTGTAAAATATTTATTAAAAAATCACGTCATAAATGCGCCGCAGGCGAAAATTTTGAGGACACTGTACCTATAAAAAATGTCATTTTTTTCTTGAACGCATTAAAGATGCCATTTCTTCTTGAATGCTGTTCCTGACAAAAATTAAACTAAAGTTACAACAATTAATACAGAAATTTCCAGGTTCCAGACTTTGCCACTCCAATATTATGATTTGTTTTTACATCCTGGAAACGATTTAAAGAAAAGGTAATCACAAGGTTGTGAACCTATAAATACTTTTTCTGCAATATAAGCAGAACACGAAAGTTTACTTATTGAAAAAAAAACTGGGTTGGTGTGGGATCCATTCTCAATTCTTCAAAAATGTTTCGTTTTTTTGTGCAATTTTTAAAGAAACGCAGTAACCTGAAAAATTCAGTCCACAATAAAACTATTTTGTTGATTGAAATTTATTCAACAGTTCAGACTGTTTCGGCTGCAAAAGAAAATCATAAAATTCTAAACATGTATGTTTATAGTTAAATTTGGTAAAAAATTACATATTTAATGGGTTCAAAATTATTTTTGAAGGCACAAAAATTTCCGTGCTGCCTGCCGCAGAAATTCCGGACAATTTTCAAAAACTCGCGCGGACGTCCCCGGACGCATCCAAAACCCGAACATGTCCGGGGAAATCCGGACGGATGGCAACCCTAGAATATTATACAATTACTACGTTTATACGCGCCTAAAACCGGTTTTTATAAGGACGGTTTTAAATAAAATCGCTTTCTCCTTCATTAAATGTCGGTTTAAACAAAAAATAAACAACTAAGTCAACAACAGGCTTTTCGGTAAAACCAGGGTTAAGTATTTCTTTAGATTGGAAGTAACCCTAATAGCACACTTTGTCCCCTGTAGGTCCCGTAGGTCGGTAACGTCGCCGACCCAAATAGTACGTGCTAGGAACGTTCCCAGCAGCGGTCTAGCACAATTTGGCGGAAAAATCTGAGCTTTAAAATGTACATCCTGTGAACGTTCCCGCCAGCGTGCAGCGGTTCACGGAAGGTTTCAAACACTAAAGATTAATCCCGCGCGTCGTTTTTTTACAAAAGGTTAACATAATTTTTTTAACATATTGATAGAAAAAGTCTACCTACTTATTTTTGCGTAGCTAATTAATGGACTTTCCCTTATCGGCTTTGAAATTTTGAATCCTTGTTTCAGAGCAAGATGACGTCATGGCATAATCCCCCTAATTGCCAATTGCACCAACGTTAAGTCTGACTTAAAAGTTCTCTCTCTCTCTCTCTCTCTCTCTCTCTCTCTCTCTCTCTCTCTCTCTCTCTCTCTCTCTCTCTCTCTCTCTATCTCTTATTGCATGCTTCTGAGAGATATAAAAACTTTTAAGTCAGATTTAAAACACAGAATTCACGTTGGTGCAATTGGCACTTATAATAAATTCACCCTTCAAATTCATTGGTATTCGTTTCGTCCGGCTAGTTTGTTATTGCTGTTTATCTAACACATGACATTTGGTATCTCGTCTTCTCCTATTCGTCTGTTGTAGAATCATTCGGAGGACGTTCAAAGAAGATCAAAAAGAGGTCTCCGGGACGTTTAGTAAACGTCCATTAAGACGATTCTAAAAGGTCCGGTAAGAGTCCTCACCAGACCGCTGTTGGGGGACGTAAAAAAACAGGACCCAAGGGACGTTCCTGGAACAAACTTTTTGGAGACATTGCTGGTTCCCCGAACGTTCCCGGAACGTACGGCGGCCAAACAGGTCATTCCCGGAACGTACTGTAAACTGTAAGTTATGGTGGGAGGTCGCAGGTACGTTCCCGGAACGGACTCGTGTTATGAGAGAATGTTATAAAACATTTTACCGACCCTAAAATTGGTTTTAAAGCGCGCGAGCGATAAACGGCTTTCTCAAATCGATTTAGTGCTTAAAACAATTTTAGTGGTATGTATAAAAGCGCTTTAAGAAGAAACAAAGTTAATGGTTTATTAATAACTTTCTGGAACATAAAGGGTTGTTTAATAGTGAAAGTAAAGTGATGGACAACGTTGCTTTCTGTCCTCAATATTCAAAAACCTTTTTTTTTTAGTAAAATCGTTTTACGATTACTCCTTTTTTATTTAGCGGGTTTAAGTTTAAAAATTCTGATCCATTTATGTCCAATTACACCGCAAATTCTTTAAATCTAGATTTGGCTAAATCTTTTCCTTTCCTTTTAAAGAAAATTTGTTTGCACCAGGTCAGATTTAACTTTAAGACGCGTACACTCTGGCAACACTGGAAGCTGCTGTATTATCCGCCTCAACTGAAAGCCCATTTATGGCGAAAAAAAATAATATGAGTTATTTGAGCAGATTTCTTGTATTTTTCATTTACATTTGCAACAAGCGACTTGTCGTATTATGTTTCATTCTTACAAATCCTTAAAAAACGAAAAAAATACAAAAAAAAATCAATAAAAACCAAACACAACTCATTGACCTTTGCGCAAATTTTTTTTTCTAATTAATTTTTTTACTCTCTTCCAAAAAGCAGCGAACAAACTGCTTTTTTCCAAAACGAACAAACTACAATAAAAATGTCGCAAAAAACCTATTTTTTACATTTTCACAAGAAAACCAACCCCCACTCAACACAACACAACCCCAGTAAACCCTACACAACACAGAAAAAGCAACCGAATCCCAAAAACGACTGTCGTAACTTTAGATACGACTGTCGTAACTTTAACTACTGCCTTAAAATTAACGTTGCGTCTCTTGGAAAATCGTTTGTTTACCCTCCACAACACATGATCGTGACAGATCGTTGAGCCCTTCTATTTTAAAATTCATTGTCTTCACCAAAGCACTCAAAAAATATGAAAACAAAACAACAGCTGATTGAATTTGACATTTTTCGTCAAAAATCTGACCAATAGGAAACAAGTTTTATGTTAAATCTGTATTTAAGAATTTTTAAGCCTTGCCGAATGAGGTGTTAAACAAACCGGGTTTAACAAACCTTAACGAACCTTCAATCTTAAATCTGGTTTTAAAATACGGTGCAAATGAAAATCGGCGTCTTAAATTTAAATCTGGTTTTAACTCTGCGGTGCAAATTGACATTAGACGTATAAATTTCTTCTTGAGTTTATGTTTTGATACTAATGATTTGATGGAGACAAAACCCTCTCCAAAATGTAATAAAAACCACACTAAGACACACATGTGCATACAGCTTCTGATAGAAACATATTGTCCACATGCAGCCGGAAAATATAGAGGGAAAGTCAAAGCACCGCGTCAGCGTGCCAAAAGGGCAATTGCAGACAATATGCTGCCACTGATTAAAATTGAAACCGGCTTAAAATAACGAAAGCCGATAGACACATCAAACGAAATAGTATTTTTAGGACAAGCCACTAAAATAGTGTTTTTTTTACAAAAGTCTGGAATAATGAATTATTTGGGATTTTCGAAAAATCTATACCCTTTTACACAGGGTGTCCCATAAATTAAATATGACACAAACTTATCCTTTTTTTAAATGGGATACCCCGTAATAAGTTTTCCAAAAATACCAAACGCTTTGGGTCTACATTTATGTTCTCCAAGATATTCAAGTTTAAATTTGTATGGAAGAGATAGGAAACTCGAAATTAACTACCTACTATTAATACCTATGATACTTATTTATTTTCCGATCTCTTTTACACAAATTTAAACTTGAATATCTTGAAGAAGATAAAAGATAGACACAGTGTTTGGTATTTTTGAAAAGTTTATTTTTTAAGAATTCAGAAAATGAGATATTATGCAGAAAAATTTAAAAAAAGATAAGTTTTTGTCATATTTTAGTCACTTTGTACTGAAATTATCCTATATAAGTTTTTTTTTTGAAAAAATCCATAGTTTTCCCAAAAAATCTATTATTCCAGACTTATAATAATAATATATGTACAGAGCGCTTAAGGCTACTGCGAACATAGGCCGGAAAACGTCCAATTTGCCAGTGTACGTACATGCAGGGACACCGCACACCTATCAGTGGAGCAACCAACACTCAGGCTTGCGATCACCATTCACGACTTGCGGTTAGTATTTAGTACGCCTCTAACCACAGCTATGTGGAGTGTAGTCAATGAAACCGGAATTTGGTCAATAAATACGCAAATTTTTATAACGTAATTTTCTTGTTTTTTGTCACTGATAAATTAGAGCGCTTTATTGTCAACTGCTCAGATTTATCACTGACAACGTATTACAATGAAAATAATGAGGAGAAATAAAATAAAAGCAAGTTCTTAAAATAAAATAATACTTCCTAAAAACCAAAAAGATTCTCCCAGTCAAAAAAAAATTAGAGCAAATGTTCGAAAAGTCCTCCTTACTCGACTAGACAATATCCTAGCCTATTATAAAAATCCCTTCTAACGTTTCCAAGCATGTTAGGGGTAATAGTTTGAAAAGTTTCTTCAATTTTAATCCGAAGTTCTTCCAAATTATTAGCCCTTTCATGTCCGTAAACTTTATTTTTGATATAACTCCACAGATAGAAGTCATTAGGAGCAAGATCGGGTGATCGAGCTCGTGTACTTATAACCCGATTAGGAAATACATTTTCAAGATATTCCCTAACAAGGCCAACATTGTGAGCGTAACAATCATCTCGTTGAAACCATGTTTCACAAAATCTCACACCTAACAACTGCCTAGCAGTTGGAATAATATGCTGCTGCAGTAGATCCAAGTATCTAGGACCATTCAAATTGCCGTCAATAAAAAATGGCCCAATTACGTGTTCCCCTACAATACCCCCCCAAACATTTAATTTTTGAGGATACTGTGTTCTTACGTCAAAATACAAATGCATATTTTCCCTCGACCAATATCGAACGTGTGTCGGGTTATGACGATTCAATAATGAAAAAGTGCTTTCATCTCTAAAAAGAATAGATCTCAGAAAGTTTTCATTACGATTAGCCCTCTCCATCATTGTTTCGCAAAATTCCATACGACGATAGTTGTCCTCCGGAAAAATTTGATGCGTTTGTGACGCTTTGTAAGAATGATAACCATTCTTTTTGAGAACACGTAAGACAGTGGCTGAAGACGTATCAACTGCTTCGGCAATTTGGTGGCTAGTTAACTTTCGATTTTCCTCCACTGCAGCGCAAATCATCACATCTCGTACTTCTTGCTCGTCATTCAAAACAGTGGGTTTTTTATGGTTTCTTGGCGCTACACAACAAAACAAGGTTCTGGGCTATTTACAAAATTCTTCAAAAAAAGTTTTTGAATAAGTCTCAATGTAGTACCAATCTATTTCTCCAGCAAGGCAGAAATAAAACAAAATAATAAAAACAAAATAAATTTCCAAAAGATAACACTGCAGCGTGCTTCGAATCCACCTCGGTCGTACGGCACAGAGAGTAAATTAGACTTGATTCCCCTTATGTTCGCAGTAGCCTGAAGCTCAGTGTATATATTATAATCAAAGGTTTATCCGCGAGTTTTGATCACTTTTTTTATACCAAAAGAAAAACTAAATTCGTTCCTAAAACTCGAACACGCAAACACTAGAGGCCACCATTTTTCTATTATAAATCAAGTTTGACTATGCTCTACCGAAGAAGAAGACGAGACTGATAACTAATCTTTGATGAATTAGAAATTAAGTTATTTTTGATTTAAAATAATTTCCATCCATATATATTTGTAGACTTGGAAAAGAAATTGTTGTGGAAGCGGGGAAAAATAAATTCTGTAATCGCGTTTACCATTTTGCGCTATTTTTTTTTAATTAGTTAAAAAAGGGATGGCCAATTTTTTTGCATCCGTTTTATATCGATAACCAAAAAAACTATGATTTGGTTTCATTTGCGGACAGTTACTAAAGTCATATTTTTGGTGAACGTAAAAAAAAATTTTTTGAAGAAAATAGATAAGCAAGCCATGCTAATTTTTCTCTCCTTTTAAAGGACGTCCATCCACGTGACGTGTTTTTTTGAATATTTAGTCCCTTACCCATTCGCCAGATTCTTCACAAGTTAAGAAATAATTTAAAAAATAAATTTCCGATCAGGCGACAGACAGAAAACATTAAAAAATCAATCTAAAAATAAAGATAGGTAAATAAACTCTGGGCACGTTTTTAAATCAACCCTTTCCCGAGTTCGGTTTGACTGACTTATGGACCGATGAATAGTGACGTCATCACCGATGAATGTCAGATTGGCTATCAAGCGCCGAATAAAAAAACGTGTGGGACTTACGTATTAAAAAATACGTAAAAATCAAAAAAATTGGTTTTGGGTTGGGTGGGTTGGGCCTAGCTCGAGTTGGGCTGGGTTTGGGTTAGTAATAGTATTATTTTCATGGGGGTATTTTTGCGGAACTTTCTTTTCCTAGATTCGTTTTCACTACATAGCTTTCAATCTTATAATGTCTTTTTCATATTTATCTTAAAACTCCAGTACTTCCCCATATTCACCTTTATTATTTATTATGTTTATGGTATTTGTACAGTCACGGCTCCTTTTAAATTTACTCCCATCTCTGGTTCACAATAAAAATAAAAGATAAAGTCGTTTTTTGGCGTAGAACACGGCGTGCGTGATTTCGAAATGTGACGTCACCGGTTCAATCACAATGTCATCGGTTCGTCAAAATGCACTTCCCAGTGACAGTTTTACAAAACCTAACCTAACTTATTACTGTAAAATATTTGTTAGCGTTTTGTTTTTTTTCCAATTTCCGGTTTATAAATCCGGGGTTATTTTGTTTTGGTGTATAAACCCACCATTAAATAATTTATCTGACGAAAACTGCCTGGCAGTGTCCGAATCTACCTCTAAGAGGAATTTTCCCAATTGAATTTGGCACATTACGAAATCAGACTTCACCATTTTATTATTGAAAAAAAAAAAAATAGCCGGTGCTCCATAACCCGACACTACTCGCGTATTTCGACAAATGACAATTACCGCTATATTGAAATCGTGACTGAAACGCTTTCGAAACAGACCGAGGAGCGGTTTTGAAATCTTTGAAATGTTTGAACCGTTGAAGTGACTTAAGTACGATAAACAACCAACAAACAAAAAAACAGCTGATATTTTGTGAGGTTAAATAATCCATCAAACGATTCCCACCAACCTCCGGAGTCGGTGAGTACTGTTCCATGTAATCCATCAAGGATTTTGTAACAATACCGATGGACAACATAAACTTGTGGTGGATCCACTAATGAATTTAAAAACTCGCCCTTTATCAAATAAATTAGGATTGGCTGGTTACTCAAGAGTAAGACCGCACTCTAATTAAAAACAATGTAAGAAAGTACTTCGCAGTAGAAGATAAATGTGGGAAATTTGTCTTTTCTATTATTAGCAACCGTCAGTACCGAACGAGCCTTGCGATTCTTTCTGAATCTTTCTCTATTTGCTTCAATTTATTCTAAGGCTGGCTCTATTTTTCTGCAGCGGTTGTCAACTTTAATCCTGCGCTGATGCTTCTATAATTGTGAGCTGCCCAGCTCAAAAAGTATCAAAGGAGACAGTTTAAGGTTAAGGAATTTTTATTTGTTTCGGTTGGAAGTTATTAATATTATTAATAGAACAAAAACAATAGCAAGTATTTCCTCAAAAAAGTTAATCTTAATTTCACCTCCTATTTCTATATACAGAGCGCTTTAGGCTACTACGAACATAGGCCGGCAGAAGTCCAATTTGCCAGTGTACGTACACGTAGGGACACCGCACACCTATCAGTGAAGCAAAAAAAACTCAGGCTTCGCGGCTTGCGTTTAGTACATAGAAAAAAAAATGGGTTTAGTTCGCTTTAACCATGGTGTAATGTGAAGTGCAGTCTATGAAACCGGAATTTGGTCAATAAATACGCAAATTTTGATAACGTAATTTTCTTTTTTTTTGTCAGTGATAAATTAGAGCGTTTTAATTTCAACTGCTCAGATTTATCACTAACAACGTGTTACAATGAAAATAATAAGGAGAAACAAACTAAAAACCAAAAAGAGTCTCCCAGTCAAAAAAAAATTAGAGTAAATGTTCAAAAAGTCCTCCTTGCTCGGCTAGACAATATCCGATCTGAGCCTATTATAAAAACCCCTTCTAATGTTTCCGAGCATGTTAGGCGTTATAGTTTGAAAAGCTTCTTCAAATTAAATCCGGAGTTCTTCCAAATTATTACACCTTTCATGCCCGTAAACTTTATTTTTGATAAAACTCCACAGATAGAAGTCATTAGGTGCAAGATCGGGTGATCGAGCTGGCCATAAAATAGTTCCCCCTAGGAACCCGACTAAAAAATACATTACCAAGATATTCCCTAACAAGGCCAACATTGTGAGCAGGACAACCATCTTGTTGAAACCATGTTTCACCAAATCTCACACCTAACAACTGCCTAGCAGTTGGAATAATATGCTGCTGCTGAAATAGATCCAAGTATCTAGGACCATTCAAATTGCCGTCAAGAAAAAGTGGTCCAATTACGTGTTCCCCTACAATACCACCCCAAACATTTAGTTTTTGGGGATACTGTGTTCTTACGTCAAAATACAAATGCAAATTTTTCCTCGACCAATATCGAACGTGTGTTGGGTTATGACGATTCAATAATGGAAAAGTGCTTTCATCTGTGAAAAGAATAGATCTCAGAAAGTTTTCGTCATGATTAACCCTTTCCATCATTGTTTCGCAAAATTCGATGCGACGATAGTTGTCCTCCGGAAAAATTTGAAGCATTTTTGACGCTTTGTAAGAATGATATCCGTTTTTTTTTTGAGAACACGTAAGACAGTGGCTGAAGACGTATCAACTGCTTCCGCAATTTGGTGACTAGTGCAGCGCAAATTATCACATCTCGTACTTCCTGCTCGTCATTCAAAATAGTGGGTTTTTTGTGGTTTCTTGGAGCTACACAACCAAACTTTTCAAAATTCTGCACAAATCTGAATGAATGAATCGTTGATAAACTAGGTTCTGGGCGATCTACAGAATTCTCCAAAAAAAGTTCTTGAATAAATCTCAATGGTCTGCCTTGATAGTACCATTTGACCATCTGCAATTTTTCGGCAACTTCGTAGACATCCATTTTTAGTTTTAAAAATGTTTTATTTCACTTAAGAACTTACCAATCGGTTTCTCGAGCAAGGCAGAAATAAAACAAAATAGTAAAAACAAAATAAATTTCAAAAAGATAATACTGCAGCGTGCTTCGAACCCACCCCGATCGTACGGTACGGAGAGTAAATTTGACTTCATTCCCCCTATGTTCGCAGTAGCCTGAAGCTCATTGTATATATATAGTACCCACACATGGAAAAAATGCTCCACTAACTATAAGTAAAGTATACAGATATTCTTTAAAAAATATGCTTACACTAATATTAATTTAATTAATCTAAGAATTTACTTGAGAGTAAACTAGAGTTTCGAACTTCCATGGTCTTTATTTTTACTTATTCACAACGTTTCGAATGCTTATGTATCTGCAATCGTCATCAGAAGAATACTAACAAAAATCTAAGGCTACCTATTTTTATATACTAGCATGTATTCACTGAACCATAAAAACTAATCTGTGCTTAGTGAACCATGAAGTTTACACTTGGTTGGCTCCGCCCTTTTACAGTTAAAGTCTGTTACCTCTGAAAAGTGTGGTTTTGTGGCTTGTTTAAGAAAATACATTCTGGTTCCTCAGAATCAATGCTGTTTCTTTGAATTTTTGCTTCCTCCTTGGCGACGATCTTTGCTTTTTTCCATTCCATATGATCTTGATTTTCTCAGCAATGTTGAGCTATTTTCGATCCAGTTATGTCCTCTTGTCTAGTTTTGCGTTTGTGTTCGGTAAGTCGAACTTCCATAGGTCGGCTGTTTTCTCAGATGTAGATATTTATTTATTAAGTAACCAACAGAACAAAGTTCCAATAACAGATCACAGATTTTAATACAGTTATAGTTTATTTTCAGCTATTTTTAAAGATAATTCTTACTTCCACAAAATAGCACTAGATAAAACTTCTATTTTAAAATTTCAACTAGCCAGAAAAGAAAACAAAAACTTTTAAGTATTAGGTTCATCTATTTAGGGAAATCAACAGTGGGATTTACTAAGATCTAAAATAGTACCCCCCACAGGTCTAAATATTTACACCTGTGAGGGGTACTAAATTTTAAAACCAATTTTCAAAAAACACTTACCCATACAGAAAAGACAAAAAGTTATTAATTATTGTCTGTTGTTATTGCAAAATACCACTGAAAAACTGCTTTTTTTTTTCAAAATATACCATATTTTAGGAGAAAATGCCCTAAAACTAATTTTTTTTGACAGGCTTCAAAATGGCAAATGGTGAATATGCCAAAAATTTGGCACATATTTATCTGTGTTTGAGGTTATAAAATTGGTGATTTTTTAGGCCACCTCTGGGGGGTGGTTTAAAATTATAGCCCCAAGAAAGGATTGTCTTGTGGTAATTGGTAATAAGTTCGTTTATAATTTCCCTAAGTAATCATTTTTACAAGGATTAATTAAGTTGTTCATTAACCAATAAAACACCTCCAATTTTGTCCAGAAAAAATCCATATTTTGAACCCGTTTTCATTAAAAAAATATATTTATGAAGTCACTACGAGGCAAAACAAACATAAGTGAAGGTCACTGGTTATGCACGAAAAATATACCAAACAAAAAACCCAAAACAACTATATTAACTCGCTGTTTGTGATTTGAACGCAACTAATATTTTTTGAAACTGAGATTTCGACAGTGGCAGAAATATTAAGTTTTGTGATACATTTCATAAAGAAAAACACCTTTTAAATAAATACCAAATTAATCTACTCCTTATTTTATTATTATCTAAATAGTTGTGTGACATCAAGTAGTTTTAATTAGAGTGACATATAACCCCAATTTTAATTTGTTCTACAGAGTGTTTACTATTTAAACTCCGCTTGCGTTTAAATTTTCTTTTCTTCTAAATTGAAATTTTCTTCTTAAATACAATAAAAGATTGTGTTAAGATGATTATTCAATACACAAATTTATTGAAATTATTCCAAAATATGTCCATAACTCAAGGAGGGTTGTTTTAAAATGCTCAAAACCAAAAATTTCAATTAAACTTAGAACCGATCTAAAATATACTAAACCTTTTTAGTAAATCCCACCACAAATGTCTTTCTATTGTCCTTTGTAATGTTTTCTTAGAATATTTTAAAAAAATATTCAAATTTTTAAGCGAATTCACTAAGTTGATCATCTTATATAATGGAGAGTTTAAGCCTAAGGTAGTGTGAGATGCTTGCTTATAAAAAATATTTGGATGCCTATTAGCATAACGTGGTCCGCAGTTCAAATTAATCTTTAAAAGTAGTTGAGGACAATTAATCTTGAAATTAACTCTGTGTTTCGGACTTCCATTGTCTATATTTTATTTGCACACGACGTTTCGATCAGTACAATCTCTGATCGTCTTCAGGTGCAAACTACAATCTATTCCTAAGGCTACGTACTTATATCCTATGAGAAATCACTCAACCGTGAAGTTTAAGAAGTTGGCTCCGCCTAAGGAGGGGCTTCCAAATATTTGGAATTTCAACACTGGGTTTACTGAAAACACCCTGATTCTGCCCAATAAAGGCAGCTTCAAGGAATTTTCGTTTCTTCCAGTATGGCTTCTTGTGAAATACCTTTGCTTCTGTGCACTCCATTCGGTGTTGTTTTGACCATGCGTGTTCGGCGATTCCTGATTTCGTTGTATCACCTTTTTGGGTATTCGTCTGATGTTCTTTAAGCCTAACAGATAGTGGTCTTTTTGTTTCCCTATGTATTATTCACCACACTCACAAGGAACTTGGTAAATTTATTCCTTATTTTGTTTGTTCTCCGGTTTTGTTTTACTAAGACGGCTTCGAATTGTATTATTAGATTTAAAAGCTGTTTTAATATTAAAGTTATTCGCTACTCTTCTAATTTTCTCTGATACTCCTTTAATGTATGGAATTGTAAGGAATGTATTTGGATGGTTTTGGTCTTGTAATCTCTGTCCTGTTTGCTGAAATTTATAAATGGTATCTGTTATAAGTTTAAGGCTGTAATCATTCTGCTGCAGATCCTTCTTTATGTTTCTTATTTCGATTTCTAAGTCATTAGAATTGTTAATTTGAACGGCTCTATTACATAAAGTTCTTATTATGTCTCGTTTGTTTGTAGCAGAATGGTTTGAACCTTAATTTATATATTGTCCCATGTGAGTGGGTTTACGATAGACTGTTTTTTTGATGTCGCTTTCTACTCGTTTGACAAGTACATCAAGAAAAGGAATTTGACAACTTTGTCTCAATTCCATTGTGACTTTAATGGTGGATCTTATGTTGTTTAGGTGGTGAAGAACTTCTGAAAGTTGTTGGTCATTTCCGGTCCAGACAATAAAAGTATCATCAACATATCTTAGCCAGAGCTTAGGTTTATATGTTGCGGTATCAACCGCGTGTGATTCGAACCACTCCATGTAAATATTGGCCACCACTGGCAAAAGCGATGAACCCATTGGCAGACCGTCATTCTGAGCACCTGAAAATAAGAGTGAAAATTAGAGTTATGTAGACAGCACTCCAACAACTCCATCACTCCCTCCAGCGGCAGACTTGTACGTTCACGAAGGGATTCGTCATCAACCAGTCTATCTAATAATATCTAGCGATTCCTTTATCGGGGCATTGGTGTATAGACTTTCGAAATCAAAACTGATAAATCTATCCTTGGATCCTAAATGAATGGAATTTTCTACTATCTGTTAGGCTTAAAAGAAGGAGAAGAAGATCAGACGAATACCCAAAGAGGTGATACAACGAAATCAGAAATCGCCGAACACGCATGGTCAAAACAAAACCGAATGAAGTGGACAGAAGGAAAGGTATTTCACAAGGAGTCACACTGGAAAAAACGAAAATTCCATGAAGCTGCCTTTATTGGGCAGAATCAGGGTGTTTTCAGTAAACCCAGTGTTGAAATTTCCAAATATTTGGAAGCCCCTCCTTGGGCGGAGCCAACTTCTTAAACTTCACGGTTGAGTGATTTCTCACAGGATATAAGTACGTAGCCTTAGGAATAGATTGTAGTTTGCACCTGAAGACGATCAGAGATTGTACTGACCGAAACGTCGTGTACAAATAAAATATAGACAATGGAAGTCCGAAACACAGAGTTAATTTCAAATACATTATTGTCTCAAACTTTCAAAAAGAATATTAATCTTATTGTGCAATAATTTGTAAAAAAAAAATAAGAGCTACATTTCTTCTAAACTCCAATATGAAAAATTTAAATTCTGTAAGCGAGTTTTCTAGCTCAAATTGAAAATGCATTCATTGTGTTTTTGGTAATATAGAAATCTTAAAAAAAATGTTTGCACCTTTTCAATTTTGTTTATGTAAATCAAATAAAACGGGGACCACACGACACTACAATACTCCATATCCTCACACTCGCACGGTACCTGGTAGATGCAGTTCTTGGTGTCGATGTCGTGGCGTTGTGATTTAGTTTTTGTCCATTGAGTTCTTATTGTTTTGGTCGTTTTGAAGACAGTTCGAAGATGGTATTGGATTATCGCCTTGGTGTTGGTGTGGTCTGAAGAGTTTTATTAATCGTGTAGTTGGAGAAACCATTCCTTCGCAGATCGGATTGAATTTTTGACTTTTCTTTATTTAAAGCTTCTTCTGTGTTGCAGATGTAGGTGGCTCGATCTATGAGAGAATTTACAATTTCCAGTTGGGTTGATGTGCAGTGGTTTGATTTGAAATTAAGATATTGTCCAGTATGACTTGGTTTGCGGTATACGGAAGTGATGATGGTTGACTTATTTTTGGTGACTAGAACATCTTTTTCCAGAGTGAATTTGATGCAGTTTCTAATGCTGTTGACATGACTGAAGAGTTGTTCTAGGCTGGAATTTATAACTCAAGGTCTTCCTTTAGTGAGGATTTCTTGAGGGCTCCTCATTGAGTGAGTGTTTTGTAAAGCCTTACTCGAGAAAGGCTTGCTGAAGGTCACTCTGCGGTCGCGCAATATGTGGCAACGTCGCATTTTCACGATTTTTGATTTAAGAATTGGTCCTGGTCCTGCTTGACGTTATTTTAATATAAATTTTGACAGCGGTTCTAAAATAATGACGTCATTTAAAATATTGTATGTATGTATATAATTTTGCAAAATTTTAGGGGTTATGTTTACAACCAAAGAGCCGAACCAACCTCCCAGGCTGGTTCTAAAATTTCATAACCGGAATGCAACTGTGATGTCATTGTTCAACCAGAAGCAGGAACAATTGTAAATAGAAAATCCTTTTTGTTGGCCGATATCAGGTTTAAGCCAAAACAGGATTTTATGTGGTGAACTCGGTGAACTGTGGTGGTTGTCAAGAATATTAGGTTATTTTTTAGTTTGTGTGATTTTACTGATTTTGTTAAATTGGAAGGAGAAAAATTGGATGTATATAATTTTAAATTGTATTTCTAGAAAAATTATATCATTTTTTGAACGCCTTTTTAGGAAACCTCGCAAAAGGGTTGTCAAAATCCCTGAGGTATTTTTGTTTCAACTCGCTAATATGGTGGGAGACGTTTTTCTTCTACCATATCCTGATACCTCAAGTAGTCCAAGAATTTTTGAAATTCGTCCATTATTCACCAAAAAAAACACAAAAAATCTTCTCTCCAAAAATCACACCAACAAATATACATAAAACCTGACCCTAACCTGAAAAACACGACTCAAGGCTACCTTGGCCTTTACTCAAATTTAATGCCTCCTTCAGCGACTATAAAATATATTTCCGCCCTTAAGAGATCCTCAAAGACCAGTCAGTCTTAAGGAGGCCTTGAGTATCGACTATAAATTCCAGGCCTAGTGTGTTGTGGTCCTTTTCCCAGATGATGAATATGTATCTTAGCCATAGTTTGGGTTTCTGACACGATGTTCGCAGAGCTTCTTCTTCAAAGAAACTACCGACGAAAGTGGGGATCCCATGGGTAGACCATCTTCCTGTCGAAAATATCTGTGCTTCTCCTGAAAATAAGAAATCTGCAGACAGCACTTCAACAAGTCCATAATTGCATTGATTGGTAGATTGGTTCTGTTACAGAGGTGGCTGTCATTGAGTAGCTTCTGTTCAATGATTTGGAGTGATTCTTCGAGTGGTACGTTAGTGTTCAAACTTTCGACGTTAAAACTAGCAAACTGGTCGTCAGGTTGTAGGTTGATGTCTCCAAGAATCGCATCAAGTCATGTTACATTTTATAATAAGAATAAAAATTTTAATGAATAAAATCAAAATTAATCTGAAAAGGATAAAACAAATCAGAAATCCTACCAAGTCAAGGATAAACTTTTATTAATTGAAATTAAGAAATGCGTACTTGATGATTCGAGGTCTAATCATCTTTTTTTGATATTGTTTAATATTTGTTCAGGAAATTTATTCTTGTACAAATAATTGTGAGTAACATTTCTCGCACATGGTGCAATGCAAATTATCTACTTGTACGAGTTCAGTTTTAGTATTAGATATGTGTAAAACTCGTGCGAGTCAAAAGTGTGCTATTATACATTAGTGGGTAGGCCATCATAGTATAATTTAGGTTATAGTTTAGCATAGGTGTGTTGTTTAAATTTAGTTTAATACTCTAATATGATTAATATATCGAGGAAGAAAGTGTGTAAAAGATACAACTTACTTTAATCATTATTTGCTATACTCTAATTACTCGTATAAGTATAGTTTATTCTTAGAACCGGAATAACATAAATATAAATTAAACCCAGTATTAGTATTAAATAAAGTTTAACTTTATTAGAATTTTAATCTCAAAGTAGTAATAAAATTTCTATTGGCCAAAGGATCCAATGTCGCTTCACACAAGTTTATTTGCTTCCTCTTGAGGAATACTAACTCTAATTTATTCTTGGACCGAGACGTTGTACCAGTGGCGCAGTAAGAAAATTTTTCGGGGGAGGGGATAGATTGATTAGTTTCCGAATGTGTTTCGGACGTCATGATCTTGTTTTCAGAATAAGTACATATTTTTTAGATCGCTGAAAATTTCGGAGGGGAGGTTTTTGTCCTTATACCCCCCCCCCTTCCGTTACTATGCGACTGCGTTGCGCCTTAATATTGGATGAGATTATTTTCGTGTAGATGAAGCAAAGCCATTTAAAACAATGTATAATTAGACGAAACCAAAATTAATTTTTAAACCAATGTTTTAGATGAAGAAAAATTGGTACTATAAAGCACGGATAGTCCACCATACAATTAATTATTTTATGTTGAAAGGAAATGAAAATACCTCGAAAACTGTAGCTTTAAAAGATTTGAACCTTATAACAAAATTTTTGGGTAAAAATCAAAATCTGAAAACCGCATATCAATAGCTGCTTTACTTTTAAATTTATGATTTTTTTAATATATTATAACGTTTTTTCAAATAACTCGGAAACTAGAGCTTTTAGACTTTATAACAAAATTTGCAGTCCATAATTATGGAAACTGAAATCTGAAAACCGTATATCGCTATTTACTTTTGTTCCAAAGTTACAATGTTTTAAAATATTTTATCCCCCTTTTCTCTCTTTCAACTCCCCAACCACCCTACCCAAAAGTTAATCACTTCATAGTCAGCGGATAGAGGATTTTTGTACCAAATTTCGTTAAAATCGATTAAGGCGTTCTTGAGTTATTGTGTATACAGACATACAACAGACCGACAAACAATTTTTTTTTTCGTCGATTAAGGTGTTTTGGAACATTAGTAGCTCATTTTTGATAAAATTAAGAAAAGTCAAAATTTCACGATTTTTCCCCCTTTGAGTCCCCCATACCATATTGGTGGACTAAAAAAGACATGGTATCAGAATAAATTTCAACGCGCGCGGGCGACTTCCATTGCCGTACCTATACAGACCGCTTCAAGCTACTGCGAACATAGGGCGGAAGAAGTCTAATTTGCCAGTGTACGTACATGCAGAGACACCGCACGCCTATCAGTGAAGCAACCAATACTCAGGCCTGCGATCACCACTTGCATGACTTTCCTTTGGTATTTAGTACGCCTCTAACCACGGTGCTGTGTGGAGCGTAGTCAATGAAACCGGAATTTGGTCAATAAATACGCAAATTTTTATAACGTAATTTTCTTATTTTTTGTCACTGATAAATAAGAGCGTTTTATTGTCAACTGCTCAGATTTATCAGTGACGACGTGTTACAATGAAAATAATAAGGAGAAACAAAATAAAAGCAAGTTCTCAAAATAAAATAATACATTCTAAAAACCAAAAAGATTCTCCCAGTAAAAAAAAATTAAAGCAAATGTTCGAAAAGTCCTCCTTGCTCGGCTAGACAATATCCGAGCCTACTATAAAAACCCCTTCTAACGTTTCCAAGCATGTTAGGGGTAATAATTTGAAAAGCTTCTTCAAAAACAGATAGAAGTCATTAGGAGCAAGATCGGGAGATCGAGCTGGCCATAAAATAGTTCCCCGTGTACTTATAACCCGATTAGAAAATACATTATCAAGATATTCCCTAACAAGGCCAACATTGTGAGCGGAACAACCATCTTGTTGAAACCATGTTTCACCAAATCTTACACCTAACAACTGCCTAGCAGTTGGAATAATGTGCTGCTGCAGTAGATCCAAGTATCTAGGACCATTCAAATTGCAATTGCCGTTAATAAAAAATGGCCCATTTACGTGTGCCCCTATAATACCCCCCCCCCAAACATTTAGTTTTTGGGGATACTGTGTTCTTACGTCAAAATACAAATGCAAATTTTCCCTCGACCAATATCGAACGTGTGTTGGGTTATGACGATTTGACCATCTGCACTTTTTCGGCAACTTCGTAGACATCCATTTTTGGTTTTAAAAATGTATTATTTCAATTAAGAACTTACCCATCTGTTTCTCGAGCAAGGCAGAAATAAAACAAAATAATAAAAACAAAATGAATTTCCAAAAGATAACACTGCAGCGTGCTTCGAATCCACCTCGGTCGTACGGCACGGAGAGTAAATTGGACTTGATTACCCCTATGTTCGCAGTAGCTTGAAGCGGTCTGTATATCTATATATAAGTGAACACGACGCTCTACTTACGTCAATCATAGATATCGTAAGTTTAATGTTGACATCGATCTGTTCAATATTTTGCTGCGTTTCTATTTTTTTACAGTCTATGATGGCACATTGCTAATGATTAACACTAGTGCAAAACTCGAGTCTGCAAACACCGTTACCTTTTCTGAGGAAATACTTGTTATTTTATTGTTTTCCTTTTTTGTACCCTCACCAAACTTTTTTTTTAACTATTATTAACATTAAGAAGATTAACTCTATAAAGAAAGTTATTTTTAAACGAAGTATGAGGAATATTAATACATAGAACCTATTTTTTTATGCTCAAAACTATGTGAAATCATAGAAAACGTAGTGGCCCTCCGGGTTTGGGGTTAACCCCCCGAGACGCCTGGTTATATACAATTGACACAATCAAATAACAGCAGAAATAAAATATATAGGGAATATCATACAAGAGCCTGGACTATTTTTGACAAAAATCTTTAAAAAATCATAAATTGTAAAATTTTTGGAATGCGGCTTTCATTTTTACGATTTCGTTCGTTCATGACCGCTATAAAAGTGTTTGATTTTTTTAAATTTATTTTCAATTTGGATCGCCATCAAAATGGTCTTTTTAATGTAATTTTATCAAAACATTTTGTCTGCGATTTGGTTTCAAAAATGGCATTTTAAGTGTCATTTTCGCAAAAATTTTGCGGAGCATTTTAGCATTTTTACAAACAAATTAAGGGTAAATAAGCAGCTCAAATTCTCAAAATCCCATACATCAATATTTACGATTTTAGTTTAAATTGCATTTTAAATGTTATTTTCTCAAAAAATTTTGCATTGCATTTATTTAACATGCCTCCCAGTAAACGCCGTTATGTAGAAATTACGTAAAATTTACATAACAGATTTACCTTGTTACGTAAATTTAAGTTCACCCATAGGTCGCAATAAGGTAAAATTTAGGTCACATTAAGGTGCGAAAATTCTGCATAATGCCATGCGCAAAGCCCACCTAATTGTTACATAAATGTGATGTACATAAAATGACATACCTTTTACATAAATATTACATCCATTTTACGTGAGAGTTAACTACGTATATTTTACAAAACAGACATGAGCATGCAGTTTGAGGCGGGCCAACGTCGATGATTTACGAAGGGACCGTCGGTGGTTGCTTGACCCCGTCCGACATTGGCAAACTACAAAGTGAACCAGACGAGACGGGCTGGTTCAAGTGGCGGAGGTGGAAGAGGTGATTCTTATAGAGAAGTATCACCATTTTCTCAATACCTCAAAGTCCGCATTCCAATTTTGAAATATCTTTGCTCTTTATATATATAATATTCTCATCCCCTAAGCACTGGTAAATTCTTTCATTTTTAGAGCGTTTACCTCATTTAGATGATATAAATATAATATAAAATGTTTTATAAAATAGTTATGTAACATTTGAAATGTAAACTTATTATATAATAATAATTAATTATATAATAATAATATAAAATTTACGACTATAATTTGACGTAAATAATTTTACAGGAAAATTACATCATGTAGATGACATAATTAATACAAATTTTTTTTTTATGTCACTATTATGTAAAATTTCAAACGTAAACTTAAGGTTCACATTATTCCATAATATTTATGTAAATTTCAAAATTTTAATGTGACGTAAATCATGTTATAGAGCGTTTACGTAATTTAGATGATATAAATATTACATAAAATATTTTGTATAATAGTTACGTAAAATTTTAAATGTAAGCGTAATGTCTAAATTGTCACATAATAGTTACAAATTAAATTACTTAAATATTACATATAATTTTGATATAATAATTATGTAATATATTTTATGTAAAATTAAGGTCCCACTATTTAGGTAATATTTTCGTAAATTTTAAGAATATATTTATAGAGCTCTATCATTTACGTAAAATTAACTTACAGGCCAAGTTTTGACGTAATGTTTACATAATTTTTTTATTAAAATATTTTTATGTGAGATTTACGTAAATATGATTTAACATATTTCACATAAATATATGAACCTTAGATTTATATAAATATTAGGTTAAAGTCACACGTGTGTTTACTGGGCTCCATCCCTCAACATTTGAGCTCAGGTTCGCGCTTATAAGCACATGTTTCTTTGTATTAATTATGGTCACGTTTTTACTTCAAATTAAGTTTTTTTATTATTTATCCTTTAACCCCCCCCCCCCCCCCGCCCAAAGCCAATTTTTGGGTGCGCTACTGAGAAACGTATTTAAATCTTGTAACAAATTTTTCACTGTGCTAAACTTTGTTTAACATTTCCCTCTCTAAATGTACCCTTTTTATTATCTACTTGTCATTCCTACTTGATGGCACCAGATTGGCTGCCAGTTGGTTATAAAAAAAATGAAAATAACCTGTCAAAAACTGATGAATTAGAATTTCTAATTAATCTTTGATCAGGTTTGATGTGTTAACATCAGCATTGATTTTTAGGCAAACAGGCATATGGCAATTTGATTTGAGTATGTTGAGAAAATGTCGGATTCTGTCCTCTTTACCCTGATAGACAAATATTAACATGAAAAAATCTTATTAAAATTATGTCAAAAATTAGTTTGATTGGTGTCATTAGTTTAGAAACGCACCGTTTGCTTAGTTTAGTGCGTACTTCCGATAGGTAAGCAAATAGGCATTGATTCAAAGTTTGAAATCAAACTGTGTGATGGTGTTGAATGGATGAATGTGAAACCACTGGAACCACGTATTTCTCAAAATACTCTGGTTCTTGGAATGTTCTTTCCTTTTAGATTATTTCTGGTTGAAGTATTTCATTCGTAGCTTTTTTAACTTCTTTTTCTTTTTTTTCTCTTTTTTAGATAAGCAAATATTGCTCTACTTCGAACAAGATGATTTAGGGTTAAGTTACACTGTGGCAAATTGTATGTAACCTTTACTTAGGTTTTACCTAACCTGACTTTAAGTACCATTCAACATGTAGGTACCCTTAAATAAGCAATATTTTAACCACTGGCTGTAAAAACTAATATTTTCAACAAATATAACCAAACCAGCAATATACTACAAACATGTTATAATTGCTTAACTGACCGTGAGATTTCTATTTTCAAACATTTTGCACGCTGGTCACCCATCGACAAAATCTAATAAAATAAAGCGTATTGTTCAAATCTATATAAATAAAAGGGCTTTCGGATGTAGCCTTCTCATCCCCCTATTTGTGAAAATTTCAGATTTGTGTCTAAATTATTTGTAAACACCGACGTACGTTAGTTATTGTTACGTTAGGAGTGTTTTCAAATTTAGGGTGAGGTGTAAAAAAATTTTTAATAGGTAAATGTCTAACACAAGGAATTAAATTGACTTTTTCTCTGACAGACAAGTTTTCATAGGCCCGCTTGATAATCATTTCTGCTCGCATAAATTTTTTCCGAAGTTGGAGTTTTGGGCGCCAAAAAAGGAAAAAATTGGGAAGCGTATATTACCGGATTGATAAAGATTCACTTTAAGTTTCTTTGTTTTAGTGTTTTTTTTTCTAGTTCCCAAACGACCGATGCCCAAAAGTCACGTACCGAATTTTTTGAATAGATTCACATAACTAAGCTTGCTATATTTTTTTTGGGAAAAAACCAGGAAATTTGGGCGATTATTTACCTCATCCTTTATAAAAGCAGTTTAATTTCCAGTTGATTAATAAGCGAAAATCTTTTTTAACAACAAACCTTCGGAGAGAAATTTTGATAATTTGATTTTGAAATGGTTATCAAAAACCTGATAATAAATATCTCGAGGAACGATTTTCCCTTATGGAGGTAAACTTAACCTCCTCAGACCCAAGACAAAACTTTTTATTAAAGAATTTAATTATTTTTTTAAATTTTTTTTGGTCTTGGTTCTATCAAAATACAAAATTATTTACAGAAAAGATTTGTGGCATAGAGGGCAAAGGGTGAGGGAATAAATCGGAAAAAAGTTTTTCCTCGACCAGAATCCCGGGTTCAAATCCTGGTCAAGGAAAAACTTTTTTCCGATTTATTCCTTCACCCTTTGCCCTCTATGCCAAAATCTTTCTTCTGTAAATTTTTTAGGGCGCTAAATTTTCCCTTCAAAATTATTTTAAGCTTAGCCATGATAGGTAACCTAAATAGATACGAAAAATAAAAAAAATACAAGTTGCAGGAAATGCACCTAGCAAAAGTAAGTTTTTTGCATCCAGGATACTGATACTTTGATCTTGTGTTTTGCTTGAATTTCATGAATCCCAATTATCTGAAAGCCTGAACCGTTTATCAGAAATGGATTAGACGCTCCTCCTTTTTTTTTCGGATGCTCCTTTATCCTGTGATTCATCTATTTCCATATCAGACTACTTGGTGTCTTGTTATGTTGTAGGATATTATAGGCACTCTAGTCATCATCATCATCATCATCATAGGCAATCACTCGATACCGAGTATGATTTTCCTCTATTCTCTATCGTCGCTATCTGTTGTGCGTTTTTTGATGTCTATGTAAGCCAATTCTTGAGCCGCACACCATTCCACAGTCCTAGCACACCCAGTCTCCGGCAGCAGCCGGGTGTTGTTGGTCATCCATTCTTCAATTTTGTCGCTCCTTTCTACAATCTCTCTTTTCCGTCTCTAGTCTACGTCGTTGCTCTTCAAAAGTTTGTGCTCCCTCATGGGCTAATTGATGAATGAAGCCCTATCGTTTGCCGTGGTCTCGAAGTTGTTTATATCGATATGACCCTTCATCATATTGCCTTTGAGAACGTCCTTGTACCTTTTCTGTTGACCTCCTTGATTTCTCTTTCCCTCCTTCAGTTGTCCATAAAATATCTGCTTTGGGAGACGTGTTTCAGGCATGCGGATAATGTGACCAGTCCAACGAAGCTGGTGCTTGAAGATAAGGGCTTCTATACTAGTTGTTCTGGCTTCTTCTAAAACACTTATGTTTGTTCGTCGGTCTTGCCATTTGATTCTCAGTATTCGTCTTAAACAACTTTGGTGATATTTTTCTAGTCATTTGATATGCCTTCTGTAGGTGGTACACGTTTCGCATCCGTATGTTAGAGTTGGTATTATAACTGTGTTGTAGACACGAAGCTTGGTATCCGCATTGATGTCGTGATTGTTGAAGACTCTCTCCGAAAGCCGTCCGAACGCTGCGCTAGCACATTGTAGGCGATGCTGTGTTTCTGCGTCAATAGTTGCATTTGATGATAGGTGGCTCCCAATGTTTGGAGCTTCGGGATTCGTACCTGCTTCTGGTTGGTGAAGAATTTGCGTTTTGGCAAGATTGACCTCTAGGCCAATGCTTTTGCTTGCACTCTAGTATCATGAGCCCAATACATACGAAAACGAGGCAGTTGGTATATTCCAATTAGCATTGCAGAGTCTAACAATCTTTTCATCTCTTTACCAGTGCTTCCCAAAGAATTGGTTTGTAAACATTGCCGTTTTCTCAAAGAAATGATCGTCTATGCATTTCTTGAAATACTCTATAGGTTCTCTAACATGCGTATAGTAGATGGCAGTAAAAGTTTTACCTGGAGGCTGAAATTGCTTGATTCCTGTCCATCTTCTGGGTGTAGCTGGAACGTAGTGGCTTAGCGGTTCTGAGAAGTCAAAATCATCGTCTCCTTGGTGGGAAACAACATCGTTTTGTTAAGTGCCTTCAGAGGGATTTAGTTCGTCCTCAAAGTCGCTTGCATCCATGACCTCAATTAAATCTTCATCAATATCAGACTAGCTCAGGTAGAGGTCATCCACAATTTCCTGGAGCTCTTTTTCGATAAAAGGACCTAAAAAAAAACAAAAATAGTGAATTTAGCAGATTTTGTATTTTACACAAAAGATGTACAGCTGGGTCCTTTAAATTTTAGGACGACTTCAGAAAGTGTTTGATTATTGTGAGCAGTTTATACTATTAAGTTGACATTAAACATTTTGTAGGTTATTAACAACTACAGGATGATCTATGTTTCTTTAAGGGAACTGGTTATACTTCTTACATTAAGGTCTTCTTTATTTTTTTGTTTTGTTTACTTTATTTTAAGACTTTGATACCAAAAATAATAAAAACATTTTGAGTGTGTCTATGTAGTTGTTATAATAATAACAAAAACTACAAAAAATCAATATTTTGTCACATCTCCGTTTACGTCGATAACTCTTTGTAATCTGCGAGACATTGATACATAGAAAGACACCGTGAAATTTTCTTGGCCTGCCTTTTAAAAGCAAGCGAGATTGTGTTGCGGTGTAAGCACAGTTTTAGTAGCTGCAAACCGGCAATTTAAGTGTGATCTCTTTATCCTCCTAAAAGTATCCTGGGAACTGAGACAAAATACTTGCTTGTTTTGCTTTTAAAAAAGGGTCCTCTTCGAGTCTTTGAATGAGAGCTGCATCTTCATCCTCTGGAAACTGCGGGTCTGCCTGAACCTCTTCTCCTCTCTAGCGTTCTTTCTTCCCTCCACCTTTTGTTGATCAAGAATACAGTATTCCGGTTGAGATTGAAATGTTCTGCCAAAGCTGCAAGAGACCATCCGTTCTCCAGCTTCGTTACAATCCGTACTCTCAATTTCTTCGTCGTGTGTGGGGCTATGATCTGAGTTTCTGGACTAAATTTAAGAATTTTATGTGACTGGATTTTGACGTTGAAAATAAATTTTTGAAGTAGACTGACACTATAATTTGACTGACATTAAATTGAAATTAAATAAAATACACTGCTCAAATTCAACAAAAAACTGCTTTAAGAGTCGTCCTAAAGCTTAAAGGACCCAGCTGTACATACTTGTGGAGACCCAAAGCATCACTAGTGCACTTGTCTAGTACGCTATTTAGTAAAAGTTAGTACAAAAAAACACAAGCGCAAAAACAAATATAGACCGACAGCGTGCTGATGACTGACGTGGGGATTGGTATCCTGAACGATACTGATGAACCTAAACTCGCTTGCATAGTTTAACACATAGAAAAAAAATAATTTTTATGGTTGTCATATATGATACCCAGGGTCTGAAGATGCTAAATACCTCAAAAACGTTAGGTAAACAAAGCGATTTTCCATAAGACGTAATGCTAATAAAAATACACATTTTGGGAAAATGGAAAAAGGTTCAGATTAAACAAAGTGACCAAATCACCCTGGCGGAGATTAGACGCTTATATGGAAAACAATGGGGTCTCAAACCACACATGGTACACTGGTTGTACAAGACAGTGGTAATACCATCTATCACGTATGCATCTCTGGTTTGGTGGCCAAAAGTAACTCAACACACTGTGATGCTCAGACTAAGCAGGGTTCAAAGACCGTTACAGGTATACAGGTGATACAGGGAGAGGCAAAGATCGGACTCTATCGGCTCCAATAAACTATGAACCCACAGACCAGAATGCATAATAGAGAGGAGAGGTTTCTAGACATACCAATCCTACACATGAGATCAGACCAAATGTCATCTAAGTACCTGTATGGACCAACTTTAGAAGTAATTATACAGGATAGAGTAGTGTGATCAGGACAAAACAACCCGCTGCCACAGGAAGAACTGATCTGGTACACAGACGGATCAAAAACTGACGAAGGCAGTGGGGCAGGAATATTCGGGGAAAGACTTAGGAGAGACCTGTATTTCTCACTGGGATCATACCCGACAGTATTCCAAACAGAAATCTTTGCCATCCTAGAATGTGCAAGAGAGAATAATAGAATGGGTTACTTTGGTCAGACCATATCTATATACTCGGATAGCCGGGCAGCCCTTAGAGCGCTTATATGCCCGAAGGTAACCTCAAAGCTAGTGTGGGAATACCTTGATGAACTACTGAGACTGGCGGAACATAATAAAATAAAATTAGTATGGGTGCCGGGACATAGAGTTATCCAAGGCAATCTCACTCAACTTAATGAAAAAGCTGACGAACTTGCAAGACAAGGATAGTCCTGGGGGTACCAAAGTGTACAATAAGATCCCAGGTCAAACTCTGGACAAGGGAAAAACATGAAAGCCACTGGCTGGGACGACAGGGGCTAAGACACAGCAAAGCCTTTATCAAAGGCCTAAATGCCAAGCTCACCAAAGACCTGCTAAAGTATAGTAGGATGCAAGTGAGAACTATAATACGAATTATGACCGGTTAAAGTTCACCTAAACAACATGGTCCTGTATCACGGAGACCTGATCTGCAGACTATGCAATCAGGAAACAGAAACAGTAGAACATGTAATATGCCAATGCGAGGCACTGGATCGCAAAAGGCATCTAATATTTGGGGTAGTTAAACTAGACCCAATATTGACTGGGGACTACTCCATTAAGGACCTGTACAAACTTGCGCAGGGGATAAAATTAATAGAGTGGTTAGCCTATGAACTAAGAGGGTGCACAATAAGCCAGTAATGGCTGCAGTGCAGTGAGTGTGGCTGGCCACCTGGCAGGTTGGAGTCACAATCGAGGGGTTTTAGTCGGTAGGAATCCGACACTACCCGGGCTCTCCTGGTAGAGGAGAAATGACTCTGGCAGGAAAGTAGTACGGGCGTCTTATGCAATATTTCCCTTTGATACCCTTGAAAAAAAAAACAAAGTGACAATTATGGAATAATCTTTTCTGAATCAGGAGAAACAAACAGTTTGCCGAAAGGTTAAAATAAACTTAAAATTCACAGATTAAAGATGCAATGTCATGTTATCTCTCTCGCACTTGCACAGTGTGGATAGGCATTGTCTCTCTCAGTTCAGCCTGAAAATCGGGCCGGATCAGGTTGAAGAGAGAAAATACACGCGTGCGACAGAGATAGGTAGAGGGACATTTCCAAGTTTAATTGCAAATTTTGAGTTTATTGTTAAAATTTCGGCAAAATGCTTGTTTTTCCCCGATTCAGAAAGGATTACTTTATAAAAAAAATCACTTTGCTTAATCTCCGTCTTTTTCCACTTCGCCAAACTTTTGATTTAAGTAAGCATTACGTCTTATGGAATCGGCTATATTATTTGTGTTAGACTGCCCTATTACTAAATAGCGAAGTCTTTTGATAAAAAGTGAAACACTAGGGCGCCACTGGTGAAACTTTTGTATTCTTTTGGGAAAACTCCTGCAACAGCGGCGTGCTGTGAAATTTCAGGTAAGGGGAGCTTTTAAAAAGTTACCCTAATATTTGTAATGTAATTCGATTTTTCGATCACTTCTCGCAAATTCGTCAATGACGTCACCATAAAAACGTGCATGCTCTGACAAGCTTTGGAGAAGTTTGTTTGCAACGGACGCAAAAGCCATATTGCGAAAGTCTCTCGTGACCTGTTGAATTTCTAAGGAAATTTTTTGTTGAAAAACTCTTTAATAGACACTTTAAATTGGTCATGATACGTACGAGATGCCAAGCGGTACTCGTGAAGTTTTACGGCTCGGATGTCTTTTACATTTTATTACCATGTATTTCTATCTCGCTTTATTTGGTTCGGCCGCTCGTCTATTGAGTTCCTCCCGTCGGCAAAACTCGCTGCGTAAATTAGGGACCTTTTGCACTTCTGATGAAAAATCCCCGTTAGGTGACTTTATCGCTTAATAACGCGTTGAGGTACGTTAAAAAAGTTAGGTTAGCTTTGTTCTTGCTTTTAAAAAGAAAAATCAAATATTTTTTTAAATGAAATATCGCAAGCTTTGTGGACACAGCTTTTTATTGTCAGCTAATTTTTAATTTTTACCAACGTTTCGGTAATATGGTTGTTACCTTCATCAGGACTCAATTAACAACCATATTACTGAAACGTTGGTGAAAATTAAGAATTAGCTAACAATAAAAAAATGTTTCCACAAGGCTTGCGATATTTCATTCAAAAATTCTCTCACTGGACGTGAAACTCCATACAAGAAATAATTTCTCTTTATTGCAATGAAAAATGTTATTGATGCTGTTTTAAGATGCAGAAGGCATCTTGGGGTGGATCAGAATCTAATAAGAAACGGTATTTTGCAAGATATTTTTAATGATGTGCCCCCAATGAAGTAAACCACGTTAAAACCACGAAATACAAATATTTTGCAGCCATAAAAATGAATTCTTTGGTGTGAACCAATCAGATGTTGTCGATACATCCAGCGTTCTTTACAAAATCCGAAAAACTAGTCAAATTAAACGTATTTAAAATTTGACACTTTTAGATAATTAAATAAAAGCAAAAACTATTTTTTCAATTATAACCAAAAAACTTTTCTATTTTTAAAACTTAGCGAGTTACTACCGGCAACATCTTTAAACTTTACTATCGGGATCGTTATTCCGGCATAGGTAACGTTGAACTGAAAATCGTAATAAGGGATAAAGTGAAATTGGGCCAAAATATGAGGTGCAAATCATATCTTTACGTTAGCAACATGACGCAGACGCTATACTACGTAGGTTATCGTCATGTCTGAAGGGTCTAGGACAACTCGGCGCGACCAATTCGGCGCTGTCGACTCGGGCCAGTGTACAGCTCGGCGTGGCTGACTCGGCGCCACTAAATATAATTACCACTTTTTCTAATGGTATACTTCAACTGTATACCATTAGAAAAAGTACTTTTAGGTCAAAATAGCATGCAGTACATAGTGTTTATTCCAAATTCTCCGTTCTCAAACCCAACTCAACCCAACATAAAAACCCTAAACGCAAACTCAACATTAAAACCCAAACCCAACATAAAAACCCTAAACACAAACTTAAAATTAAAGTAATGCGCAATGTTATCTATACAAAGCATTCATGAAAGTGCACTCTGATTAAATATAGAATTGTGTGTTAAAAATATTTTCTGTTAGGTAGGAAAAATATCTGCCATCGCGC
Source organism: Oxystoma pomonae (assembly GCA_963921995.1). Classification (NCBI taxonomy): domain Eukaryota; kingdom Metazoa; phylum Arthropoda; class Insecta; order Coleoptera; family Brentidae; genus Oxystoma; species Oxystoma pomonae. Next base: position 45,577,650 of record OY998169.1, on the reverse strand, counting down.
CGAGTTTTTTCCGCGTCGAGTCAGTCGCGCCGAATCGGTCGAGCCGAATAGTACCTTTCCCTGTCTGAACGTTATACATACTAAAGAAGTGACTTTGATGAAAAAGCTTAACGATAGACCGCACATATTGGACTTTGATATCTGTATTCGAACTGAAGTCTTTGCTTTTGTACAGATAGGGGGAACACAGAATATTGCGCTATATTCTACGCTTGCGCGTACGTCCTACACCAATAGGCGTTTAAACCTGCAAATAACCTACACGAATGATAGCTTCCTCGGCCGCCTAAAGCACACGACCGCGAGTTGATGTTCGATGCAATTCAATGACCTCTCGACGAACACGAAAGCAGGCATACTGCTGCTGCCGGCTACAGAGAATCCTAACAGCGGAGATCCAATATAGGCTGGATTTCTCTAGAGTAGTTAGAAGCCGCGCGCACACGACACGCGGGCAGACTTTCTGCTGTGACTTGGTTTGAGTCAAGGCCGCTTTTGTTATGGACTTGATATTTAAAATAATTTTTAGCGTTTTTAAGAAAACCTATAGTAACTGTTTCTCATTTCAAGAGATGATGTTTTTCTAGGGGAAGAACTGCGTCCCTTGCTTCCATGGATCGCACGCCGCTGTCGTGCAAGTTTTTGTATTCTATTGAGCTACAGACGAACCTAGTGTTTGTTGCCCTAAGTGCACATTTTTCGCACGAGCGCACTCGAGTTTAATTTTTTTAATAAAAATGTCGGCAGAAGAAGTTTGACAGAATTTTTAGTGGTAGCAACGATGACGATTAAGACGAATTTTTTACTTTGTGGTGCAGAATTGGTGAATTTTACGTTAGTAAGAACTAATAAATACTACGGTATAATGAGTAATTTTTATTAAAAGTTAACCTGACTTTTGGTGCATATGTTTTAGTTGCGTAGTCACTTAGGAACATCAGTGCATTAGGCGCATTCTATTGAACATGCTCTGGATCAAAATTTTGATAAAACCAAAATAATATCAATGCGCATTCATGTTCTCAAAAGAATTTGCTTTAAAGTAATGCGGTACTGCGGTAATTTAAACAAAAAGTATGTGTGCAAATATTTCTTGATTTTTGATGTGAACTTTTTTCTTATATTAGTTTTTCCTATCACCCATCAAAATATAACTTTTTTCCTTTTATTAGTTTCTCCTATCACCATTAAAATATTTGGACATATATCTTTTTAACCCTCTCTTCTCTTTACTCCTGTTGACCTATTGTTTTTTGGCATGTTATTGTTATTTTATTTTCCATGAGGTGTATGTATTTTTTTCCAGATTGTTCATCAAAAAATGCCTTGCCTGTTCCGAGCGTGTCGCGCCTGAAGAATTGGTCATGCGCACCAGCGAAAACATATTTCACTTGCGCTGTTTCGTCTGCGTTGTGTGCGGAATCAGATTGCAAAAGGGCGACTTGTACGTCATCAAACAAGGTCAACTATTCTGCAGAGTGGATTACGAAAAGGAGGTTGAAATGATGGAGGGATTTGGATATGGTAAGTACAATTGGAGCATATAATTATAGGCATAAGGTTCGCGATTCTTCAAAAACCGTCAGAAAATCTCGCCCTTACAAAAAATCTTACGATTTTTAAACACAAGTTTATACTAACTGTTTTTTTTGTCAGGACTTATTTGCTAATGTTCTTTAAAATTTAGTTTCTTAATACTGTTCCAGTAAATAAAAAATAAATCAATTTAAATTTTTGTAGGCAGTTTTTATGAAAAACCTTTTTTTATTTAACGCTAAACTTATTTATGTGTGTAAACAAACCAATAGATTGCCATGGAATATGTCGCTGTCACTATTCAGAAAAGTTACACAAAAGTTGCGTTTTTTTTTCGCAACGTTGCGTTGGCGTTGGACAACCTAAATATTTTTTTTATACCTTCATCAAAAACATGATTTTATTAACTGTCTGCAGATAACTAAAGCATGACTTTTTTGATTACCGATGCAAAAAAAACTTTTTTTTGATCACGGGTGCAAAAAAAGATTTCGGGCTTTTTACTCCAAAATTAAAGAGAAATAGCGGAAAATAGTAATATTGAAAAAATCTAATTATTCTTGCTTAAAAATAATGCCATTTCCACCAGTTTTCACCAAGAATTTAAGAAAAGACCATTTAAATTTTGCAACAATGAACATCACCGTATAAAAAGGCACATATCCCATGGAAACCACCATTGTTATTTCATTTACCAGCCGCCTTGATTTATAGTGTAAAATTGGTGTGTTGCGAGAAATTCTCTTCGTTCGAGATTTTTAAAAGTATTTTCCTCGCGGCTAAGCTGTGCTATTTTTTTACTCGCGTTTTTAAATACCTCGCTGCGCTCGTTATTTAAACCAACGCTTGTAAAAAAAGCACTATTTCAGCCACTAGTTGTTAAAACTACTATTTTGTGCTCCAAAAACCATGACATATCAATAAATTCAAAAAAATAAATAAAAAAATAACCGCCAACCAAGCCAACGCTATAACCACTAGACAATTGCGGCTATAGAACAATTTACATTTTTTCGGTACATTAACTTTTTGGCTGAAGTTAGTAACCAATATCGGAGAGACGTAGTCCAACAAAGTGAACGAATATCGGGGAGAGGTAGTTTTTTCTTCAATGGCCCAACAAAGTGAACGAATATCGGTGAGACGTAGTTTTTTCTTGTTGTATTTAAGATGAAGATTCTTCTCTATCGATTCAACATCGAATTAGTATTGACAAAACAACTGTATTGGCACAACAGCTGAATTTAGTCATGTAAGTCATAATGTATAAGTCACAATGTATGCTCCAGTATCAGAGGGATGTAGTTTTTTTTCAATGACTGAACAACGTCCCTTGTATTTAAGATGAAGATTCTTTTCCGTCGATTCAACATCGAATTAGTATTGGCGAAACAACTTTGTTGGCAAGTTAACTGATGTTCATCAGCGGCCCACTAAATAATTTCCTTCACAGGCACTTAAAAGTCATTCAGTCATTCAATCAATAGGTCAGTCCAACGATCTGTCGCTGTCGCTTGATTGACAAGTCATGGAGAGCAAACAATACAATACTATTTAGACAAGCTAAAAAGTGAGCATCCTTTTTTTTATTTTTTTTCCAAATAACTCATTTATAATGAAAATGAAAAACCTTTTTTTGCCAATCCCAATAGCTTCCATACTATTTAGAATAGATGGCTGGGAAACAATAGAATCACAAGCATTCCCTCTTCAAATTTCCAGCAGCTTTAGCTAGCCGTACCTCTTTGATGAATATTTAAAGAGAAAAAGAAACTTCAGCATTTACAATCACCGAAACCATAACTTACTTCTTTATCTTTTGTTAAACTTCTTATTATTGCTCTTTGATGGCGGTTTTCAATTTCAGTTTTTAAAATGTTTAAAAAGTTTAATGATGGTACCCAATCAGGATTTGTTTTGTCGTTCAAATCAGCTGCAGGTTGCCCTAAAATTTAATAAAAAAAAACCAAAAACACTGGGTAAAACATACAAAAAATATTTTCAAACCTGAAACAAAATGTCTGGAACAGACTTGCATATTTTAGTTTAGTTTCTGAAAAATTTGTCTTCTTATTTTAGCCAATTTTGCAAGATAAGAACTTTTTGTTTTAAATAATTCACTGCGTATTCGGAAAAACCTTAATTTACCTCGTGGATTTCTACTGCCACAATTCGCGATGTAACACGAAAGGGGGCATTTTCTATGAAATCTTCCTCTAAATTCCTTAAAACACAAATAAAACCAATGTAAACCAAACAAACACTGCAACTTTTGGCACAGTTTTTTGGCCTTTCCTGCAAAAATCCACTAACAAACTGCCTTTATCCGTTTTTGAAAAAGAACAAACTATAATAAAAATGCATTTTCATCTATTGAAAGTCATAGGAAAATCCTAAAAATCACTTGAAGTTAACACTAGGTCTTACGGAAAATCGCTTTGTTTACCCTGGTGACAGATCGTTGGACTGACCTATGAAAAACCATCAGAAATCCGTCACACCTTGTTTATAGGGCATTGTCTATATTTTATTTATACACAACACCCTCAGTATAAATAGAAAATGAATGAATGAATGAATGAATCTTTATTGATAAAGCTTAAAGCTGTACAATATTTTAACTACTGACTAAAAACTTAAACTATATACCTAAAAATAACCTAAATTTAATCAGAACCACTAATCTATTCAGTTACTCAGGGACTTTAATATTTGAAAAAACATTTTGATTTTCTATTATTTCACCTAGTGTGTAGTGAGCAGATTCAATTAAGTAATTTTTTAATATTATATTGAACTTCTTGGGAGAAAGACTTTTAATATTATCGGGCAATTTATTATAAATCTTTTTGCTATAGTAAAATAGAGAGTTTTGTGTTAATGTGCTTTGGGGTTGTAGAGAAAGTATATTATTTTTAGACCGTGTATTATAGTGGTGGATGCCACATATTTTTGAAAAATAGTTTTGTTGGTCATATTGATGTAATATAGTGAGTGTTTCAAAAAGTATTAAATCATAGAATGTTAAGATTTTTAACTCAGTAAAAAATTTCTTACACGATTTTAAATTAGAAATTTGAGAAATAATGCGAATTGCTTTTTTTTGTAAGGTAAAAATTTGTTTTGTATAAGGCAGTATTTTTTATGTGGCAGTATATCCCCAAAAGCAAACACAATACCTAGCATAAGATTCAAAGAGAGCATGGTATGTTTCTATTGCAGCTATTAAGAGTTTCTCTTGTTACCTTAATTGCATAGAGACCTGATGCCAACTTTTTCATTATGTTTTTATTCTGAGTTAACCAAGAAATTTGAGTACAATAATCACACCCAAAAATTGGTATTCATTGACAGGTTCGATCTTATGCCCGTCAATATTTAGATTTAATGTGGTTTTATTTTTGAAGACAAGATATTTTGTTTTTTCTATATTTAAACATAATTTGTTAGCATCAAACCACTTTTTGATCAGCTCCAGGTCCTCCCTCACAACTCTCTCCAGCTCCTCTTTATTTTCCGCAGACCAAGTGATGCTGGTATCATCAGCAAAAAATATAAATTCCCCTTTAACGGGGCAATAGGAGAGATCATCTAGAAAGAGTATGAAGAGAAGAGTGCCCAGAACAGACCCTTGAGGAACGCCACAAGTTATGGGAGCACCAGACGACCGACAGATGCCATTTTTGTCCCTTATTTGAGTTACTGGGTACCTGTTATTAAGATAAGACTCAAACGATAGTAGCGCTTTACCTCGGAAACCATAATGTTCCATCTTTTGCAACAGTATTCCGTGATCAACGCAATCGAAAGCTTTCGCCAGATCACAAAATACTGCCGCAGCAAGATGTTTATCTACAGAGGAATAAACGTTATCTAAAAAGTCAAGAACCGCATGTTTTGTACCTTTTTTCTCTTGAAACCCGTATTGTTGTATAGAGGGCAACTTGATTTTTTAAAAATAGGACAGCAATCGACTTTTCACATTTTTCTCAAATACTTTAGATAAAACTGGAAGAAGTGAGATGGTTCGATAATTTTTTGGCACCTTTTAATCACCACCTTTTGCTAAAGGAACAACTACTGCTAGTTTTAGGTCATTTGTCAAATATCCCTCTACAAAAGAATCATTAATAATATAGCTTAAAGCTTCATGCCAATTTTCAGGGAATTCTTTAATTATTTTTACTGTCAGCCCATCTATTCCACATAAACTTTTATTTTTGAGGTCATTTATTACTTTTGCAACTTCTTCTCCAGTAGTTGGAGTAAAGACGAAACTATGCAGTTCCCTAGATTTAGTTTGTTTCAGAATATTTATAGGATTAGAATAAGTTTTAATTTTTCTTGTAACAGAACTAGCCACTGAACAAAAATAGGTGTTTAGTTGATTTGCAACCTCCTGGGGTTCATTTATGCACTTAGAGTTAATGTTAAGTTCAATCTTTTTTTGTTTTTGGTTTTTATTTTTACCAGATAATTTATTTATTATTTTCCATGTATCTCTTTTACTATTTTTGGACTGGTTTATTTGTTTTTTGTAAAATATGGATTTGGCTGTTGATATAACTAATTTTAAGACTAATTTATATTTTCTAAAGTAATTTAGGAAGTGTGCATTTTTTGTATATTTTGCTATGTAGGCTAGTGATCTTTTATTTCGACAGTAAATTCTTATAGATTTAGTAATATAATGCTTTGATTCATTTTGTTTTTTCAATTTCCAGGGAAAGCATCGTTTTACTGCATTATTAATAGTTTTTTGAAAAACTGAACATTTTTCATGTAGGGGAATATACATTAATGGTGTCCAGTCAGTGTGAGAAAGAACATTTCTAAATTTTATTTTTACGTGAAAAGTTTTGAATTTTTGAAGGCAGTGTTTGAGAGGTTTTATGTATAATTGGAATTTTAGAAAATATTATGCTATGATCGCTAAGGTCTATGTGTATAGTTTCTGGTTGTATTTCAGATAAAAAATTTGTACAAAAGTAATCTATTATAGTTGCACTATTTTTAGTAATTCGTGTGAATGAATTCACATGCATTTTCATATTTTGAGCTAGAAAAATACATTTTAGTTTTTGTTTTTGACTAGATTCGACATATTGATTAATATTAAAGTCACCTGTTAATATTATATTTGTTTTATATGGTAACGATGCTAATACAATTTCTAAATTTTCAAAAAATAGATCGATATTTCCTAAAGGAGATCTGTAAATATTAATTATGAACAAGTTATTAGTTTTTAAGTGAATACAAGTTATTTTAAAGTTTCTTTCTGAATTTAAGACATTAAACTTATCTATAGTTTCTAAAATAGTTCCTAATTTAACTAAAATAGCAGAACCTCCATTTTTGAGTAAAGATCTATGAAAAATCGATGCAGTTTCGTATTTTTCAAGAACCAGAGCTTCATATTGAGTGAGCCAGTACTCGGTTGGACATACAATGGTTGGAAAGTCAGTATCTTCTAATAGTGTATATAACTCATCAGTTTTATTTCTGACGCTTTGAATGTTTAAAGAAAAAACTGGTAAGTTGCATTCCTCCTCTTGTTCAGACCCACTTGTCTGGGCTGATCTAAAGCGATGTTGTGTGTAAGTTGTGGTGTCTCTTCGAAAAAACTGAAATTTTTTAAACACAACGCCTTCTGGCCAGTTGGATGAATCAAATATTTGGCTTTGGATAGATGGGTCAATATCAACTTTAAAGCTACTATAGTCTCCAGATTTTATCTGTTGTTGTATAATAGCAAAGTCTTGGTTCTCGCCAAAAGTTGATTTTAAATATTTATGAAGATCATCCTTAGTAGTAGAGCCTTCAAGCCTGCTAACAAAAATTGACATTTTTGGTTTTATAACAGCAGCAGATATTCCATGATTTTTTGACACATTTTTGCTATTTATCTTCACAGCATTTTTTTGTTGACTTGATATTTGCGTGCGTGAGCTACTTTCCATAGTTGTCTTAGAAATTTTATTTGTTATTTCTCTCTTTAAGGAAATTATTTATGCTTCCATGGCCTCACATTTTAATTTAAGTTGGTTATAGTTTTGTGTTAATGCCTGAAGTTCGTTCTTATCAGGATCATTTGAATAAAGTGTGAGGACTTCTTTATTTGTATCTATTATGTTTTTTATTTGTGAGTTTGTTGAATTTGTAAATTTATTTAATTGTCCTGAAAGATTGCTGATTGCCTTATGATTCAATTCAACACATTTTGAAGTTTTTTCTAGTTTATCTTCTTTACTGTTTATCAGAGTCTTTATATCAGTTACATTTTTCTCTAGAACTTGGTTAAAGAAATCTTTAAAATCCTGAGAAAAATCAGTAATCAGAGATTTATTTTCATTGCATTTAATTTGGCTTATACAACTGTCTAATTTGTTTTCGAGTGCAGCTACTGAGTTGCACAAAAGATTTAATTTTTGATCTGTAGTGTGTGCGTTTTTAGTTATTTCCTCGATTATAGTTTTTTTAAGTTTTGATATTATTGAGTCATGTAGTATCTACAAAAAAATAATCCTTTTTCTAAAAATTTCTGGTATTTTCGGACTTTTAAAAAAGTATCTAAAATTTGGTGCCTTTCCTCTATGTTTTATTTGCCGGATTGTTTGTTCCAGCATCACGAAAGAAGGAGAGGTTAGCTGTGCTTTTTTTACTTACGCTTGTAAAAAAAGCACTGTTTTAGGCACCAGTTCTGAAAACTACTATTTAATTCTTTGTAATTAGTTTTTCGTTAATTTTTTAGCATACACGTTTTAAAAACATGTGAAGTCTCACTATAAATAAAAATTAAATATTAGTACATTAAAATTGTTATCTGAGGTCGAAAAAAATCCGGGGCGGCTGATTTTTTGGTATTCTCTCCTCTCCTCTCCATCCGCCATTTTGAAAAATCTTTTTAAATTACTTTTCTCCATTCTATTGGTTGGAGGCGAAAAAGTCTGGAAAAAAAATATTTGGCATTAAATTTTCAGCATTCTTACTTACTTTTAGACACCCCAGCCCCCAACGACATATAAAAATTTTAGCCTCTCCGGATTTTTTTGGAGGTACCCCCCTTATTTATGACAATTTTACTGTACTACATTTTTTTCTAAAAATTTCTGTTATTTCCGTGCTTTCAAAAAATTATCTAAAATTTGGCGCCTTTTATCTATGTTTTGTTTGCCGGATGGTTTGTTCCAGCATGATGAGGAGGAGTTAGGTGCAAGAGTAGCGCGAACGAAGTCACGAGCAATTTAATTTGGGAATGCATATTGGGGGAGGAGGTTAAGGATAAATAATAAAAAAAACTTAAATTGAAATAAATATGTGACCATCACCAGGCTTCTCGGGAGGGGGGGTTTCACCCCAACCACCCCCTCGATGCGCCACAGATGTTGATTATAAAACTATACAAAACCATCTAAACTATCCCCATTTATTCTAGATTTTGCCTTAGGCGAGTTCATCTGCGACGACCTGTTGCCATCCAGCAGATCTCACGACGGCCGAAGAGGGCCAAAAAGGCCGAGAACCATTCTGACCACGCAGCAAAGAAGGGCGTTCAAGGCGTCGTTCGAAGTCAGCCCGAAACCATGTAGGAAGGTGAGGGAGACCTTAGCAAAGGACACTGGATTGAGTGTACGGATAGTTCAAGTAAGGCGTATTTCTTGTTTTGGGAAATCACTTTTAGTTTAGGGCCAGAATAATATATTTTTTTAAGAACTAGGTTTGTCTTTCATAACACTCCAAAGATTAAAGATTTTTTTAACCAAGATTTGTTTTTCTTCTCGAATGCTTCGTCAAAAACTTTTGGTCTCGTTTTAAAAATAAGTAAAAGTAATGAGAAACTTGTTTTAAGTGTTAATAAACGAGCTTTATACAATTTAATAAAATAAAAACAGTTAGCTCGCAAGGGCGAATGGCCCAAAAGGATGTTTACAGTTGAAATATCAAAAAGTAAAATGCTAAAAGGGATAATTTTTACGAATTTTCCGGCAGGTTTGGTTTCAAAATCAGCGCGCCAAAATGAAGAAAATACAAAAGAAAGCGAGACAGGATAACAAAGGAACCAAGGACTCGGAGAACGAGGGCGAAAAGAAATTAAATGTAAAAGAGGAGGAGCCTAGTAAGTATTTTCCTTTTTTTTTCATGGATCTTAATAAGCACCCCAGTTCGGCACAGTTTGGCAAATTTTAACAGGAGGTTGATTGAACTCACAACTCTCAGTGGCGGTCCCAGCCATTTGAAAAGGGGGGGGCGGTTTTATGAGGAACAAAAACTTAGCAACTACAAATGCGGATTTAGTCTCAAATCTAGGGGGAGGGTACTCAGATTTGAAGTCGTTGATTTTTATTACATTATATCAGCGGTATTATAGCGCCGCAGGCGAAAATTTTTAAGAAAATTGCACCAAATAATGCATTTTCTGATTTAAAATTAAACTAAAATTGTAAATATATGAATGGTTTCAAAGCTCAGCAGGCGAAAATTTGTAAGAAAATGACACTAAAAATGCCATTTTTAACAGTAAATATCAAAGGTGTTATAGCGCCGCAATTTAAATACATTTTTTCATAAAAAATTTAAAACAAGGGAAGGGGGTGTTGACTACCCCCCTATCTCAAAAAAAAATTGTTTCCGATTTTTTTGGGAAAACCGGTCAATTTCAATATGTCTGTTGATATGCAGCAACGCTAAGCCCGTCAGACGAATTTCCGTCATAGCGTTTTTAAGTACTTATGTTTTCAATCTTCTAAAGCATGAAAAGCTTCTTTGTGACAAAGCGTTATACTTACTAGCAAACATCCAAGAATGTTTTTATCAACGGAAAAATATTACCACACTTGTTCATTGCCTCTAAAATGTTATCAGGTATGTTTTGGTTTAAGCTTTTGCCTACTTCTGACCATATTGTTTCTAAATAGGTACTGACTTCTCCCAATAAAAGTTCAAGAATTTGTGTTTTGGATTAATCAAAACAGTTTATAGTACTATTTAGAAAATTTTTGATTTCGTTTAATTTAAATTTTATCATAAGTATTGATTATAATAGAGGATTTTTAAACCACTTTTTTGCCATTTTCTTATTGTTATCGTAAGACGTTGATCACAGAGTACTGGATATGGCCAGGTCCGTAAGTATTTTGTATGTATTTTTACAAGCTTTTATATACAGCGTGGATTCTTTAAACGGAACAGTGCTTCTTGCGGGTTAGAATTTTGTTGAATAAAAAAATCCAAAAACACGTCAACTGAGATTTTTAATTTCCTTTAATCGTGCTAGATTTTTTTTTAATTCATTTGGTTTACGTTTTTTAAAATAGGACACCGTGTCTATTTTGCAATTTTTTAAATCTGCAAATAATTCTATCTTCAGCAATACTACACAGTAGGATCTATCTTTTACGATAATCAAGATATTTTTATCTAAATCTGTATGAAAAACTTCGATATTCATTCAAATATCTCCCGTAAAACAGGGCATAGACAACAATTCCATGCAAGTTTAAATGCCTCTATCTTGGAAACCATAAGAGATAGAGTATTAGTGTGTGGTATTGTCAAAAAGATATATTTTTTTTAGAATTAAAAAATGTCAAACTATACAAGGTGTCCTATTTCAAAAAAAATTTTTTTCCATACCTCGTAAAATCCAAGATAGCACGATTAAAGAAAATCTCAGTTTACGTGTTTTTGGATTTAACTGTATATAACTTCACCTCTATGTATGTATGTTTATATATTCGGGTCAAATCTTGAAATTCAATTTTGACTAACTTCTATTTATCCGATTTAATTCAAATTTGGTATGCGATTATAGTTCCGGTGACAATATAATAATATGGTATTATTAGCACCCCTTGGAGGGGGGAAAACGCCTAAGTTCATCCGATTTCAATCAAAATTGGTATACAGGGGATTTTCGAGATAAGAAATTCGATTTTTTGATCAGATTTTGAAAATTCAATATGGTGGATTCAAGATGGACGATTTTTGGTCATGTTTCGCTAACCAATTTTAACTGACTTATACACATCCGATTGTCTCTAAATTTAGTATGCGTTTATAATTTCGGTAAAAACACAATAGTATGGTATTATTAGGCATCCTCCTCTCCCCCTACGAGAGGAGTGGAGTACCTAAGTTTGTTCGATGTCAACCCCCTTCCAAGGGGTGCCTAATAATGGCATACTATTGTATTGTCACCGGGACTATAATCGCATAATAAATTTGAATTCAATCGGACATATACCTATAGAAGTTAGTCGAATATATAAACATACATAGAGGTGAAGTTAAATAAAAGCTTGTAATACAAAATGCGCAAAATTAAAAGCCGTTCCTGCATTTGTAAACGTATAAGTTGAATTTGAATTCATTATTTTTTGTGTGACTTCGCTCACCAGTCAGGGTCTCCCTCAGGAATATTGGGTCTGCATCGCGTTCTTTTTGTCATTTTCAGTATACAAATAAAAAAGAATATCATAGCTACTTTAACAGGTATATTCATTTTACATTCATAAAGTATCCATGGCATCATGATGTTTCACTCTGGTGTAATTGATTCATATGAAAGCATAATATAAGGGGTTATTCGGAGTGATTTAAGGTTAGCAGGGTAGTTATTATGCCGATTAACAAAGCCTAGGGCGTTTGATTTTGGCAACTTAAAAATCTGGTTTTCGTTCTGTTTAAATTGAGGTTACGTTTCGTCTAAATAAAAATGGAATCTGGACTGTACATTATGGTTGAGCAGATTTTTGCAAGCCACGTGGAGTGGAGTGGAGAGTTTCCTCCTAAAATTTTTGCGATTGCTTCTACAAAAAAATTAATAAATTTCGTAAATAAAATTACTAAAATCACAACAAGCGTGCCCAGCATTTTGGATTAAGGGGAGGCCATAACACAATAAGAAATTAAAATCACAATAAAAAATTTTTTATTTTTTTAGATTAGATTAGATTTCTTTTATTAGATCCGTTATATCCAGTTGGGTGTTGATCATGTTTTTTAAACAGAACTAGTTAGAACACCTATATTTTTACAATAAATTTAACCTAACTAAATTTTTTTCGATTAAAACAACAGTTTTCTATCATGTAAAATCTGAAATCCGTCGAGACTTTTTGTTTTAAATTCGAAAGGTGTACATGGTCACTGTATAGCTTCAACTGCCAGGTACAATCCTATGACTCCCTGATGATTGCTAATAAGGATGAAACAGGTATGTAGGTGTCTGGATTCTCCATTAGACATTGGAGGCCTGGTCGTAATGAAGTGAAAAACAAAAACGCTTTGTCCGATATGCCACGAGTGTTACTTTCATTTTTATTTGCGGACACGAAATTCATTTTGTTGTTGGTTTTTAATTTTATTAAAAGTTTTTTCGCATTTAGAAGTAAAATGAGTGAAGAAGAAAAACGTAAAGGTGGCCCAAATTTTACACACATTGATGTAAACTTATTAATAGACATCACTTTCCGATATAAAACAATAATTGATAATACTCAAACTATTACAGCAAATAATAAAGTGAAAGAGGCTTGGACTAAAATTGGACTAAAAATAGAAGAATTTAAGGCTGAAAAAGAACCAAGCCAAATTAAAATATGAAATTTGTTGGGAGTTAGCATACCACCATCTCCAACTTCGCCACTGCCTGAAAAAAACTTATTAAGATGGGGTTTCTGAAAGGTATTCAGAATAAGAGGCAAATGCAGAAAAACTTATCTTTATTTATTATGTCTTTACTTTATTACTGTTCCTACTTACGTTAGATAACTTTAAATGCACCTTTACATTGATCCGTGTTTTCTATGGAGGCCATCACTTTCAATAATTTCATGTGCTCAATTCATCCTCTGTACAAAATATTTTGCCAGAAAAATCGAGAAAAAACTAAAAAAAACACAAATGCAGCATGACCTCACAAATTAGTTAAACTTTTAACGACGTTTAACCTTAAACCCTGTAGTACTGAGGAGTGACGAGTACTAAGACTCGGCTAATTTTCCGTTTATAACGTTTCTTTAATTGATTAAAGAACATTTTGCAACAAAATAAATCAATTTTAGGTCCACATTCTACGCCATTCTTTAATGACAGTTGTAGTGACACCGAAACAACCGCTGGCGACGACAGCCTTCTTCAGAGTCAAGAAAACTCTAGTTTTCCTCACATCAAAGAAGAAATTGACGACAGTCAATATTTTAAAAGCAATAACAACTTGCCTTTGCACCCGTTCGCAGGTAAGGCTTATCAGAAAATATGTTTCAAAATTTTAAGATCAAAATTAGACTTTTTTTCTATAAACAAGTATCCTCAAAAGCTTCGTTACAGATCTACAGCGCGTTTTCACAATAGGTTCACCCCTTTTCAAAAAATGATTTTAGTTTTTTTTTTTTTTGATAATGGTCGCAGATGAGAAAAATTTCAGGAGACAAAGTTTCTAAACAAAACCGATAATTTATTTCATATTTTTCAATCCATCATCATCAAAATGATTTATGAGGCGAAAAATATATATAGAATAAATTTTTACAATCACACTGATAAAAATTTTTGCTCTGATGTATTATTGTATTCGTTGTTTTCATCGGTCTAATGTACTTTTTAATTATTATATTATTATTTTATTATTCAAAATTTTTAATACATACATACTACCAGGGATATATCTTATATAGGTTCCTGATAGTATACATTAATAATATACAGGGTTCCTAAGCAAATCCTTAGGGGGTCAAGCAGCCGTGTATAAGACGCAGACAAACGGAAAAGCACATTAGGCAGAAAAGGATGGGCATGGGGCGATGTTGTCACTACATCTTACACGTAGTAAATCCATTCCAGGTTGTTGTTTTCTAATGTTTTTCATTTTCATACCTTTAGGACTGGAATAAAAATTGTTTTTACTCGACTTTAATACCAAACTGATGAAAGATATCGTAAAAAAAAATATGTTTCGGCTTTTCATTTTGTAACCATTGTCCTTACGCACTGTTTACAGGCTGGGGACTGAGATACATGCAAATGCCTAACCTAAAGCGTTCATACACGGCCAGCAAATAGGACGGGTTGACGCCTTCGAACGTCCAACCCGGGTTTTGCACTTTGATTCGAAATCAAAAAGGAGGAACAGTCAGATGTGGGGCCGTGCACAAATTACGTAACGGTGATTTTGTAACGGTTTGGCACGCCACTCCCCTAATATTACGTAACGATTTCAAGACCACTACCCCCCCCCACAAAAAAAAAACTTTTCACTTATTTTCATTCCAAATTTTCTTAGTTTCACACAAATGCAAATGCTGTCGAAAACCCCCCTGCCCCCTACGTAACGTTTTGTAACCCCCTCCCCCCTATGACCATTACGTAATTTGTGCACGGCCCCTGTAGTCCCAGTGGAGGAGGGCGAGAAAATTGATATTTTTTTCTTAAAAATTATACTCTTTAGACCTATTTCTTTGCGTTCCCGAAATTACGTAATTTTTGAAAAAAAATTAGCGGCGCCATTTTTATTTCGTGCTTTGTTTTTCCAACATTTTTGCGTTCGGCTAATTTAATTGAAAAATTTTTGCCTTCTTCTCACTCGAAACCACGATCCCCCGTTTTAGGAAAACTGATCCCGTCTCTGTTTCTAAATTTTTTTGAATAAAAGTAGAATATGACCATGGGGGAAATAATTTTTTTCTACGGTATGACGAAAATTTCGAGAAAGTTGAAGAAAAAAATAAAAAAAGTGGCAGAGCTCAAGTTTTTCGTAAAAAAAATGTTTTTTGTAAAGAAACAGAGCAAAATAAATCTTTTCACCTCTTTTTGGGTGTTACAAATATTGGCAGCCCCTTATTTTTTTGCTTTTACCCTCCCGCTAGTTTCGAAGAATTGGTTCGCTACATGTTTCGAGATCATGTCATAAAACACCTCGAAAATATCAAATGTAGTGTAGGGCCAGCTTTATTTAAAATCAATAATATCCCAAACAAAAAGCTCTGCAGGAAAAACAGCGCCGTTTATTGATTTCTTTGGCTGCTAGTGCTAGCTGCATGGTTTGGCCGTTTCCGGATAGATGTCACTAGTAGAACAGAATGGAAAGAAATTTAATTAAAAGCGAAGATATTTATTTCTAATGTTAACAACCTCACGAGTTTATCGCTCAGTATCGTAAATAATGGACCCTGCCGCCTCCTTTAAGCAAGAAAAAGCTGTGGTTTGGACCTGAAAACATCTAATTTTCAATTAGATCATCTCATGGTATGGCCGCCATCTAGCGGAATTTGCAGACATCTTGTCAACGGGTATTATTGCAACTATGATTTATGCTCACAATGAAAGAGTGGCGACAATTTTTTCTCATGAAAGCAGTCCGGAGATAATAACAAACTGGCACCATTGCTCAATATACCTGTTTCTTTTGTGCGCGCAGAACTTTCTATGCCATTTCTGTTTTATTTATTGAAATCCTATCCCTAAGGAAAATCTTAGGAACCCTGTATAAAAATACATTGAACTAATGAAAAGTACCTTAAACCAATGTATCGGAGCAAATAATGTTTTCAACGCACTTGACATGCTGTAAAACCTAATCTATGTTTTAAATTTCATTTAAATATTTTAAAAATTGTATACAGGTACTTAATTTATTAGATTTAATTGTACTTTCTTATATCCTCTAGTGCTGGACCTCAAGCGTCGAGAGGACACCTACCTAAACCTTCCATTTTCGAGCTCCTTGGACTCGAATCACCTCCAACCCTCGATATTTCTGCAGCCCCCAGCGGCCCATCAAAATCCTCCACACGCCCAAACCGGTCTTAACCCAATTGACCGACTGTATTCCATGCAAAATTCCTACTTTTGCGCCGACGAGCACATGACGGAGCCCTGAAAGTTTCTGAGTCAGTTTGTTAAAAACTATTTGGAAGTTTTTAGTCGGTTTTCTGACAGTCCTTGTAAAAAAGAATAACGTTCATTGATTTATTTTTTTTTAAACTGCCAAACTTTTGATAATTTGGAAAGTTTATAACTAATTTTAGGTAACGATGCACATCTGATAGGGTGGGGGGGAGTGATTATTTTTAGTCCACCATACCAGTATGATATGGGAGACTATTAATTAAAGTCATGATATTTTGACTTTTCCAAAACACCTAAATCGATGAAAAAAAAAGTTGTCTGACGGTCTGTCGGTCTGTTGTCTGTCTGTGTACACGAAAACTCAAGAACGCCTTAATCGATTGTAACCAAATTTAGTACAAAAGTCCTCTATCGGCGGACCATGAACTGATTAACTTTTGGATAGGGAAGTGGAGGGTTGAAGGCGGGAAAAGGGAGATAAAATATTTAAAAAAAATGTAACATTGGAACAAAAGACAGTAGCGATACATGGTTTTCAGATTTACGTTTCCATTAATATGGACTACAAATTTTGCTATAAAGTCCAAATTCGTGGGAGTTTTATTTTCCGAGTGATTTGTGAAAACGTTAAAATATATTAAAAAAATCATAACTTTAGAAGTAAAGCAGCTTTTGGTTATCCCAAAATTTTGTTATAAGGTTCAAATCTTTTAAACCTACAGTTTTTGAGATATTTTTATTTCCTTTCAACATAAAATAATCGATTGTATGGTGGACTATCCGTGCTTTCTAGCACCAATTTTTTTTAAATTACTTTAATAAAACTTTATTAAATAAACGGAGCGGCGGATATCTTCCCAATTTTAAGGGAAACGGACATTTGGGCGATTTAATTAATGTCAAATCTCTAAAATCACACGTTGCTTCTCCAAAAAATTTTAAGCACATTATTTATATATATATATATTTCACAGAATTTTAAGATAGTATAATATTTTTCAAACTTACGCCCACAGCATAACTTTTGGTTAAAAATATCAGATTTCAGAAAAAAAATCGCTTAACCCCGCTTCCTCCCGCACCCTCCATCGACCTCTTTTTCGAGGAACTGTATTCGTTCTTGATATACGCATCATTTGATTAGGTCAAATATGTATTATAGGCCTTTGTTTATTCTTTGAATGTAAATATTCTCAGTGTTTAACTACACTGATAAAAAAGATTGCCATAGTGGATACTAAATACTAAATTAAAAAAAATCTTATGGAATAACCTATATAGTAATTTTTCAACTGTCTTTTTTCATTTTCATTTTGAAAGAAGCTAGATAGTAAAATTAAACAATATACTTCTACCTGTTTTTTACATTTAAATTGTTTTTTTTTATTAATTCGTTCGTTATGCGTTGGTTTAAAATTTTATAAGGTTATAAGCGAGATATTTAAAAACGCGAGTAAAAAAAACACAGTTTATCCGCGAGTTGTTAACATTTTTTTTTTAATACCTCTTCTCGCAACACCCCATCTTTACCCTATAAATCAAGGCGGCTGGTAAATGAAATAACAATGGTTTCCATAAGGATATTCCTTTTTACTCGGTGACGTGCATTGTTGCGACTTTTTAATCTTTGATAGTTTGATATTTTGACGATGTTTTTAAATGATTTTTTCGTAAATACTTGTGAAAACTGGCGAAAATGGCTTAATTTTTAGGCAAGAATAATTGGATTTTTTCAATATTACTATTCTCCCCTATTTCTCTTTAATAATTTTGGGTAAAAAACGGACAGAAATCTTTTTTTGCACCCGTGATCAAAAAAAAAGTTTTTTTGCATCGGTAACCAAAAAAGCCATGCTTTAGCTATTTGCAAACATCAGTTACTAAAATCATGTTTTTGATGAAGCATTTTTATATTTTAGAAAGCAAAATTTAACACGTATTGGGAATTTTGTATTGTAAAATTGCAATTGGAATCGTAAATTTTCGTACTACAGTTACTACGTTTATACGAGCCTAAAACCGATTTTATATAAGGACGGTTTTAAACAAAATCGCTTTCTCCGAGGGTTTATACGTGCTTCATTAAATGTAATTAAATATCAGTTTAAAATGGAAACAAATAAGATAACTAAGTTTAACAACAGGTTTTTCGGTAAAAACTTTATTTAAGTTGGAAGCAATGTGCTAAAGCTTTTTTAAAGTATTTATTCCGACCTTACAGCTTACAGCGGTTTTAGTGGTGTTTATACAACAAAATTTTTAAACCGTCCTTACATAGAAGTGCTTTAAGAGGCCCGTATAAACAAAGTAATTGTAAGTATTATTTCTAGGTTCTCGCGCAAAGAAAGATGTCACTTTGGAGAATTTCGATTGATCTCCTGGTCCTGCCAGGTTAGAATCAGAACCGTTTTTGACCAGCTCATTAAGCTGGTTTAAAGTGGTGATAAATTATTAACCCATCAGCTACTTAGTTTTATTATTTCATAAAGTATTGTGTCCTAACCTATAAAAACCATAGTCAGCTGAAATGGTTAAATTTATATTATTAAATCTTGAAAGAAGAGGTCGAATGCGTTTGATTTTACAAATGCAGCAGGGAAAAAGCTCTGTTATAATCTCCTTTGATTATAGTAAAGAGACGAAAAAAAAAAGAAGTCGTCGTTTTAATAGAGTACTATCCATCTCTTTTGCCAGTATATAATAAAAAAAGCAAGTGAATTTGACGTCTGTCAGAAATTATGACCGCTGTCAACCACGACCGGGCAGGACCAGAAGAATAATCGAAACACTCCTTAGACATCTTAGAGGTTCCTTATTGTCATTTGGGGTGCAAATGTTAAGCTGGATAAAATTAATCGGGTCATGTGTAGAAGTGGCTTTCATAATGAACCTTAAAAATAAAAAAAAAATAAAAATTTTCCCAGATTTATAACATGTTCAGCGGCCTTACTCGACGATATTCTGTATCCAAATATGCACAAAATTGTGTGTTATAAATATAATATTGATGGTGAATGCAGTACCCATATTATAACCTGACCTGCAGGTTTATGACAAAATTATTGTTTGAATATATAGGGTGGCCCAAAAAAGCTACACTTATTTAATTACTCATTACATAAAAAGTTTTTGTCCGATTTTAATAATGATGACCATTTTAAAAAGACAAGGCTTTAAATTTTTTCGGTTTTTTATAAATATTGAGATTTTCTAAAAATTAATTACTTTTTTGTTTCTTACCAGATGTTAAAAAGCGATACATCAGTACACTTGGAAAAGATACAGCTCTACAAGCAAATTTTTAGAGAGGTAAAGAAAGTCTCGTTTTTTGAGCCGCCCTATATTTAACAAGTTATATTTATTAAAATAAAATCCTATAATAGAAAATAAGTATTATTCGCATTCTAGACTAATTACTTACTATTATATAATGCTGTGACCGAACAACAAAATATTAATAAATAAAATACAGTGGCAGTCCTAAGCAAGTGCGTTTTTTTTAAAAAAAAGGGAAAAAATATCCCTTTAAATTTAATAATTATCGAAACTTCACTCTGTGGACATTAGGCTAAATGTAGTTGCGTCCAGCGAGCCCCGTCAAGACTGTCAATGATATAAATATCAAACCGACTAAATGGCTTATTGACAACTTCCGAAGGTACTTAAATAAAATATTTCACAGCATAAAAAGGACGAAGGGGTGCGTTTAAAAATAAAAAGTGATGGTGAAGCAAGAGTAGGGCAAGGTAATATTTATGACGTCATCAAAAATCAGCGGGTGACCCTGGGGTGAATATTGCTTTGAAATTTCGAACGCGGGTGTTGGATTTGTTCTGAAAATCAGGTTGGTTTTAGCATATGGAAAAAATTGATCTGCAATGTGAATTGTTTGAAATAGCATTATTTTTGTTTAAAATACAGTTTTTATTTACCCAGGCCAAAAAAGTAAAGGGGTAAAACACAATTTTTTACGTCAAAACGCTATGGCGCAGACGTGGGTAACTTTTCCCCTGCTCAATAAGACCACGGCGATTCTGGCGCACCCCGACCGATCACCTTTTTGATTTTCGAACGGAGTTTGTAAGACTTCAATACTTTCATCTCGGTCATTTTCGAATGGTTCTAGGCTAGCCGGAGTATAACTTTTACCCTGGGGTGACAATTTTCAAACGCAACCCAGCTGTGCGGAATTTGATAAACGAAAAGAAATTAAAACTACAAAAATAATTTTATATAAATATATCGTAAAAATTTCGTTTGGAAACAAACAGGAATTCTTGGCACTCGATAATCTTAAGTTGGTACCCCTAACTGTCAAGCAGCAAGTTTCTATTAGCGAATTCTTTTAAGATAATGAGCGCGCCACTCGTGATGCACTGACATTCTTTAGGTGTTGTCAAAAACTTGCCCCAGTACAGATTCAATAGAATACGACTGACGCACTGTTATTCCCAAATGAATACGCAATAAAAAATATGCACTTAAGTTAGGTTAATTTTTAACAAAAATGACTCACAAATTTTCCATACGAGGAGTTTGTTATTTCTAAAAACGACTTCTTCAATAAAAAAAAAATATTTTTCTACGTGTCACAAAGAACAAAATTCTTTTCCATCGTCATCGTCGCTGCCACTAAAAATGCCGCCAAACCGCCTCTTAAATCTAGAATAAAAAAACTTGCGCTAGTTTTCCCAAAAGAATACAAAATATGCACCAGTAGCGCTTATCAAAAGAATTCGCTATAAGTTCAAAGGTACCGCGAATTTAACCCCGGATTTATAATAAATTTTTGTCTATATTATATTTATAATTTATAATAAAATACTTCAATCAATACTAGAAGCTTAAAGTAAATATTTCAACGCATCCGTATCGGTATACGTAAGGCGTTCGAAACAAAGTCAAAATAGGCTACATTTTTGACTGGCTCATGCCATGTTCCGAACTATGCCTGCTTCTTTGACGGGTGCGAGAATCTCGTTGCGTACGGAAGGATGTACGTATCGTTAGGGACCCACGAACGTACGCAACAATTTCAATCAGCAGTCCTGTCATCGAACCCTTCAAAAAAGCGGACATCGTTCGAAACATCGCATAAACAAGTCCAAATACACTACATTTTTGACTTGCTCATGCCATGTTTCGGACGATGTCTGCTTCTTTGACGGGTGTAATGACAGAATCTCGTTGCTTACGGAAGGATGTACATATCGTTACGGACCCACGAACGTTTGCAACTATTTCAATCAACAGTTCTGTCATCACCTCCTACAAAAAAGCGGGCATCTTTCGAAACATCGCATAAACAAGTCAAAAATATGTGTATTTTGGCTTTATTTCGAACGCGTTAGGGATACCGATACCGATTAGTTGAAAAATTTACTTTAAGTGTCTATTATATTGTTACTGTTCGATGTTGGTGCCTGCCTGTCTCTTTTTCCTTAGTAGAAGAGAAACGGACAGAGATTTATCAACGTAACGTAATAAAATCTGAAAGAGTTAAAAGTTAGTGCAGCTCTCATATATTTCTGTGCTTTAGGATTAAGGTAAAACCTGGTTTCCATCTACGAATTTTTCGTGCTGCATGACTGTCATAACATTTCATATTGACATTATGTGACGCGTGAGTGGCACTCACGAAAAAATCGTAGGTAGGAACCAGGTGTCAAGGAACAGAAATATCTCAGTGCTGCAACGGTCCCAATCAAAACCACTAATTTGTCACGGAGTTATGAAGCAATCCGCCACAAAGCCTTCAAAAACATGGAATCAACAACATTTTTTATCATTTTTATTTTTATAAATATTTAAGCCAATAACTTAATCTTTTCATTTGGCGATGAACACTTTAGATTAAAGAGAAGTGTTAATAAAGCCTATAACTTTATTTGTAGCTTTAAAGAATTTCCATACATAGTTTCCATAAAAAAAGGAGATTGAAAAAGTAGATCCAGACTATGCCCACGGAATGGAAGGGATGGAAACCATGAAATATTTGAGCCTAATTGGGTTGGGACCATGATCACCAAAAAATTACATTTTTTTGTGATTATTTGTAAAATAGCGATTGATAAATAAATATGTAAATAGACGTAGCTGATATACGTAGTTTTTAAAGGTTCTTCAATTCTCTAAATGCTTTTCTAGAATAATTTAGGATTGGTTCACTTCTTAACATGTTATTGAAAAAAAGTCCCTCAAATCCTCAAATTTGTTATTATCTGCAGTCCAGGAGGGCAATTGAATTTTTTATCTTCCAAAAGAGTGAGCATTGTCATCGCTTAAAAAACGACAAAAGCGCCGAGTAAACAAGTTTGGAAGATATAAAATGATGACATATTACGCCCAATCAATATGTTTTGTCCCAAACAGCTAAAAGGTATTTTATGCACTTTAGGGATTAAATAGGTAAGTTTAATCCCTCTTTTTAGGGACTAAAGTGGCACTTTTAATCCCTAAGGAATCAAAAAATTAATCTCTAAGAGCTTAAAAGTAAGGGATTAGAAGTAAATTTAATCTCTTAGGGATTAAAAAAAAATTGTATTCCTGGAAAATTTTCATTAAATTTATTGCAAGTCAAGCCAAACAGCACTTGCTCTTGACCGGGATTTCATTCTTAGCACCCTTTCTTGTAGTCGACGAACCATTTGGCGTAAAAATAACGTGGTTTTAACAATAATCTTTTCCTAAAGTGATGAAATAGTATATAAACGTCGGGATTAAAGCGACTTTTAATCTCTTAGCGAATTGTTTTTCGCCGCGGGATTAAAAATAGCACTGTAGTCCCTAAGTTTATAATGTACTATTTTCACATCGACTTCCCGTCGACGTATCTCCGATACGGATATGGCCAAGTGAACAAATTTGAAACAAGCTTTCGACACACCGAAAAAGGTCAAACCCTACAACGTAGTACTGGTTGGTGACGGTTTATCTATGGCCAGTGCGTTAGTGGACAAAGAAGAAGAAAGAGTCTAGAAGAGGTTTTGACTCCCCGTTTGGTGCAGAGATGCGTTCCAACTAGTGCTAGTGGCTCAAATGTGCACGGTGAGCAAATACACCACCTTCTAAAATGTGAAAAGCCTGTTGATTGGGACTTTACTGAAATACGGCCTGCCACTATTAGCCGACCTTACACAAAAGTATGGTCTGACCTTAAGGCCCGATTGTTCAATAGCTGTTTAAACTTCGTTTGAAGCTTAAACTGGGTTTAAGCACACATCGTCATCTGGGGTGTAAATGTAGAGGTATCTGAGGGTGTATCAGACTGATAAATTTTAGTCAGCATTTTTTTCAATGCTGCAAAAACAAGTGAAAATAAACAAATCCGCAGCAATGAAACAAACGAACTGCATCTTATTCCTTTCTTCAGTCAATCACCTGACCACAGATCAAAGGGCAACCAACCAGTACTACGTTGTACGATTCTACCGTTTTCGATCTGTTGAAAGACTTTCTTATGAATTTCGCTTTCTGCATTGTAAATTTTTTACGAAATTGGACTTTTGGATATCGGGATTTTTAAAGAGAAGTCGTTATCTTTTGGGAGCCTTTTTACTATTTATTTTTAATTGGGATGTGTGAATAAAATTTTGGGAATTATGAGGCTTAATATTAGTAGAATTATATTTTGAATTATAGTAATATATTAACGAAAAAAGGAGGTAAAAGGTAAGTAAGCAATTATTCCTTAGTTCGTATGCAATACAGGGTCACTTATTCCTTCAGAATACGTAAATAACTATTAAAACGTCAATCGTGATTGTTTGTTCTTAAATATTTTTGCGATTAGTATTTCTTTAGTTATTTTTGTGTAATTTTGCAAATCTAATGTTAAATTATAGGTACAGAAACAGAGTTGTGTGGTGTAAAAAGTGAGAGAAGCATATATCCGTAGATAGTGACCGTAACAATAAAACAAATCACGGTTGCAACCACAAAAGATGTAATGTTGCCAACGTGTACCGTCAGGATGTGCATTCTTGAACAGGAAGCGGCACAGATCTATGGCGAATGATCACATAGGATGAAAACGCTATGCTATGAAACCCAACCCATACATCTCGTCTAGTTTCTAAACAACTTTCCCCAAGACCATTTTTCTTTAAAGAATGCCGTTCTAGTTGTGCTCGAGTAAATGCGGTTCTAGTTGACCATGGGAGGTGATAGATCCCATGCGATTGATCCACATAGATCCCATAGCACCAGAGGAAAACCGGATCGTATGACTTTCAAGAATATACCTCCAGATAAAAATAAATCGGGTCGCTATAAAAAAATAGGCGCCTTCCTTGGGTGGATGAAAAGCCTAAAGATTAAGAAAGTACGTGAAAAATGTAAAATTATCACTCTTTCTTTTACTTTTCTTGTATAAGACCTATAATAAGGGTTTATTATCCTTCAACCAATGGGAAAAACTTCGAGCAAACGCAGGGCTGGATCTCAGTTATACAGGGTGTTTCAAAATCTATCATCAATATATTAAGGGCGTATTTTTCAGGTAAAACTAAGGGCGTTAAAGCTCTAAGATTTTTTTTAGGTTTTTCTTTGAAATAAATTATTTGCTATGTTTCCCTGGAAAAAAGGTTTAATTAAACCAAATAAATATATGTTTCCCATGATACAAGCAGGATTTATTTGTAAATAAAAAAGAGAGTTTTACCAACAGAAAACTGTTGGATTTTTTGCCTCCACCATCAGTTCTACTACTGACTGGTTTCAGACACAGTCCATCCATTTACTATGACGAATCGATAGCCAAAAAACGAACTTTACAAAATACACCGGAGTACCACAAGAATACATACCGGGTGCGACTTGGAGACTAGACGCAGACACGTGTTTCACTCTTGTTAGACATCATCAAATCAATAAGACAAATGTTCGGAAAAACATCAGATAACAGAATGAGAAATAAATTCCCAATGTCCATAACATTTGTCCATGACTTGTTGATTTGATCGTTCATATTATTCGACTTTAAAAACTTATGTCGCACTGATGATTTCTAACAAGAGTGACACACGTGTTTGCTTCTACACTGAAAAAAATATCGGACATAGTATTAATAACAGGCGTTTATTAATTTTTTATAGATAATTGTACATCAATAACATGTAACTGTTACAAAAATCGGAGAAAAGTCATAAAAATTGTCATATACAGTAATGAAATTAATAAACGGAAGTTATGAAATCAATGAAAAATGTTTCTTGACATTTTATAGAGAGTTGTTATTAATAGTATATATAGGTTATGGAGATAATAAAAGATCATATGAAATAAATAAAACATGTTAAAGATTTTAATCAATGCCTTAAATAAATTTAATAAACGGAGATCATTGACTGTCGTTTAAAAGTTGTTATGGAATGTATGTACAAGTTTATGAAAATTATGAACCGGGCATATAAAATACATAAATATGGTTATGAAATTTATGTGCGTAACAGTCTCTTACTAAATTCATCCTTAGGTGTAACTAAAAGCTATGAAAACATGTCTCTTAATCCTTGATTTCCTAACGTCCTTCACAAAAATCATTCTTAAAGACGCTTTATATTGTAAAAACTTTTTTTGAAACTGTGTCTTGCAGCAGTAAAATCAATAACAATAATAGGCTATAAAATTTATGTAAACTTGATTATGATATTAATAAAACTTTACATCGGAACAAAAATCATATACAAAATACATTGAGTCAATGTATTTTTTTATAGGAAACAGTGCCTTTTTTGGTTCAGTGTAGTCTCCAAGTCGCACCCGGTATGTATTCTTGTGGTACTTCGGCAGTGGCGTAGCCATAAATCGACTCAACATTTCATCATTTAATAAAATCAACTATGGCAAATTTTTAAAGATTAGGTAGGTGCCTATTGCTTGAGCTCTGAGAAGGGCAGTTTAATAACAGTTAGTGTATACGAAACCAAAATACTTATTTTTAAAAGCAAGTCTCATCTAGTCTCATTTGCAGTTGTTTTAGAATTAACATTGAAATAAAACCTTGAATGCGCCGCAGGAAAAAATTTTGAAAGAAATTAAACTAACTAAAACTGCTATTTTTACGCGTTAAAAATATTCCTGACAAAAAAATTGCTTAAAATTAAAAAAAATTGTAAAAATTTTGTAAAATAATTTTGGAAGAGTAGATTGGGTTAGATGCCAAGGGGGTGGATTGCCGTGGTATATATAGATTTGTTGCCAAATCATAAATACCCCGCAGATTGTCATTCGATAAATTTAATTAAAATTTTTAACCAAACACATGTTTATAGAAAAAAAGGCTTATTTTGTCCTGAAAATAACTTGATTATGAATTTTGAGACACCCTATATACCGAGTTCGGTGTTTAGGAGGATTTTTGTGTTTCCGTACGATCTAAAGCACGAAATATGTTATAGCTAACGTAAATATATTTAACGATTTTTGTTCCATCTTATGAAAACATAAACTATAAAAAATATGATAGGGGAAGAAGGGGCAAAATCGGATAGCTAAGTTAAAAAGAATTTATATCCGTAAATAATTTTGATTTATAAATCGACAGTTAGGCAACTAAGTGCTACAAACACTTATCTACAGAATAAACCGTTGAAATTTTGAAAGAAAAGCCAATTGTGGTTAAAAAAGGCCTTAACAAAAAATAATACTAAATACGGTTTTGCCCCCACACAGGGGCAAAACCTGGTATTGAGTTAAAAATATGATTAAAGTATTTTTATGCAAGTATCGCAGTGGGCCTTCTTCATTCAGCCAACCAGTATCTAGAACCTTGCGCCCAGTTTTCACACGCACAAAATACTTAACCCAATGCAGCAGTTACACGCCTTTCGGAATTAGTACTCAAAACTGTATAGATATTACCATTTACCTTGTTTATACGAACGGCTAATATAAAAAATACGCATTGTGACACTTTATTCCGCTTTCGGTTCAGCTGTGTTTATTGCTGCGAATCTGAAACTGCTACCCGATTGTGCCCCACCCGGTATGCCCTGAGTGTATTTCTAATTTGACTCATACACTTTCCATTAAAACCCATAATGGAAAATATTTTTAACAGAAATACACTACAGAAAGAGTTTGATACTCACAGACAAAACCTTTTATTAACGAAGTCCTCAGTGGATTTTAAAAGCGATTTAAAATTACATTACATAACTCCTGAATGGTAATGCTGACGCCATAAAAATATTTGGTGAACTAGCAAGAGTGTGACGACTACTTTTTTGCCTTAGGTTTATAAATGACACCGTCCCGGTTTTGCACAGGTTCCACTACTTATGAGATATAAATATAGACAACTACGGTGGTATTTACTAAAAAGGTTTAGTCTATTTTAGAACGGTCCTAAGTTTAACTGAAATTTTTGGTTTCAAGCATTTTAAATCAACCCTCCTTGAATTTTGGACATAGTTTGATTTATAAGAAGAATTTTTAATAAATTTGTTTATTGAATAATCATGTTAACACATTCTTTTGTTGGATTTAAGAGAAAATATTCAATTTAGAAGAAAAGAAAATTAAACTGACACGGGGTTTAAATAGTAAACAATCTGTAAAATATATTAACATTGGGGCTATATGTTACTCTAGTTAAAACTTATCCTTGTTAATTGATTTTTCCAATTACTACTTGATGTCACACAACGATTTAGATGGGTAATAATAAAATAAGGATTAGATTAATTTTGTATTTATTTAAAAGGTGTTTTTATTTATGAAATTTATTAAAAAACTTAAATGCAAGTTTTTTTTAAATTTCTGTTACTGTCGAATGTCAATTTAAAAATATTAGCGATGCGTTCAATTACAAACAGCGAGTTCGGATCTTTTACCTCTCCTTGCACCTTGGCTGGCACCAACCTCTACTGATGAAAGCTACAGCTTTAAAATGAGTGGGCTTTGAGTAAGGAGAGCTTTTTTGACTGAGTTTTCAGTTTTTAAATAAATTAATACAGTTGTTTTGGGTTTTTTTGTTTGGTATGTTTTTCGTGCATAATCAGTGACCTTAATTATGTTTGTTTTGCCTCGTAGTGCCCTCATAAATATATTTTTTGTGCTGAAAACGGGTTCAAAATATGGCGTTTTTCTGGACAAAATACGAGGTGTTTTATTGGGTAATGAACAACTTGAGATATTAAATAAGGTAAATTAATCCTTGTAAAAACGGTTCCTTAGGGAAATTATTAACGAACTTATTACCAAATGCAACAAAACAATTCTTTCTGGGGGTTACAAATTTAAACCACCCCCCTGAGGTGGTCTAGAAAATCACCAACCTTATATAACCTCAAAAAAAAATAATGAAGCTATTATGTGCCAAATGTTTGGAGTATTCACCATTTGCCATTTTGAAACCTGTCGAAAAAAAAATCGTTTTAGGGCATTTTCTCCTAAAATATGGTGTATTTTGAGAAAAAAATTTAGTTTTTCAGTGGTATTTTGCAATAACAATACAAAATAATCAATAACTTTGTGTCTTTTCGGTATGGGTAAGTGTTTTTTGAAAATTGGTTTTAAAATTTAGTACCCTGTGGGGGTACTGTTTTAGATCTTAGTAAATCTCACTGTTAAAGCCTAATAAATCTCATTGTTGATTTCCGAATTTATTTTGTAGTTTGGTAGGCGCCGAAATTTATTTCTTTCTTTTGATCGTTTAATTTGTATTTTCTGCTACTTTTAACGTTAAAACTCTGCAACAACTCATTTATAAGACATAGATAAACATAAACATCAAAAATACTTTTTTATATACCTTCATCAAAAATATGATTTTAGTTACTGTCTGCAGATAACTAAAGCATGGCTTTTTTTGATACCGATGCAAAAATTCTTCTTTTTTGATCACGGGTGCAAAAAAAGATTTCTTTCCGTTTTTTACCCAAAATTAAAGAGAAATAGCGGAAAATAGTAATATTGAAATCCTATCTAATTAGTCTTTCCTAAAAATTAAGCCGTTTCCGCCAGTTTTCATCAAGTATTTATGAAAAAATCATTTGAAAACATCGTCAAAGATTAAAATGTCGCAACAGTAAACGTCACCGAGTAAAAAGGCACATCGCTATGGAAACCATTGTTATTTCATTTACCATCCGCCTTGATTTATAGTGTATAGGTGGTGTGTTGCGAGAAGTGCTCTTCGTTCGAGATTATTAATAGTAGTTTTCACAACTAGTGGCTAAAGTAGTGCTTTTTTTACAAGCGTTGGTTTAAATAACGAGCGCCGCAGATATTTAAAAACGCGAGTAAAAAAAATCACAGTTTAGCCGCGAGTTGTTAACACTACTGTTTTAAATACCTTTATCAAAAAATCCAAGAAAAACAGGAAAATACTTTTAAAAATCTCGAACGAAGAGCACTTCTCGCAACACATCATCTTTACACTATAAATCAAGGCGTCTGGTAAATGAAATAACAATGGTTTCCATAGCGATGTGCCTTTTGACTCGGTGACATTCATT
Source organism: Oxystoma pomonae (assembly GCA_963921995.1). Taxonomy (NCBI): domain Eukaryota; kingdom Metazoa; phylum Arthropoda; class Insecta; order Coleoptera; family Brentidae; genus Oxystoma; species Oxystoma pomonae. The sequence continues at coordinate 45,547,801 of OY998169.1, read as the reverse complement.
GCTGCGACATTTTAATCTTTGACAGTTTGATATTTTAACGAAATTTTTAAATGATTTTTTCGTAAATAATTGGTGAAAACTGTCGGACATTGCTTAATTTTTAGGCAAGAATAAATAGATTTTTTCAATATTACTATTTTCCGCTATTTCTCTTTAATTTTGGGTAAAAAACGGACAGAAATCTTTTTTTGCACGAGTGATAAAAAAAAAGATTTTTTGGATCGGTAACCTAAAAAGCCATGCTTTAATTATCTGCAGATGAAGATATAAAAAAATATATTTTTCTGTTTTTCTTGGATTTTTTGGAAAAATAGTGTTAACAACTTGCGGCTAAACTGTGCTTTTTTTTCTCGAGTTTTTACATACCTCTCTGCGCATGTTATTTAAACCAACGCTTGTAAAAAAAGCACTATTTTAGCCACTAGTTATAAAAACTACTATTAATTTAATGTCAAAATTGCGACTTATTAGACTAGAGTGAAAATAGAAATTTCATGTTGTTCTTATACCTGGACTACGGATTAGTCGGAATTTAATATATCAGAACGCTTCAGTTGAATTGACATAAAGACACTAATTCCACTAGGGAAAAAATTCCAACCTTTTTTTTTTGTTTCCTGAACAAAATATTTTTTTGGGCTTAACTACACCCAAGTAACGAGAAAATGGCAATTAAAAATTTAAGTGGCTCGCAAAAAATCTATATTATTTCTTACAAAATACAATGAATATACAAAATACATACTGAAAAAAAAATTATTTGACTTAAATAAAAATGGAGTTGAATCAACTAAATGATGTGTTCCATATAAGCCAACAACATCATTTAGTTGATTCAAAAACAATATTTCTTTGACTTCAAGTTACGTTTTTATTTTTCTCAAATGAATATTTATTTATTGATAAAAATCATTTATTTGGTAGCCACGAATTATTTATTTGATGTCAATATTTCGATTATTTATCATGAGATCATATTTCTTTGACTTCAATAAAATTGTATTTATTAGGTAGGATATTTTAATTTATTTTAAAAAAAATATTTATTTGACACAAACATATGATTTAGTTAATGTTTAAATTATTTTATTTACCTGCAATAATTATGTATTTGACTACTATAATAAATTTATTTGACTGAAATAAAAAAAAAAATATGATTTATTGGCATTTCATAAATATTTGTTTTATACAAATACGTATTTATTTACTCTACATCAGAACTCCTTTTAGTCAAATAAATATTGATTACGGATTAATAAATATTTAATTATAACAAATAAATATTTTTTTTATAAATTAAAATTTATTAATTGCAAATACATATGTATTTATCTGTGATACATATTAATTATATAATTAGGTATTTCAGGTCGAAAAAGTACAAAAAAAAAATAATATTGATTTTAATAGACATAGCGTTTTATTATCGCAGACATTTGTTTTAGAATATTACATGGCAGTAAATATTTAGTTAAATTTCTGCAGAATTAAGCAACTTAAAACTAAATGAGATTACTTTGTTTTTTAAAAACAAAATCAAATTGCTAACAACTGAAATCTCCTTTTCTTAACAACTTAAAACAAAAACAAAATCACTCAAAGAATCTTGCTAGGTATGTATAGGGTTGAAGGTGTGCCTGTGTTTTTGTCTTTTTTATTTTTACATTAATTTATTTTTATTTTTTATATAAATCTAAAAAGAAAAATATACACTGAAATACCTACCAGCTCGGGTGCTATTTTCTGTTGCTCTGCTAGTGGATGGCAACAGATATTCTTGAATCATTGTTACATTTTCAGGCATCGATTCCAAAACGATCTTGGGTGGGATGTTGTTTATTAAATCATCAGTTTAATCTTCCTGAACTGTTATTAAAAACTGCGTGATTTTGTTTCTCTATGGGTGTGCTTGTGTCAGTTTCTTTTTCCTGATTTGAATCCAAATTTTTAGGAAGCTTTTTTGGCGGAAATTCCTCTTCTTTGTTAGTAACCTAGTTAATAGAATGGTTTAACATTACCTCCGTGTAATTATATGTAAAATATGTAAGTTGTATGTGGCAAAAAAAAATCGTGCCCTTCGCCTGGCGAAAATATCTTGACCCTCCGCAAAAAAGAATGCTCACCGCCTTAAAAAAAACTTGACCCCACCCCAAAAAAAACTTTACCCTTACTCTTATCCCCTTAAAAAATTATGCTCCTACCAAAAGAAAAATTTGTTGTCCTCTTTATTTAAATAGCCCACCACAAAAAAAAAACAAAATTTTGTCCCCTAAATCAGTTTTCACTCCATGAAACTGAATTCAGGAAAGTACAATCTTATCTTATAAATCAACAAAAAAAAACTGAAAGAAATTGCGGAGTGTTTTTATTTCGAAGGTATGTACTACTTACTAGTCCACTTATTGACCGCTTAAGACGTATTTTGTCACCCAGTGAAGGAACAAGGATGTTCATGTCCGCGTCGCTTACGCTGACTAACAGGTCAGGGTCGGTTATTCTTTGCTCTAAAATAAAAAATTTTTATATTTAGAATTAAAATAGGTAGCGTAAGCAGGTACTTACTTCACTGCATCCTTGGGGACGTATAGACATTGTTCCACCCAATTTAACCTTCAAGCAGTAAAATGCTAACCTAACTTGAAAAAAAATACGTTTTTGTTTGCAAATGTAAGTTTCTACCGGAGCTTCGAAAAACCTTGCATAAAGAGTTTTGAAAAAAATCAGTTTGGATTATAGTCAAAAGTCTAAAATTTTGAAATTCAAATTTTACAGCAAATAAGATTTATGTGAAAGCCAAAAAAACAAATTTATTTATTTAAAATAAACGTTTGTAGAACCATTTATTTGCCTGTAATAAATAAGAATATACTAGATAAAAGAATAAAAATCAAATAAATGAGTAGTGGCTGCAAATAATAAATAAATAAACCTGTGTTCCAATCAAATAAACCTGTGTTCCAATCAAATAAACATGTGTTACAATCAAATAAACGTGTGTTCCAATCAAACAAACGTGTGTTCCAATTAAATAAATGTTTACTTGATTTAAACAAACACTTATTTGATAGAAATAAACGAGTATTTACAGCCCCTACTCATTTATTTGCCTGTAATAAATGTAGATATCAAAATATATGCACTATGCGAGAAAACAACATTTATATTCTTTATTAATTAAAAAAAAACATAACTAAGGACTATATGAGTAGCAGATACCCACACAAATTAATTTTTATTACGTAGATAGGTATACACTTCTTTTTGGTTTGAGTTTACCCGTCTATTAAGGCATAAATGCTTGTTTCTTTTCTTTCTTTAAAATAAAATGAAGCAGATAGCCCGGTTTACCTTTAAATTTAAGAGCTTAAGTTTGTAAACATACCTAAGTTTATAATTAATACCTAAACCGAGTAATAGTTTATTATTCAATAAAAATAAGTATTGGTGGGGTAGAGTTTTCAGCACCATACCTATATAAATTTTTTATTTTTCACATCTCCAAAAATCAAAAACATATAAAAATTTGTACTGACCTGCAAAAACCGGCCACAAGTGGCCAAGTTCTGCTTTATCCAACCATTCCTCCATAGCTCTACACACACATAAACGCACTGGCGAAACAACACTTTAACTACCACAACCTACAACGGTGAAGACTCTTGCAAAGTAGTTCTGATACGCCGGTGCGGCGGCGGTGTGGCGATAGTTGTCTAATCGATTTTTTTAAGTGCCATGTTTTATTTATTGGTATTATTGGTATCAAATAATAGTTATTTACAGACCAAGGGAGGAAAGTGCCGCATTTCATTCTGCGGTTTGTTTGATGCCCGACGTTAGGGGGGCATTCAAAAACCAAGGAAGGAAATGCACTTTACTCCAGAGGCATTTTATCTCCTACCTAATAATAGATGCACTAACAAAATAATAGTAACAAACTGGAACATTACTTTCAATAATAATAAATAATTATTTGATAAAAAACGACTATTCTTTGTTCTGGGTGGTAAAGGGAGGTAAAATATGCAAAATTCCCTAGGGAGGCAAAGTGACATTTTCGCCCCTTATATGGGGGGTCATTTTCTGATAAGGTAGTGGATGAAATTTGTTTACTTTTAATAAATATTTATTTGATACCAATAGATATATCAAATATTGAAGTTAAATAAATTTTGATAAACGCATTTATTGATGGCAAATGTTATTTGTTTGAGTAAAACAAATTTTATTTGACTCAAATAAATATAAGTCAAGTAAATATTTATTAACTTCCATTTCTGATTTTTTTTTCAGTGCATGTAACCCTATATTTTTAATTTAACAAAAGCAATTAAATAGCACACTTTTATTATTAAATCTACAGTTTAAACATCTATTTTGCGCTTCTTAGCTTGCCTTTTGAAAGTAGCCTCTGGAAAATCTCTCGTAATAGTCCAGCAGTAGTCTGCTAACATGTCACACTTCCATTTTCACTGATAAGTACTTTCTTTCTACGTTTAAAATATGTTGGTGAAACCTCTCACCGTGTTCGTCACTTAAAGCACCACAATTTTCCGGAAAGTAATCCAGATGAGAATCCAGGAAATTAATTTTTAACGATAAGTTACATCCTAGATTTTGGTAACACAAAAGAAGGCAACCAGGTCTAGTGTTTCCCAAAAAATTTGTTGCAACAATTTTAAATGCATTCCATTCCATTTCCTTGCTTTGAAGTATGGAATCGAATTGCGCATCACCGAAAAGTTGCCTTATCTGGAGACCCACAAATGTTCTCTCTTTAATTTTAATAACTAAAGGCATGGCCTTCTTTGTCCTCGGCCTTCACAAAATTTTTCATAATTTACTTATAAAGTAGAACTTGTATAGTAAAACCAGGTATTTCCGAGGGGTGGCTCCGTAATGCACTTTGGTGTACATGCTGATGGCATTGCGTGGCATTTTGAGACATTATGGAGCATTATTTTGAGGCATTTCGCGGGCATTTAGAGGCATTTTATGCATTTTAAGGCAATTTATGGCATTCTGAGGCATTTTTAACAGAAACATCTGGTAAAAAATGCGTTTTGGTGTACAGAAAATGACGACGGACCCAACCCTCGGGTATTTCTCATTTATTGGTCGAATTTTCCCATACATTAAAGGCAGATAGGTAATTATCATAATTAGCATGGATCTATGAAATCGGAGCTACCTGAAACTTATGCAAGACAGATTTTTAATTAGTATAATAAAATAAGGAAGATTTTGCAACTTTGGTCTCGGAAACATTTTTGCTGTTCGTCAGTGTCACAAAGCATAAAAATGGGTAATAAAAATGTATTTTTAATAAATTTTTCCTGCGTTTGTTGCCATCGCTAAAAAAATAAAACTCCTGCAGATTACAAAGCTTGATTTAGGCTTAATATTTTGTCTTCAACTTATAGACTCAGAAAACCATCCCAAGTGAAGTATCTACTTAGCTTTTTTGTTAGTGGTAAGTAAAGTTTCTATTAGCCCAAGTGATGAATTCAATAGCTGCAAGTAAAACGACCTACTTAGACCCTAGTTTGTTAACCCTTAGTGATTTATCTACTTACCAATATGCGACAAGTCTCTTAACTGTCCCTTCACTTAGGGTTAGTTAATTTTTCTACTAGTTTCTTAACCCTTAGTGATTTATCTACTTACCAATATGCGATAAGTCACTTAACTTTCCCTTCACTTAGAGTTGGTGAATTTTTCTACTAGTTTGATAACCTTTAGTGATTTATCTACTTACCATTATGCGACAAGTCACCTAACTTTCCCTTCACTTAGGGCTAGTGAATTTTTCTACTAGTTTGTTAACCCTTAGTGATTTATCTACTTACCAATATGTGACAACTCGCTTAACTTTCCCTTCATTTACGGTTAGTGAATTTTTCTACTAAGGACAAGTGAAGGTATCAAATATTGAAAAATCATGCGGAAAAATATATTCGTTTTAATAATAATGAAGAATTCGATAATCCCATTTGCAACGACAATTGATTGTTCTATTTATAGGGAGATCTTCTTCTTCTTTAAGCGCCATGCTCTCTTCGAACGTTGGCTATCATCAGCGCGATCTGTACCCTATCCACTGCTTTTCGGAAAAGTGTCACATCATTGTCTAAGATTTTTAAGCCATGATATCCGTCTACGACCCGAACCTCTTCTGCCTTCAATTATGCCTTCTATTATCAATTTTAAAAGTTTATATTTGTCATTTCTCAAAATATAACAAGTTTTCGTTTTTTGATTTTAAATAAAACTTCAAGATCTTTATTTATTCTAAGCAAAACATCCAAATTAGTTACTTTGTTCATCCAAGATATCCTTAGTATTCTACGATAACACCACATCTCGAATGCCTCTAACTTTTTGCACATGGCCTCAGTCAATGTCCATGCTTCCATGCGATAATATAAGATGCTAAAAACATAACACCGAAGCACTCGAATTCGGAGAAAGGTATTAAGATCGCGATAACACAACACTGATTTCATTTTGATAAAAGATGATCTGGCCTGTTCAATTCTTGCACGAACTTCTTGCATGTTGTCCCAGTTTTCATTGAGGAGGCAACCCAAGTATTTGTATGAATCCACGCGATCGACTTTCTACCGATTTACTTCTAACATGCTTCTGTTGCTCTTTTCCTTGGATATTACCATCCATTTTGTTTTCCCAACATTTAAGTTAAGTCCGAGTTTTTTTTAAGTTTGACCAGCGTATTTACCGAATCTTCGTTTTTTTATTAGCTTTAAAACCTCAGTGTGTACTTCGTCTTGCTCTACCGCTTTTTCTGTTTTTAGCTGAAGATTGCGTATTGAACTTCCTTCTGGCTGTTCGGATCGGTTATCGGTAAAGCGATGTTCTACGTAGCTACACCATTCTTTTAGTTTTGCTTTGGTATCCGGTATGATTTTGTCCTGATTGTCGACTAGGATTCTAGCTTGTCTTTTATTCAATAATCATCAGGGAGATCATGATGGAAATAAGTTTAAAAAAAACTCGAACAAAAATCGATGACCGGAAACGAACCCGGTAACCCTTGGTTTAGAGATGCTTGTGCATATATATCCATCAAACGCGAAAATTCTCTGATTAAACTTTAATCATGATTAATACTTTTCCGTCGACTAATAAGAATCCGCCAAAACGCTTGTATTCCACAGTTTCAACCTACTTCTTTATAAGCGCATGGTACAGTGGATAAAGCATTGGTCTATCAACCTATAGGTTAAAATTAACTCTGTGTTTCGGACTTCCATTGTCTATATTTTATTTATACACGACGTTACGATCTCTGATCTTTTTCAGTTGCAAATTACAATCTATTCCTATATAACAAAAGACCCACCATTAACTTCACAATGGAGTTGGAACAAAATTGTCAAATTCCTTTTCTTGATGTACTTGTCAAACGAGTAAAAAGCGACATAAGAACAACAGTCTATCGCAAACCCACTCACACAGGATGATATTTAAATCAAGTTTCAAATCATTCTGCTACAACCAAACGACATAATAAGAACTTTGTATAATAGAGCCACTCAAATTTGTAATAATTCTCATGACTTGGAAATCGAAATAAGAAATATTAAGAAGGATCCGCAGCAGAATGGTTACAGCCTTAAACGTATAACAGATACTATTTCTAAATTTCAGCAAACAGGACAAAACCAGGCAAATGCATTCCCTACAATTCTATACATTAAAGGAGTATCAGAGAAAATTCGAAGAGTAGCGAACAACTTTAATATTAAAACAGCTTTTAAATCTAATAACACAATTCGAAGCCTTCTTAGTAAAACAAAACCGGAGACCAAACAAGATAAGGAATGCATTTACCAAGTTCCTTGTGAGTGTTGTGAATCATACATAGGTGAAACAAAAAGACCACTATCTGTTAGGCTTAAAGAACATCAGACGAATACCCAAGAGAGAGTCAAAACAACACCGAATGAAGTGGACAGACGCAAAGGTTTTGCACAAGGAGTCACACTGGAAGAAATTAAAATTCCTTGAAGCTGCCTTTATTGAGCAGATTCAGGGTGCTTTTAGTAAACCAAGTGTTGAAATTCCAAATATTTGGAAGCTCCTCCTTGGGCGGAGCCAACTTCTTAAACTTCACGGTTGAGTGATTTCCTATAGTATATAAGTACGTAGCCTTAGGAACAGATTGTATTGTAGCACCTGAAGACGATCAGAGATTGTAATGATCGAAACGCCGTGTATAAATAAAATATAGACAATGGAAGTCCGAAACACAGAGTTAATTTCAAATTCATCATTGTCTCAAACTTTCAAACAAACCTATAGGTTGTCGGTTCGAACCCGTCGGCGCGTCGTACTTTTTTTATTACTTTTTTTTTTCTTAAATTGTATTGTGACGGGACATGGGTTTTAGAGCTCCAAAATATATATTTTATTTTATTTAAAGCCATATTTTACGAGTTATACTGATTTTCCGCTACTATAGATTTATTAACGGTTAGTAGATACTTCACTTACGGTAATTAAAGTTTTTACTTATGGTTAATATGTTATTTTATAACCTTAAGTAGGTGAGAAAACTCATGGTAAGTAGACAGTTCACTTGTCTCATATTTAAATGAAGTTTCTACTTGGGGCTAATGAATTTTTACTCAGGATTAGTGGATATTTTTGTAAGTGTAATCCAGATGAGAATTCAGGAAATATATTTTTAACGACATGTTTCGCTAACACAAAAGAAGAGTCTTTCTAGTTTTCTGCTCTGGTGTTTCCCAAAAAATTTGTTGCAACCATTTTAAATGCATTCCAAGCGTCTTTTTCCTTATCTGGAGAACCACAAATATTCTCTCTTTAATACGATTAACTAAAAGCATAGATTTCTTTGTCCAGGGACGCCGCCGTTTCGGCGCCAAGCCCATTCGGCGCACAGAGGGGCAAGGAAATACTAAAGTTGGAATTTACAAAAAAAACTACTCAGTCTGATTTATTCCTTTTTATGATTTTTATGTAGCATAGGCCACCGCGCATACAAATAATTAAACTTGACGTCACTACAGTCGTTGACGATTGCTGCAGGCGCAGGTTAAATCAGATAAAACAATAAGAAAGAGTAGACGTAAATTTAATTTCTTTTTTAATTTTCTTATTGTTATAACTGCTTTCTTATTGTTATAACTGCTGTGCCAAATATTTTTTTATAACGGATCCTTCAACCTCAGGTATGTACTAGGTTTTAAAGTAAAATTTACGTATTAATTACATATTGTTGTAAATAGACCTAACAATTAAAACAAAGTAGTTAAAAATGTTGATTCAATTAAGGATATTTCATAAAAAGTTTATCATTTAGTTTGGTTCCGAGGCCGTCCGAGTTATATAAGTTTTAAAATGTTGCTTTCAGAACAATGTAAAGTAAGAGCACATGTTTACTTTTTGCCCCATTTTGCCACTTTCTTTTTAATAAGGGTTCATATTTTAATTTGAGACAATTTTTATATGTAAATTTAGACATTTTTTAATCTCTTTTTTTCAGACGACTACCGTACCGGTTTTTGCCTAATTTCCGAGATTAATTATTCTTAGGGACCGTTCGTAAATTTTATAAAGCAAAACTTGAGTTGTTTGATAAATAGTTTTTATTTCAAAACACAGTGTGACTTTTTTCCATTATAATTTTAGTTTTATTTTTGTTGCATACCTACTACTTTTTTAAACCACAAAATATAAATTTAAAATTTTTCACAAAGCTTTGCTTTTTTTTTAACTAAAACTTTTTTACTAATCTACCTAGCGGTCATGGTACTTGAACATGAACATGAACTTATTAAACAGGTCTTTATCGTAACGAGGCTTATTTTTTTCAGTCGTCACGTCAAACACTCTTTTTATAAGTCGACAAGAACTGTTTGCTATAATGAAGAGTTCAGGTCACAGTAATTTAGAAGACCAGTTTACTTTTTTGACTGAAACTCCGAAAAGAAAGACAGGTTGCCCTGAAGATAATTTAAAAGATTTAGTTAAAAAACTGTCGTATTTCAAATCGGAATTGAAATCTCGATGGACGAATGCGAAAAGAACAGAAGATCGTTTTTTAAAAGCAACCTCTAAAGGTTTTAACCACATTGACGAAGTCATTAAAAGAGATATAAAAGTTGAAAACTTGCAGTTCGGGTTATCAGTACTTCATGGATGGATACGATTTTTTGAGTGTCTGCTCCATTTAGCATACAAACTTCCAATTCAAAAATGATATTCTAGAAGAGCAGATGATAAGGAAATAGTTAATAAAACCAAACTTGAAATCCAAAAAAAATTTAAAGAAAAGACTGGATTAATTGTTGACGAACCTAAACCAGGTTTCGGGAATTCCAATGACGGAAATACGGCAAGAAGATTTTTTGCTAATCCCGAAGTTTCATGCATGAAATTCATGCATTATTAATAGCAGTAGCATCTGGTCATGAAATAAATGTGGAAAAATTTAGATCGTATGCACAAAATACTGCTATATATTTTGTAAAAAAATATCCCTGGTACCCCATGCCTCCTACCGTCCATAAATTCCTAATTCATGGACCTGCAATAATTTCAGCGGCTTTGCTACTCATTGGTCAGTTGACGGAAGAAGCGCAGGAAGCGCGCAATAAAGACTTTAAAATGTATCAGGAACATTATCAGGAAATGTAGTCGTACAAAATCAAATCAAGATTTTCAATTTATTTTTGATAACTTCAAACCCGGTTATAACAAGCAAAAGACACTTGCCGAAAAATAACTTTCAAAATTTACTCCAAGAAGCCATAGAATTGATATTAGCTCCAAATGAAGTGTTTAGTGCTGGAAGTGATTTCGAGGAAGATCCGTCATCTGAATCCGAAAACGAAAATTTTTAATTTTATATTTTTATTGTTACTAGCATACTAAAAACAAAAATAAATAAATAAAAGTTTTAAAAACTGGTTTTATACATTTTTTAAATGGTTTTTATTAGGCATAACATCTTCTAAAGGTTTTTTCCACATTTCCTGAGTTCCTGCCCCACTGTGCGGCGCCAAGCCGTTTCGGCGCTGGGTCGGTTTGGGGCTGAGCCGTTTTGGCGCATGGATAAAATTTCGTAATTTTTAAGGCCCTACAGCGTGTGATTTTCATTACTTTCGAATGTGGTGGTAGAATTTTTTTTAGAACAACGATATTTTTATTAATTAAAACAAAATAATGGTTTAAAGCTTGAATTCTATAATAATAATAATAATCTATATTATTTCTATTATTAAAATCGTTCACCAGACGACTGATTCTTTGATCAGAGGCCTATATTTAGGCAATTTTTTTGGGGTCACATGTCCCCCAATAATTTGTTCCAAGAACAAATCTCTCGCTTTTTCCAGACAGTCGGGTGGGTCGGGTTGGGTCGTTTACAATATTATATTAAAGGATATCGCACTAGATACATAGGATCCTGGCGATCCACCCATTTCATTAATTTTTTGATGTGGTTGTCCCGGTCAGAGAAGCATTTTTGGTAATTGAAACATTTGTGTGGTTCTTCCAGATGAGGCACAAATTATTCTCAACTCTAAACATTTTTTATATTTAGATTTATGGTTTTGCAATAATTACTTTTTTAAAACTGACGAATTGTTAAGATTTTTACGTTATTCCTCCATTATTTTGACCTTTTTTCCTTGAGTTGCAAAGTCAAATTCTAACAGCTTAAGGTCACTAATATTAGAATATCAAATAAAAGGGTAGTGATTTCCTAAAAACCACTGACCTAAACATCAAAAATATTAAAAGTTTGAAGACATTTTCTCGCTTAAGAAATAAAAGAAATCCGAAAAATTCGGGCGCCGAAACGGCGGCGTCAAAAAGGCTTGCCGCCGAAAAAGTGGCACCGAGATGACGACGCCGAAACGGCGGCGCCGAAATGTCCTAGACCCTTTGTCCATGGACTTCACAAAATTTTTCATAAGTCCTAACTTATAAAGTAGAACTTGTATGATAAAACCAGTATTTCCCATTTATTGGTCGAATTTTTCCATACATTAAGGGCAGATAGGTAATTATCATAATTAGCATGGATATATGAAACCGGAGCTAACTGAAACTTTTGCAAGACAGATTGTTAATTAGTATAATGAAATAAGAAAGTTTTTGCTATTTTGGTCTAAGAAACATTTTTGCTTGTTTCTCAGTGTCATTATAGAAAAACATAAAAATTAGTAATAAAAATTTATTTTTAATAAATTTTTCGTTCCTTCGTTGTCATTGCCAGAAAAATAAAACTCCTGCAGATTACAAAGCTTGATTTAGGTTTAGTATTTTGTCTTCAACTTATATAACAAAACGTTTTCTGTGTCCGTAATTATGCGACAATAGGTAAAAAAACGCAATAAAAAAATACGGATTATAGTTACTCTATCTTGATTTTCGAACAATCAATTAAATCACCATGCAAGTACTCTACAACGAATACTTTTATGACTGTATAGGGTATAAACTAAGAGGGTGGATAGAAGGGTGGTTACCAAGGAGGTAACGAGGCATATAGATAGGGATTAACAGCATGTGAAATAGGTGATCTCTTTCAGATTATCGGCATAGAGTCTATTGTTTTGTAAACTTTATTGAAATCTTTTGAGATGTGTGTATTTATACTATTCACTTTCAAATTGTGTTTGAAAGGGGATCTTCTACGTTAAAAAAAGCAACTGTACGATAAGAAAGGCATATCTAAAAGGACTCTGAGATCTCAATGAATTAAATAAGAGAATCACAAAAAAAAATCAATTTTTCTTAGTTGGTTAAAATGCCCAGGGCCAATCTTGATTTCAAAAGTAATTTCGTTCGTGGGCGAAGTTAGGTCATTAGATTTGGGGGGGCTTAAGCCCCATCCCTATTTTATCTAAACTTTAATTTTTTGGTATATATGTTTTCAGATTTAGATATTTTACTGAAAAAGAAAACTGCCAAAAAACTAATACTAAAAAACATGTAAATTGAAAAAATAATTTATTCAAAATAGTTTTCACCAACATTGCTATCAGACTAATTTATTGCCAGTGGCGCACCCAGGAATTGGCTTCGGGGGGGGGGGGGGCTAAGAATAAATAAAAAACTTCATTTGAAGTAAAAACATGACCATAATTGATACAAAGAAACAGGCGAATTTTTTAAGAAACACTTAAAATTCAATTTTTGACTTAAAATAAACTAAAATCGTATATATTGATGGGGTTTTGGGAATTTGAGTTTTTTTATTTACCGTTAACTTGTTTGTACAAATACTAAAACCGCAGGCAAAATATTTTGATAAAACATTAAAAAGACCATTTTGATGGTGATCGAAATTGAAAGCAAATAAAAAAAAATCAAACATTAATAGAGCGGTCATGAACGAACGAAGTTTTTGTTCAAAATTAGAGTCCAGGCTCTTGTATTATATTCCCTATGTATTTTATTTCGGCTGTTATTTGATTGTACCAATTATATTTGACCAGGCGTCTCGTGGGGGGATTAACCCCAAACCGCCCCTACCACTGTGCGCCAATGTTATTGATGTGAAATCTTCCAAGTTCCTGTTTGAATAAATTAATTCAGAATATCATCCAACTTTAAAGATTTTGTAATATCGTTTCCAATGTTGCAAGAGCTAGAAAACTAAATCGATCTTGATTCATGGTCGACCTTAGCCAAGTTTCGATGGTTCACAGAAAGCAGAAGAAACTAGCAATGTTAGCGCAATTTCCATTAGTAAGTATGAATGTAGAAATGCTTCTTTTTAAACTACAGACCAAATATCCCATATTCTCCCCAAGTAACATTTATTTTTTTATAATGGCCATTAATACCTTCTGGCAACTACTTAATAAAACAAGAAGTTGTATTAGGTTCTCTTTAAAACCTTTTCAGGACTCTTATAAATCCCTTATACGTCTTAAGTGTCAGTTTTCTGACATTCTCTAACCCTTTATAAAATATCAAGCCAACTACAAGTAGTTTTCAAATGGTTGTCACAGGTTTTTAGCGCGTCCAATTTGACCCCGCCCCTTATTGATTTAACCATATAATATATATGTTATTTGCTTTCCTTCTTTAAAGTTACAATGCATGCGTTTTTTTATAATTTCATCTTTGTCTAAGTATCAAGTAAAATATTTACAGAAATGACGAAACTTTTGATGGATATTAATTTCAACAAATATTTATAAGTTATATTATTATAATATTTTATTGATGTTTATATCGATTCTCTACGAGAAATCCTATAAGCCACGTCGTCTTTATCGTGTAGAATTCATTTCTGCCTTCTAAAAACATGCGCGCTTGAAAAAAACCTTAATTTAAAGAATTTTTAACCAAATATATGGAGAAAAAAGTAAGGTTAGTTTTCTTAAAGTTCCTGTAATTCAAACAATAGTGAACAAATAAGAAAATTCAGGTCGAACGATTAACCAAACTATTATTACATAACTTATTATACTGTTTGGAAATTAAAGTCAAAAATACAAAATTTTTAAATTATGAAACAGTTTAGGAAAATGGCTGCCACTCAGATATTTTACGTCAAGTTTTATAAGGGTTATCAAAACTCTTATAGAATCCCAAGAAGTTGTAATTACCATTATACTGGTCTCCCTCGATAGTGATTAATTATTTGGTAAACTGTAGTCCTAGTGGCCACTTAGCCATTTTAAGTAACCAAAATGTATTCTTTGATATTTGACAGAATCTTCCGTCATTGTCAGTGCGCGCGGATAATTTCAGTAGATTTTTTTTAAAAATAAAATCCATAAAATGTATGGCTTTAAAATCGTGCACACGCGCGACCAACATAAAAATAAACTAACAATAGTGCCACATGCGTGGGAAAACCACGGAATTCTATCATGGCCGGCCCCCGCCATCTCGGCAGACGAAATTAATATATATATATATATATATAAAAGCTTGTGCAGCTATGGACACTTACAGTTTTGTAGTGATTATCTTTTAAAAGTTTTTATTTCTATCTTATAAAACTTAAATGAATTTAAACCAAAAGTTTTATAAGAAGAGTTTTTAAAATGTTTTGCTAACTATCTTATAAGACTTGAACCACTTTAAGCTAAAAGTTTTATTAGACTAGTTTTTAAAAGGTTTTGATTACGATCTTATAAAAATTGTCAACTTTACACTAAAAGTTTTATAAAAAATGTCGTCAAAAGGTTTTGATTGCTAAATCATAAAACCCAAAAACCAAAAGTTTTATAAGGAGGCTTTTTAAAATGTTTTGTTTGCTATATTATAAAAAAAGACAAAAGTTTTATAAATATAGTAATAAGAATATTCTGGTTGCTAATTTTGGAAGAATAATGGTCGTCTGGTTTTCCCATTACCTTTATAAATATTAACATGTTAAAATTTTCTTATAAATATTGTTATAAATATTCACGACCCCTATAAACCCCTTTTAAAAAAGTTCAAAAATATTAAAACTATGTAGCAACCTAAAATGTTACTTGGGTCATATCTTCTCCAACACAGGTCATTTCAGCCTTTAAATCATCCTTATGAATTGAGAAAGTGTTTTCGTACAGATCAATAAATTCCAAACTTCCATGAAAATTTATTTGAAAGAAAATATGCACAGCTACAGCTAACTTTTAACTTTCAGCCGAAAATCTTATTTTCATGTTATTTATAATATGTTATCCAATGATATATAATATACCGTAGTCAACCAAAACCTTTCAATTTATTTCTTTAAAATCATCAACTGCAGAGGCAGATGCCTCTATGGCATATTCCTTAAGAGGTACATTTTTAGTTTTTTTACGTTTCGAAGAACGTACACCTAGACCTCCATAGATGCAGTAGCGGAGTGGTGCGGTACGGGAGACAGGCGGGCTAGCGTCTATATAGTGGTGTCACATCCACTCCATTCCAAATTGCTGCGGACTAATATTTTGACACTGACAATGTCAGTCCCATTTAGCTTCTGGAACTCGGTATATATAGTGAGCAGTGAGCAATACTTACTTATTTACTCGCCGAAAAACTTTGCTTGGCAATTTCCATTTTGAATTGTGTAATGGTGTTCGAATTATTTTTGGAGGGGCTATTTTGGATTTTGGGGGGCTTAACCCCCCCCCAAGCCTTCTCTAACTTCGCCCATAATTTCGCTGTTTTTTAAAGTTATTATTGTTACCCATTTTGGGGTTCTTATCTCATAGTATTTACCTCCAACATCTTTGCGCCGGGCTTGCTGATGTTTTTGAAGTCAAAAAAATCTGAATGAATTTTAGTGTTGAACGTCTATATACTTGTTTTTGACATGTAATTGAAAACCTGAAATCTCTAAAATCCTTTAGTTTAATGAAATTAAATTAAATTTGGGTACATAAATACTTTCATATACATTCTGACCACCAACCGACTCGTATGTAGGTGAATTTTACTATCAGACTGCTGTCATTAAAATTTTTTGGCCACAAGCTGGCAACCCAAACTGTGAAACAGGGTTTTTTGCATTGCCAACATTTTACGAGATTTTCTATTTTACTCTGTACATTTGGTTGTGACTAAAAACTGTAATTTTGTAAAAACATCCCTAATTTATAATGAAAATAGCCCATTGTTGCGGTCTTTAAATTTTATGGGTTTTCATTTTGCAAATGAGGCGTAAAATGCCTTCTGCTACCAACATTGTGGTAAAAAAAATTGCAAACTATAGTTGTGTATATTCGGTTGGGGTATGGTTTATTTTGAGAAATATGCGGATAATATACAGGGTGTCTCAGAAGCTACAGTTCAACCTAATATCTCCAAAACCAAAAAAAAGCGGGAAAGTCATAAATTTCACATATTTAGATTGTTTAGAAAGAATCATATTTTTGAATGCTGGCCTTGGTCATACTATTTTTTTAAAAGGACACCCTGTATATTTTTTTTTAAATTAGATAGAGATTTTTTTTTGATTCCACAATACTCAATATGTTACCTTTTTTAATAATTTAAGATTTTAATATTTGAATAAATTGTGCATTTTTCTCTATTTTTTCAATTTTTTTCAACTTCCTCAGGCTAATCAACTTAATAAATGTAGACTTTTTGGGATTTATCAGTAACTGTAAGAAAAAATATTTTTAATGAAAGAAGGCTAAATTTCTTACAAAGTACAATTTATAACTCTATCCTGTCAAAGGAGCCAAACGAAACACTCCGATCTTTCACTGAGTGTCTCCCTTAAAAACAAGAAAAAAAATTGTCGACGCTGGCGAGAAAAAAGCAAATAATAAAAATAAGAGAAAAATTCCCTCCATCTGGCACACACAGAGCCGAGGAGCATCACTGG